>JBAIAA010000252.1:92500-629067 GCA_037893245.1 Crossaster papposus | reverse complement strand
ACCCCACCACCTCAGGGTGACGGTAAGATGGAGCGATCAGGAGAAAAAGAGTTACCCCAATAAAAGGGCAATGAAAAAGAAGTAATCTTCCAAAGATCTCAAGTCTTGTAGTCTGTAGTTGCAGGTGTTTTTTTAAAGGGAGTTACATGTGTAAACATAAAGCTGGCATAGAGAGAGCAAGAGAGAGCTTGCCGATGAGATTGCTAGAATCACAGATCCTGGTGTGATGACACACAACTCCAGAAAGATCTACCGGTACGTACTGTACATGTACGGTACGGTACGGTACATGTACTGTAGAGATGTAACCGACATTAGTTCCACTTCTTCAGCTGTGGTCCTCTTATCCGACAAGACATGGGCGCATGAATCAATAATGAGCTCCGATCAATCCATGGCAAGGTTTATATCAAGAATCCAAGGAATTCACAACTTGAAAAAAAAAGGAACACAAAATCTGGCACTGCACTCCGTCTGACCGCTGATACGTACAGTATCAACCATCTCCTGCAAAAAGAATGTCCATCAATATGAATTTCTCTTAAATATTTTTTTTAAGAGAGGGGGGGGGGGGGAGATGGACAAATATCCACGAGCGTCATGCTCCAGCAGATGGAATAGAAGAGTCCCGAGGAGAAACCTCGACAAGTTTGTGGCAACTCCAAAGACTTTTACATGTAGATTGGCTGAGTTGGTTTGTTTATTATGCAGAATAATTAACATCATCTCATGAATGCAGCATATTTGACACTGTATACGTATCAAGCCTTGTGGACACACTAGCCTCCTGTGGTGTCAAAAGATGAGCAAGATGCAAGTTGGCCGGGCAAGAGGGTGAGGCTAATAATAGGCACCATCTTGGATGGTACCACTTTAAAGGATGGGTAGGTCAGGATTTGAGAAAGGGGATTAAAGGTGTGCATGTACAACATTTGTTTTACATTGTCATTTTCAGCAATGGACGGATTTGAGAGTTACAGGTAGTAGTATCTTGTAGGCCTACCGTAGCAAATATTGTTACACTGACCTGTGTAAAGTTTGACAGACTCTAGAGTATTTGAGTGTTTAGATGTACATGTACCGGTACTTTTTTTGTACATGGTAAAGGTTTGAATTGCCACAAGTATACACAAAAACTCTTATGATAGGAGAGGGTAAAAGTGGTTTCACTCAGTGAACCAATTTGTGAAATTGACCAACTCACAGGATTCAATGTCAATATTACAATAACATAATTGATTACTCAAACATTTTTTGATTCCCTTCCTCGGTTTCGACTCTTGTTTGTTTTTTGAAGGGGTATGTTTTTATGGGGTGAAGCAAAAGCATAATTCAAATTGCCCCTTCATGTGTGAATTGTAAATAGCCATTAGTCATAGACGATCAATGACTCATAGAATATTATCAACATTGCAACCCCCCCCCCCCCCCCCCCCCCCCCCTCCCTCTTACGATACTCAGCGCATTTTACTTGTAAACACACTTTGTTCATTCCAGATTTAAAATCTTAATTTAATCTTTTCATTTCGGACTTGTGTAATGAAACAAGAATGAGATTAAGAAAAAAATAAAAAATGTACCCGGGTCACAATTTTAAATGTTGCTCATTATTTTATGGGCTCTATTACTAAATTAATTTTTATCATCTTTTTACAAGTGAATTTAATTAGATTGATAAAATTGCTCACCACAGGGTTTAAACAATTGAGTCTAATACATGTAGTTGAGTGTTATGACTTTTGCACGAGTACATGTACATTGTAAGTGTAGGAAGCAATGGGTCCTAGTCCCATACAGTATGCATCCAAGTGGTTGTTTTTTTCTGCAAACTCTTTGACATTGATCAGCGATCTGATCAGATATTCGGAAAAAACAACTCCACCACTGCAATATATTGGCAGTTGGTTCATACACAATGACATGAAATGCAGCTCTACATGTACCGGTACATGTACAAATGTATGTATTATGAATGCACAATACACTGAGTCATCAACTACTGTACATGTTTCCACGTAGAACACACGACCTAACGCTTTATGCAGAAGAGACGCACACGTCACAATTCATTAAACAGATAGTTATTTTTCTTCTACGAGATACATTCATGTTCATGTAGTGTATAATGCTTGCTTACTCATTATATTTCAAATGTCTGCTTGTATTAAACACGCTACACAACTCCCAGCATATTACAAAGCCTTAAATTCATTTAATAAAGAAAACTCTCTTTTAAGCAATTTCTTTAAATAGATCAATCCGATATGCTGTGGCTTCATTTGCAAAGCACTTTATTTTTTCTCCCTTTTTTTTTTTAAAAGGTTTTTACTATTGCTATTGTATTGCTACCGTATTGCTACCGTATGTGGAGGGGTTGAGATCAAATCAATTATCTGAGATCCTGTTAAGAGACGGGAGGGGGGGGGGGGGGGAGATGCAGCTGGAAGATTATTTTGTAGATGTGACTCTGGGGATTTGGATTATATATTTCCAAAGTCAGTTTTTCCAACGACGGTTGACTGACTATTGTTGGAAATTGATACAAAAATTCAATTTTCTTCAAAAATGACAGCACACCAGGCGCCATTTTTTCACAGGATGCAATTTTTTTTAAATTTACCTTTCAAAATTTCAAAAATAAAATTAAATTGATTTAGAGTGTGCCACTTATAAATCATGAATATAATGTTTTTAATTAAATATAATGTATTTCTCATGTAAAATAATAGGTGTACATGAAATTTAATATGCCAATCCAAACCATAATTTAAGTATCATTTAGAATTCTTGAAATAAAATTTAAGCCACTGTAGAGTGCCTCAGAAATTTATAATGACAATAATATTCAGTGTTTTGCAGCACCTCAACGCTGGATCAAAGTGATTTCCAAATGAAGATTAAACCTTCACGACAGCTTACATTATCTAATAAACAGAAAGCCATACAAAAAAGAGTCCAATCGTAATTAATTAATTAATTAAATAGAGAGATATTGATTATGCAGATTATGCAGGAAGTGCAAATGCACAGGCCCATTGAATACTGTATCAGTACACATATTATCTGCATGGACTCGTTCATAGAAGCTAACATCAGAGCTGTGCGTTGTGCATTGCGTCTTTACTCATTATGCAGCAGACTGCCCCACCCATGCCAGCTTGGTGATCAAGGCCGACAGAGGGCGACATTGATTCTACAAGGGAAACATGTGGTGCATTGTACATGTACCCAGTACTACCGTACATGTGGTACAAGGGTAAGATAACATTAGTAATTGCTTGAATTATCATGAATGGGTGAATTTGGGGGGTTCTGTATCTGTATCTGTATGAGTACGTTGCAGTAACCAATTCTGGCATTAACGCAACGGAAGGAGAGGGTGCACCAACGCACAGCCAGGAACACCGGGCAAACCCCTTCTCTTAGCGATAAGTGTTACTGGGTTCTTTTACGTGCATTATAATGATTATTATTATACAATACACGGGACCTACAGCTTTACGTCTCATCCGTACGGTATTCTATAGTAACTATCGTTTAACTGACCTGTCCGAAGTTTTACAATCATGGATGCCGAGAAAAATACGAAAATAGTCGGGCAGTTATTCTTATGTTATTTTAGGGGGTTTTCGCGATCGACATAACAGAAATATCGAACATTAACAAGATAAAGAAGAAATGTTAAAAATTTTATTTTTGAGTTGCGCAATCATTTTGCATCCAATTTATTGCCTATTTTATTCAAATTTGACGAACAGTGTAGCTAAAACGTGATATAACGTAGCTCTAAAGCTTAAGTGAAAGAAACATTTAGTAAGTGTGATAACTTTTGGGGGCGGGAGGCGGGGGGCGGTACATGTTGGCAACTTTTAATTTGTATAGTTTCAGATTTTCACTCTCATTTTGTGTTAGTCCTGAACCAATTCTGACCTGAATTCTAGAAATCTGAGCTCATGTTTACAGCTCTTAAGCCATACACTGTTGATTACTTCCTCAATAATATTAGCGGGTAACTACAACTTCCTGCTCACGTCAATCCTTGGCTCGTTGTATAATTTACACTGTCTAGTCATGCTACAAAACAGCAGTACATGAATAAAGCACATGTCAAATCTTTATACTGTGCACGCTAAATGTACGCGTAGAACTTCATTTGTATCGAGCGAGAGGATTTTATTTAAATTAGGCACATACCGTATGTGTCATCTGTAGTGTTAACATTAGCGCGTTGCTATTCACGGGATACATTCATTGTTACACAATCAGGTCTCAAAGTATGGGTAACAACACATATTGAAGAGACAGTGTGCCATGCGTAAGCTAAAATATGACCCTGAACATGAAACACTAAAGTCTAGAAATATCGGCTAAAAAAAATTCACAAAAATTAAAGCATTTTAACCGTTAATTTTGTTAAAAAGTGATTTATTAATGGGAATAACAGTGTGAGGACCCTGTCTTAACCTGGTTATCCCCCAACCTGGTTAATATCACGCAGTGAAGCATGGGTCCTCACACTGTTATTTCCTAATTGTACTGTTTGAAGTCATATCCCAGGTTTGTCAAATAAACACTGTACATGTTCAAGTACATGGTGTCACGTGTATGTATACCACTACCAGTAGTATGTCACTGCATTACAATTGAACTGTACCCTTCTGTCTGTGAAAACCAGGCTAATCACATTTACAACGTACCAGTACATGTACATGATGTACATACCCTGGACATTATTATTACTTCGGATAATGTTACGCTCCCCGCCACGCTAGACCTACATGATGTATGTTGTAAATTTGTGTTTTTTAAAGTGTGGTGCTGGGGTTTTTTTGTGTGTTTTTTTGGTCATTTAGAAAATCCATATCAAACATGTACAATGCACAACTTGTTTGCCATACATTTTTGTACACATACCAGTACACATTGTAGTAGTACTGCACATACAATGTATACAATGTGTATACACAATGTAGTGTACAATGTATTGTATAATGTACATAATGTATGAATGCAGCACTCCCATATTACACCGAAGGCCAGTCTACACCTTACGCCTCAATTGATTTCAGCACAGAAATATAAATGGGTTGACATGAATAATACTAATCAGCATAAAAGCAATATTTCATTTCGTCTGGGCCAACATTTGGCGACCCGCCAGCCTACAGTACATACATACTGGTAGCATTCTTTTTTTAATCTACCAGATACCATCTATGGGAGCTACAGTAGACTATACAAATCCTTGAGGGCAAAATGTAAATTCATTGTGGTTAGATAATGTGTGCACAGTTTTGAAAGATGAAATTCTAGAAATTTTCTACATTTGTTTGGAAAGTAGACGAGGCGGCTGTACATGTACTAGTATACGTGTAGAAAATCCATGAAGGTTGGCCCAAGCATGGAGCTAAAACAGCTCTATGGTACAAGAGTGTATTTATCAGGTCTGACATTTAAATTCCTAATTCCAGGCCTGATACTGTCCGATAGACAATTTGAGGCCATGTGGCAATTTCGTCAATATGTGTAGGCCCTAAAGTGTACACTAAATTTTCACAGTGCATTTTTTAAGAAATAATTGTGGGCAACTTTACAAAAATGTGAAAGGTTGAAATGTTACAAAATTTTCAAAACTACAACAAATGTGTTAAATCAAAGGGGACATACACATGTAGAGAGATCTTTCATTTGGAGTGGGATTGTTTGTCTTGTTGGTGTCATGTTGTTACCCTGCTTAATATTCATACTTTTACAATGAAAAGGACTTTGGTTGTTTTCATTTGTAAATGTCGTCACAGTAGTAATTGACCTGTAACAAACATTTGTGCAAAACAATAAACTTGTGTACATTTTCACTTGAAGCATCATGCCATTTGCATGGAAATGCCCATATTATGTATTTTGATAGCTGTTTTCACAAGCTTGTGATGTTCAAGGACTGTACAAGTGTACATACCGGTGGCATTTGTAGAAACTATTAAATTAAGAAGCAGTCCAACACTTTTATGAATATTCCAGATACAATTTTATACGATACTAAGGCTTGATATGGCTGCGCATGCCGGCTGAACATAGTATGGTCCATTAGGCTTTTTCGATTTGGATATTCCAGAGCTTCGTCTAGCCTTTATTGGCAATAAATTGAATTATGTTTTCCCAAATTGGAAATAATATGGAGCACACTCTTGACACAAATCCCAAGGCCGTGCTAAAAACACAGCACCCCAACTTGGGTCTGTGCTCTGCCAAAAGCAGAACATGTTCTGGAAGTTATTCATTTGTTCTGACCATTGGCAGTGTCTATTGGCATTCTGTTCAATTGATTTTAAATAGGTATAGTAGACCATTTGTCAGTTGTTTAAAGGCAAGATAAACCATTGGTAATTGCTTGAATTATCAGGAATGGGTTTGGGGGGTTGTATTCGATAGCAAATATCGTTTAACTAACCTATGCGAAGTTTTACAATCATAAATGCCGAAGGGAAAAAACAAGACAAACGACGTTCGTTTTCAACTGGTGTCGGACAGCTGTTCTTGTTGTTCTTTTTTTTTTTTTTCAATTGTTTGGAACAATTACAGGATATTTAGAGCAATAATTTTGCTGGATGCCTAGAATCATTATTTACTTTCAAATAAGTAGAATATTTCTTAATAATTCTGTAGTAAAATGTTTTGATATTTGCAAATGGTATCCTGTACCTGTAAAGGCCATCTTCTATTATAGATCCATGAACTACTGCATCCTACCGGTATTTTATTGACCATGCTATACATGTATATTTTTATGTACAGTATCAAGTTGTATTTTATTAACCCTTTACTGTCTGTGTGCATCCAGCACTATGGCCACTCAGTCAATTAAATTACTAAGCCCTACACATACAAATTAATACATGTACCAGTGACAGATTAACCCTAGCCACATACATGTACAGGCCCATTTGGCTAATAGATCTATCCTAAATCCTCTAAAATCCTTTATTTTCCACTATGTACAAATTTGATACATTCTCATGTTTTGCGCTATTTCAGAAATTTATATTATTATTATCTTCCATTCTGACTTACATGTAGTACAAGTGTCTGCAAGACTCGTCTCTCAAACTAATTGGATTTCACAATATCTGCTAGAAATGTGTGAGATCCAACAACCTGCAATAGAGCTTAATTATACAATCACCCCTCCCCCCCCCCCTCCTTCCCCCAACCTTAACAATAGTGGTAATTCTAACACCTTCATTGCATTTGGGTACAGGTTACCTATGCATAGAGGATCAGATGGGTGCTTGACTTTTTGTAATACTATGAAAAGTATAAATTCTGTTTGCCAATGCTGTGTTTTTATTTTTATGAATGGCGACTAGACTGACGTTATCAAGGCCATGCTTGGATTCAGTTATGAATAATAATATTGTAATGCCCGAGCATGTATTGGTATTATGCAAATGTGGGTGTGTATGGTTGAAACAGGCTTGGCAAGTTGCCAAATCAATAATACTACATGTATGGAATGTACATTACAAATAATGCAGAATGTACATTGTACAGGTCAGTTCATAAATTAGAGGCCCTGTTTTTTGTGGCACTGTTACAATGTACCGGTACATGTACATGTACATCTGAAAAAGGATTTTGTTTTATTCAGGACACATTTTTTGATGATTTATACCGGTTGTTATACATGTACCGATATCTCATATTACAAAACAAATACAAAGTTTGAATTTAATTTCCATGACACATGTCAAGTGCAAAGGCCAGCTCATATCATGCAAATGCAAAGCATATTACTAAACATTTGCCAGGAAATTCTTCAGAGTTAAAAAACGTGCCCCAACGTCACAAATTCACATTCGCGCGGAGTTTGAACCAAGTACATGTAACATAAAAACAAGAGATGTTTCGACAACCCGAAACAGCTACAAATGTCACACTTTCGGACCCAATGAACTGACACACACGTAAATTCTTATCTCATTTGTACAGTAATACCGGTATCACTTGAAATCAGCTTAATATTATGTGACAGCTTAAAATTATGTACCGGTAGTACTACATACGGATGGTTACAGTACAGGAACAAAGGGAAACACAATAGGGGATCCTCGGTCGTAATGTAAAACCCGACTGTATACTAATGTACCGGTATGTTCAGGCCCAGAAAACATGACCATCCTAAAGCAATTTTCCAGTATGCTCATGATGAAAATGCAAGCATTTTGCTGTACTATGATTTACGGCTTTGGGTTAAATTCAGTCAAATACAATTTATGAACTCGGCATTATTTGTTGAACATATCCTATTCCTAATAACACCCATTTGATTTATATATTTGAGCAGTTCAGTACATGTCCATGTACTATGCATGCATATTATTTATTGAATCAGCAGCATGGAGACTAGACCAACAAAAAATAGATTGCATGCATCATGATTATACACAATACATGATTGGAATCAGGATATTATGCAGAGTTTGCACCTTGCCTGTTATCAAAGAATGAATTACTGTACGAGTGCTGTACAATGTACCATGCAGTGCATTATTCTTAGCATTGGCAACTGTTATTTGCAGCATTTCAAACCTACCTCCCTGGGCCTTTTTACTAAGATGCACCCTCAATTCTGCAAAAATCTCCAACTGACATTGTGTTAAAATTGGATTTTAAATCCATCTCAAAATTCCAAACCTTATATCGAAAATTCCTTTAAAAAAAATGCTTTAACATAACAAAAATTTCAATTTATATTTTAGCACTTAGTAAATAATGAGACCCAGACTGACTATATGCACCATTTATGCAAACCTGATTACACCAGAATAGGCTACGTGGCCTTGGAATTCACCTTACTGGAATCCATAGCAGCAGGTGTTATGCATGCTGAGATGTGTTATTATCAAAGGCATGTAGCCCTCCTAGTGCTAGTAATGCCTTCAGTTACATGTAATAATATAGTAACATTGAAGGGACAACATTGAAGGGGCAAAGTAAATGGTTAAATGTCATTATCATTCCCAAATAATTTGTTTAAACATGGGAAAATTTAAACCGCCTTATAAAACAACAAGAAAATTCCAGCTGATGTTTCAAGTGGTCTAAATGAGTCGGAGTGGCTTAGCGGTATATCTGATCTCATCTCAGCATTTTCCTACTGTAAATCCCCCTCTTTTCTCTGTAAATTTCTAGCAATAGGCCTGCATTATTAATGTGTCCTTGGCCTTATATGCATGGCTGCCTACAAACAGGCTGCCCACACATACACACACCAAGATAACTATCATACAACAGTTGTCTTTTCTCCAACAACAATCTACTGAACACATGTACATGTACCAGTACATTAGTGTACATAATGAGATGTGTCTCCTTTTGCTCTGATCCATGTTGAACTGAGATATCTGAATATTTAATGTAGAAAGAAAAACATGAATAGTTGTAGGGTACTTAACAGCTACAAGTACCTCCATACATTGAGTATTTTAATCAAATGCACAGAAAAACCAAAACATTTGAGAGGTTTTGTTTTTTTAAATATCATGTACCGGTTCAAGAGAGACGAATTTAATATTTCACGGCTTTTAATTAAATACAGTGTAGTTCAATTATCAAAACTATCAGATTACAATCAAGAATAATAACTATTCATACTTCACATTAGCTGCAAAATGTGATGGAGTTAAAATGTGTTTGACTTTTGTGAATTTACACCATGAACAAGTACTAAAAATAGCAAGGAATTTGGGATATTATACAAATGGATAAAACAGCAATAGCCTTCATACCACTTTGCCAATTTTATTTAATCTACAACAAATTCATTCAAATTGCTATTAACTATTTACTCCCACCACACCACAACCAACTTAAAGGTAGGATACACCTTTGGTAATTGCTTGAATTATCATGAATGGGTGGATTTGGGGGTTGTATTTTAAAGTAAATATCGGTTAACTGAACTGTCCGAAGTTTTACAATCGTGGATGCCGAGAAAAGCACCAAAGACAGCGTTTGTTTTCAACTGCCGTCGAGCAGTTATTCTTATGTCATTTAGGTTTTTTATTGATCGCCGTCTGGCGATCGCAAATTTTTCTTTATAAAATTAAATTTTTAAGAATAATTCAAGGATATCTAGCGCAATCATTTTGCTGGATGCCTAAAATCATTATTTACTTTCAAATAAGTCAGATATTTCTGCAAATGGTGTATCCTACATGTACCGGTACCTTTAAGCAGAATCAAGCCATTCAAATACTATGACCTTCAGGCAATCAGACACCACAAAACCACTTACTGTGTTTTAAAGCTTCAAGTTTTATTTACAAACATGCAAGTGGTTACAAAAGTACACTGAACTTTATTCCTGTACAAGTACATAATTTGCCTGTTTCTTTTTTTTTGCAGGTGATATGGCCTAAAATGGCTCTAGGGAGTTAGGGTTAATGTTGAAAGCTTGGAGTGTAAACACTGACAATGTAATTTTTATTGTTCAAAATCAACCAAAGAAATAAACTGGAGCTCAGGGATTATTCATGCATCCACCAGATTGCTGATGCTGTACCAACTCAGCTATCCAGCCCTACCGGTAGGTTGGCTGGTCCCAAAACTAGTGTCTATGTTGGAGCCATAAACTATTTGTAGTACCGGTATATTTGAAGCAAAATTAAATCTTAAAATCAAATTATCAGGGCCCAACAGAGTTATAACGCCAATTACAGGATGGATAATTGAGAAGACAATGTGAAGAAGTTTTAGCAGGTGATTGCAAAACAGTCTTGACATGAACCCAATTGACAGGTGTACTGAAAGTGAACACCAGAATAACCGATCAATGTGCAACAAGCTACACGTCATACATGTACCTGCTTACACATTTAGAGTTTCCCAGGAGGCTAAGCTGAATACCAAATTTTCAAGTTCTTAAGGTCAAAGCCAGGGTATAACTGTCATAATTCAGTAATTTGTACCCTTTTGTTGAAGTACACCCGGGACCCATATCATGTCTAGGGGTTGTCTGCTGAAGAGATTACAATAAAACATTAAGTATCATATTCATAACAGACTGCAGAAATACGTACATATGTACCGTACCAAAGCTTCAGCCACAATCCAACAGTGCCACACACAAATCTTACTTGCTCAATCCAATTTGTGGAGCAAGCGAGAAGATTTCTAAAGACGCTGCATATTTGTCGCATTTATGGTTATGTTAAAAATAAAAATGTAGAAAAATATTTGTTTTTTTTACTGTGTACATGGCATTATTCTATTTAACAGAAACCATGACCTCCAAAAATCTAATATAAATCCTATTGATAGAGTTAAATGCGGGGGTCCGGGTACAAGCAATCTTATAATCTGTAGGCCCGCGAACTGGGGCCCTAGAACTCCTCTTTTTCGAATTTTGGATTTACCGGTAGCTTAGTTCGAGTTACTGGACTCTAGTTATCGCTTTTTAACATTTGGACATTATCTGGCGCTACTAGAGTCCGAGGAAACTATACTGCATGCATTCGTCTAAATGTCTGTATGTGGTTTAAAATGTCGCACAAATCCACAAAAATACTTAACAAAATACCTCAAAATCACCTAAAATAGCCTTCCATGTGTGTCCAAGATTATCGTAATAAGCTTCGGGATTACTCACGATCAATCTTTGCTTGCAAATCCAGGATATTCCACCTCAGTATTCGAGCGACTACTGCACAGTTGCTATTCAGAACCAGAAGAGATTGTGACCGAGCTGCGCGCATCATATCGTGGATGTCTGTGACGTCACAAGTCAAAGTGTATCGACCGGTGGAAAACAACAAGCGCGAGGCGCAGCGACTGTTTTATGTCATGGCACAAGCTATACTGTGGTTGCGTGCTGAGGAGACACCAATCGCTCTTGGGCGGAGTTAGCGCACAATGCTTGCAATCATGAGGAGTATGGCAATGCAAAATAATAATAATTATAATAATCATAACAAAACAATAATAATCATCTTGGTCAATAAGTGAAGTGAAATGGTAAATTATAATGCCTTCCTACATGTAGATGCAGATCCGCGGGGGCGCGACAGATGCCTCTACAATTTATTGGCTTCTTGCAAAACCGTACGTATATCTCAATATAATCTCCAGCACATATATTTTAGTTGTAACATGGTATAGAATGATGAAGCTGTGTAATTCAAATGCCCCCTAAAACAAACACGGTTTATCTTGCCCACATCTAGCGGCGTAAGGTTTCATTTCAAGGTGAATGTTGGAATCCGAGTGGTGGTGTAACCATTTTTAGGAGATTATTATAGTTATTATTTTGCCTTGTCATACTCCTCACGATTGCAAGCATTGTGCGCTAACTCCGCCCGAGAGCGATTGGTGTCTTCTCAGCACACAGCCACAATGGTGCATGCCGTTCATATGTGAGAGCGCTCTGCAATGTTTAAAACAAACAAGCGGCCGGGTTGCAGGGGTTAGCAACGGCCGTTGAGCTGCAAGCAGGGTTCGATTTACCCGGGTGCACGCATGCACCAGTGCATGTAGATTTTTTTTTGTGCACGTAACTTTTCTGCCCCACGTGCACACCGTGCATGTAGCTTTTTGACCACCAAAGTACTCATTTCAGACATATATTTATCAGCCCCAGTGAGAATACGAATAAAGTTGGTTGAATACTTTACCAGATAATGTACGAACGTGTTATTTATTTCATAAATCCATAATTTATTCCTTGCAGCAGATTCAGAATCAGTAAACTTGCGCACGCCGTCGCGTCGCGTCATGTTCTAGCGCTAGTGCTATTTTTGTAATCTGGAAAGCCCTCCATATTCGTACGTACGTACACGTTGTTTACGGGAGTGACGTCATACAGGGGTTATTGTAATTGACTCAATTGTGGCTACCCCTCTAGGCAATATTTGCTCAGCACTCGCTGTAGTCTTGGTGCAAGACGTTGTTGTTCATTATCACGCAACTATCGCGATTTAGCGCCCCTGCGCCTAACGACTATCAAACAATAGAGGGCGCTGTTGGGAAACTTCCAGATAACCACCACACATATCGGCTCAGAACAGATTCGCGGCTTCCAGAATACGCCCTCTATCGGTGGAATATTTGCAAAATTAATGGTGCATGTAACTTTTTGCTGGTGCATGTAGATTTTTTGGTCTACATGCACCAGTGCATGCAACTTTTTGTTTGTAAAACGAACCCTGGCTGCAAGTAAAAGACTTTGAATATTGTTTGTTTGTCTTGGGTAGTACTACGACAAGCTAAATTCAAAATTCGAAAAATAGAAGTTCAACTGCTAGCCTAGGCTAGGGCCCGGCACTAGAGTACTTTTTAGTAGTCCGGTCTGTTCCTTGCTCTATAAGGTCTATTGTTGATCGCGATCCCGCAAAGCATGATGGGTAGAAAAGGGAGCAGTTTTGCACTAAACCAAGCTTTTCGGCCCGCTATGCCTTCTCAGCAAGCTCTTTGTTATTTTCATTATTTACTACAACACCTCTGGCCCTCAAATACGACGAGAGTTGGTCTTCTTTTTAGATTTAGGAATTTTGTGACGACATATTTTTGAGTGGTTCGCCGTGCGCGCGATGCTCCCTTTCTTGCGTAGCGCAGGGCGTCACCTGTTGAAATCAACCGATCGACAATAGACCTTATGGAGTAACTAGGACCCAAATATCGATTTTTAACATTTGGACATAAGGTCTATTGCTGATCGCAATCCCAAAGTATAGCGCAAAGCATGATGGGCAGACAAAGGGAGCTGTTTTGCAACTAAACCAAGCTTTTCGACCCGGTATGCCTTCTCGGCAAGCTCTTTGTGCTTTTCATTATTTACTGCAACACCTCTGGCCCTCAAATACGATGAGAGTTGGTCTTCTTTTTAGATTTAGGAATTTTGATGACGACATATTTTCGAGTGGTTTGCCGTGCGCGCGATGCTCCCTTTCTTGCGTAGCGCAGGGCGCCACCTGTTGAAATCAACCGATCGACAATAGACCTTATGATCAAGTTCATGTCCAAATGTTAAAAAAGCGTCCTGACCTAGTTTACTCAGACTAAACCTAAGTTTTAGTAGCAATCTTGCCAATCGGGTTTTTACAATCAGAAAAAAAAGAACAAGCAAAACCACGGTATCGCAAGCCAGAAATGAACATATATAGAGAAAGCCCCGCCTCACAGAGCGTGTGTTTTTTTCTTTACGATCTTGTCAATAAATAATTAAACACGTAACGAGTAACGGTAACCAAACGAAAACTAGGCTTACCGTGTTCAACTTCGAATCCATCTCACTTTTCCACCGTCTGTTGCTCCGAAAACAGCTAACTGCTGGATTTCAACAGCCTACTGGAACAACATCCAGTCCAGTTGGACTCCAAGTGCGAGAATATCGGACTCCTCCGGTCAAATTGGTGGTTTTTTAGGCGATGTTTTTCTGCAGCCTTCGGCAGAAAATACAGCATTCGCACGGAAGAGAGAGAAAAAGGCCGGCTAAACGTACGGGGATCCAAAACGTACGTACGGCGAAGGCGCGGAGCGAGAAGTGCGGCACACAGCCAGCGCGGTTTATTCAACTAAAAAGAGAACAGCGCCCTCTGTTGGTAAACTAACGCACAACCGCCGCTGCCCGCATCACTTGCCTTCAGTGTCCCCATTTTTGTACATCACAAATGCTCACCAAAGTATAATCTTATAGTTGCGAGTTTGGCAGTTCAAGTATTCCTTTTTCCTTCACCCAATTTTTGCTTTTAAAATTATATTGTGTATTGACTTTATCAAGCTTTGACATTTTATTTTCATCACCCCTCTCCCCTAATTATCGACACGACCCTGATTTTATAAAGGGGGGGGGGGTGGGGGGGGGGTGGGGGGGGGGGGTATCGTTTCTCTCTCACACCCTCCCCACCCCTTTTGTTTTACTCCAAATCAAATAAAATGTAGTTCGACATTAGGATTCTATATCCCAGAATAACCAAGGACAGATTCTGATTTCTCCAAACTCAAAAATCTAAAAAATGGTGGACCCCGAACCCCACGCCGTTTAGCGCTTCCAGCTCGCATTACTTCTGATCAAGGTATCATCACCACCCCCCCCCCCCCCACATCTGAGAAGCAATTGACGCCCCTGGACACGACACATAGATACGTTCATTTTATGATAATTACCCCTAACCCTCCTAGAATTTGTTGTACGCGATCCGCCCCTGGCCACAAATAAACCAGTGTCACATAGTTTCCCCCTCCCACCCCCCCCCCCCCCCACCCCCCCCCCACCCACACTGCCTGCGAATATTATTTCTCCAAACGTAACTGGCAGATCATGAATTATTCAGTAGTTTGGATGAGGAGTTATGGTTTATTCATCGAAATAAAACATGACGTCACAGCATTGTTGTTATTTAGTTAACTAGTTACATTAAATCACTTTAAAGAACAGCTGTTGTCGAGCTGCTATACGTAGTGTAGTGGATAGTGGGATGGGCTATGGATCAAAGATCCTGGTTTGAATCCTGCTGTAGGTCAACTTGTTTTTCCTAGTCAAATTGTTATCTTTGGAGACCTAGAACCCAAGTGTTGTACAGTGATCAATTCATGAAATCTGCCAGAAAGGTTTGGAAAAAAAATATACACGATCCGCCCCTGGCCACCAATGTCACATAGTTTCCTGCCGAAAAACCCCCCCTCACTGCCCTGCCGCCCCCCCCCCCCCCCCCCCCCCCCATTTGCCTACACAGATTTATGCCAGTGCAGAAAATACTTGCCCAAATTAAACAAGTACGGGTAACAACATGTTTTATTCAACACTTAAAAAAACCTTTTCACAATTTTTACGTCACCAACATTTAATTACAAGCTTCATCTATACTTATGAGATTGGGTATCAAATTGTTTAAATATTGTTTTTAATGTTTTCGAGAATTTAGTAATAATTTTTCTCAGCAATCTTTAATTTTTATCCCCTCATATTGACATATTCCCTCAAAAAAAATTGAAAACCACTAAGTTTACAATATAAATTAATAATCTAGGTCACTAATATTTGCTGCCCACCCCCCCCCCCCCCCCCTCCATCAGGAAAATTGCAGTATACATGTACATGTATTTGGCAACACAAAAAAAATTAAAAAAAGTAATGACAGTTTCTTTTGACACAGTTTTTCCTTGCTGTAATCTTTAAACAGTGTTTTTATAGTGAATGCATGGTATGACGAAATCTCAAGAGTAACAATATACAATAAATAGAGTTGTAAGCACTAAGCAATCCTATTATATCCATTTGTATATAGGTCGGTCGTCCACTATCTGTATTTCCATTTTGACTGGGCACTTGAACCAATAAGAGAGCAGCTCCTCTGTGTAGCCAATTAGGAAGTAGTATTTCTGCGGCGCGAGGTTACGAAGCATGATGGCCACCAGGACGATATGATTGGCTTTTCGTTTGATGATAAGATCAGTGGCAAGACAGTTGTGGAAGGTCCCGTAGATGAACTTTCGAATGAAGAGGTCGTCTACGGCGATGTCAGCTGCGCCGTACTCGTCTTTGAGATGAGCTGTTGGAAACATCGGAAGAGAGACATTAGACATTTAGCTGGTTTGCGCCGAAATGGCAGCATCGAGCTGTATACTCCCCAGGGAGCTCAGATGGTATTTGGAATGTTTCATGGGCCCAATGACCGGGAAATCTTAGCGCTTAGAAACACTTGTATTGAGCGCTATATAAATGTTATTTATTATTATTATTATTATTATTATTATAAAGATGGCAAAATGAGCACAAGCTATCGCAAGTAGATTTACAACTGGATTCACAAGTGGATTCACAAGTTTACTCACAAGTAAGGCCTCCAAGCTTTTTAGAAACGGTATACAAGTTACCTCAAGACTCGCCCCAAGTAGTAACAAACTGGCATGTGATATTGCGTACTTTCTCAGAGGACAGTTCAGAATTAACACTTTTAAAGGTGGACACAGCACATATGCCTCTGTAGCAGGGTTCCAAAAAATGAAGTGGGTGGGGGAACCACACAAAATTGTCCAAAACTCGTAATATTGCTTCATCATTCATACAAGAGGATAAATATTCCTGTCTTCGGAACTTTAGCAGTGCTGCGAAGAAAACTCCTCACACATGCCATATGAAAGCTAATGCATAAGGGTGAGATATGCTCAGAATTTCCCGCGTAACTTTGCCATAGTTCCCAAAATTGGAAACGATTCATATTCATTAACCCTAACCCTTCCACATGCAACAAAGTGCAGCAGGTGGACCTGATGGATCTCTTGCAGTGAGTAAGGTCGACACGGTCGAAAATAGGGTTAATGTCGATAGCTATTGCTACAATTTTGGCAGCTTATCCGCTCTTGTCAGCAATGTGACCTGCGATGCTAGGTTGGAATCAAACCTAAATCCAAGCTTGGATTCCTACCTGTGTGTTGAGCATTCCAGCCTTTTCTGACACCAATCTGGAATGGCTGGTTCGCTTGCTCATATGTTATAGGCTTCTCTCCTTTGCTAACTCGGGTACGGCCGGCAACAGTCGTGCAGGATACTGCACTTGTCTGCAGGGATCGGAACGGCAGAGGGGACCAGTGAACAGTGTGCTGAAACTGCACACACAAAAGTAAGGATTGATGAAATAAGAACAAATAAGAAATGTATGTCACTTTGCACACCACCTACCTCGTCGTCGGTTAAGTTACACGGTACAAACTGTAGCTGCAATGGAGTACTTGCTTCAAACTCAGATTTGTTTCTGCATCCTTCGTTTGTCTTATTGCCACTGCGAAAAACACCGCCCTCTCTTGGGCACTCAGCCTGGATCCCACACCCCATTATCATTTGGACTTAAAAAATGGGGTTCTAGGTAGCTAGCAATGAATCTTGCATAAATGACAGGAAAATCCCTGTGCATGACGTGTTAGGTTCGAAGCCCAAATTGAAAATCGCATTGCGGATGTTTGCCCACAACAAACATATTGCACAATTGCAATATCACACCCCACAAATGTACATTTTTTAAGGAGATGAGCTTTGATCTTTGCTGAATTTGAAAGTGGAGGGGAGTCAATATTCAAAACTTATGCAGTAATTAAATATGTTTTGAAGTTGTTCTCATGGAGACACTAGCACTACATACTTTTTGTGGTAAGCATTGTAAGACACGAGCGATTTTATTTTTATAAGCGTAATCTGTGTTTAATGAATCACCGCCGTAACGCAGAGGTAATCTAATCAATGTCTTTAATTAATGGAACTAATGTTAGCTACCAGTACCAGTCCCCATATTGTTAGGGGCGCCGAGCTGCGCCGGAAAACAATAGGCATAGCCATAGTAGGCTATACCGACTATACTACGCATGCGCTGCCGCAGCTGTTTCTGACTGCGCAAACAATTACCCCTAAAAACGAACTCGACCACGTTACACTGACCTCCTTTATTTTTAATACCTAAACTAAAGTAAAAATTAAAATTAAAAAAAGGTAGGAAACTAGGATTTAGATACACCATTTGCAGATATCGAAAAAAAATACAACCAATTTATTAAGAAATATCTTACTTATTTGTAATTAAGTATTGATTGTAAGCATCTAGCAAAAGGATTGCGCTAGATATCCTATAATTTAATTGTTCCGCAAAATTGAATTGTAATTTGTAATGTACATTAACAATAACATTGATTCATGATTGACTAAAAATTCGCAGTCGTCGGACGGCGATCGCGAAAAAAAGAAGAGAACAACATAATATTAATAACCACTGCCTAACGTCGGTTGAAAACATACATTTAACTATCTGTTTATAATATAAATGTGTATTATAATATTATTATTATGAGGGAAATCAATGAAATACTCACTGAAATAAGCCGTGCGCCAAACCTCCGCCAGGGAGCCGCCATCTTGGAATTTCGATCAATGCAACTACTGGGGGCGCCCTATAGTTTACCCTTAAAACAAAAACATTTCCCATCCGACTTTTTCTGACAAAAAATCTTGATTTGAGCACAAGGTTCACAAAAAACAAATGCTTTGACAACAGAAAATTGTAGGCTCAGGTCCTGAGCCCAGAGGTCGTGTGTGCTTGTGCTTGTGCAATGTTGTGGTTTCTAAGGAATTATTTTAAGTTGTTAGGTAACAATATTGTAGTGAGCATACATAGTGTGGGGGGGGGGGGGGGGGCCTATCGACTTTATTTTCATATATATTTTCGTAGAAATACGTGCTCCTGTATAAAATAAAATACATTTATTAATATTTGACTAGCTGTATCTCGAAATAGCCTGTGCGACTTATGTCTGGTTTCATAGGAGCGGGTCACATATATCCAGCATGGCCACAGAGGGGTACCCTTTTACTAAAACCCTATACACACTATCGTTACCCAACACATCCCCTTAAAACATAAAAAGAATTCATGAAAATCCAGGAACACAATGGCCAACACAAAACGAGAGGGCACAAGCGAATTGGAATGAACATATGTGGGTGGAGAAAGGAGATTTTAAACCGCTTCCAAACTTAAAAAAAAAAATTGACAAAATTAACATAGGTTCACCATAAATTACCTGCGAGAACTAGACCCTTACCCCTGGGTTTGGAGATTGCATGTGGTCTCCAAATGAAAAAAACAAACACAAATGGCACAATATGTACACTGTAGTGTTCTTTATTGATCGACGATTCCAGTTTGGGCCAATGTCACATTTCGTCATTTGTTACACAAAGTTGAAATGAGCAAGTAAATCTACCTTGTACAGTGCGTCTCCAAAAACAAAAAGCCAACAAAATACATCATACATGTATTGCGCAATGCCACAAGTATAATGGGTAACCAACATACATGTAGATAGGATTCAAAAGAATCATCTTTCTACTTTAAAACGAGACAACACCCAAATCTGATATTGTTCCACAGAGTTACAAGTAATTTTCCAACAGAGGTCAAATTGACCACTGGACAACGTTTTTAGATTTTGTTTGGATAATATGCAAGTCTAGACATGAAACCAAGTTGATCGCACCTGCACGGACAAAGACGACAGTGTCTATCAAAATTACAAGCACTGAGCATTACCATGCCCACCGCCGTCCGCATTGGTTATTTTAAAGTGGAAAGGTACATCTTTCAAACCATGTCTAAATGATCTGTAGTAGATGTTGGTTACATATTCTTTGCGTGGCATCCAGTTATATTTCGTTTGCCTTTTCTTGAAACACTCAAGTGCAAAGGATTTGACATTGGTATCACAAAGAAACAATGCAACATTAAAAACTCTTTAATTTCTAAATCTTAACAATGATGTTTATAAACACTTTTTTTTAAAGTCCTACATCCAATTCATAATACTTTACTTTGAAGTGATTGTTGTGTTGAATTAGCGATTGTGGTTCGGGTTCATTTTAGTACACCTCGCCTACAGATTTTGTGTCTTTGGATAGGACGAGAGCGAGTTACACAACATTTTCTATTTAATAATAATAGTTATACTATTTTCTTGTACATGGCAAAGAGTAATGTATGCATAGCACAGGTATTGTGTGCAAATTCATACAGGTTTGCGCGTACGCGTTACGTACTTATATTGATCAGAAGCGCCATCATACAGATCTGGGTTCCAACATTTTGGAAAGTGAAAGAAAATTTGTAACAGAAATTAAGTTATTTTAAATGTATTTAGATTACACCTTTTCAGTAATTTATTAAATCAAAGGAGAATCTGTGGGCGAGGTGTTATAAAACTAATATTAACTGCTTTAACTGGAGATAGTAAACTAGCGTCCCATGGTGAAACAAAATGCTTTAATATGGATAACCATCACTTGAAGCAGTCAACGCTTGTACAATAAACTCGTTAACTACAAAGATCAATCAGTAATCATAACGGACACCAGTGAAAGCATGCATTTAACAGTAAAACAGTGTGATACCATTTGGATCTTTTGAGCAATATATTTTGGATAAAGAAAATTACGAGGAGTGTTTTGCTTTTTTTGACATGCACAAATCCTATAGCAATACAAAAACTAAATCATGCAATACCATCCACCATTAACGTCATGAATTACTACAAAACCAACAAAGTAAAAAGCATAAGAAACACGTGGTTGAATTAGTGCACATTAACCCATGGAATTTCACTCAAAGTTTAACTGTAGAGCACTTGGATCTAAGATATAGGAACCTGTTTGTTTCCTTGATTCTTGGTGAAAATTGAATTAAGAGTTCTAAAACAAATTACAATTGAATTAAAAAAAATTCAAGACATTAAGTTTCTGTGTAATATACTCAGTAGTTACCTATCCATCAAGTCAAACAAATACATGAACATCATTGTTTTTTTAAACTATTTTTGCATTCTATTAACCAAAAAAGACAGCGATTATCAAGTTACTAGAAAAAATATGCAAATCTACTTAAACAAAAAAACAATACAAATTATTTAACTGTTTCTTGAACTGCAAAATCTAGATAAACATTACATGGGCTTAATGTAAGCCTAAGTTTGAACTCGCCCCAAATGCATTGCTTATTGGCCATAGGGGGGGGGGGGCTGGCCCTAATGGTAGACTCATTGTGGTTGTTACAATATGCCGCAATCTGCAATTTCCACTTTCTTGGAAGTTTTCCCACTTGAGCTGCCATATGATTCAATTTTCTTTATAACCTCTTCAAAACCTTTGGTGACCTCTCCAAACACCACATGCTTGCCATCTAGCCAGCTGGTCTTGACCGTTGTGATAAAGAACTGGGAGCCGTTAGTGCCAGGGCCAGCGTTGGCCATAGACAAAAGACCTTCAGGAATTAAGAAAAATAAAATAAAAATAGTTTCCAAACTCCTTGTAACTTTATTGCAATGTCCACATTCAGACTTGAGCCTGCAGTGGTTACACGCTTACATTTTTCCTGTTCAGTTAACCTTTTTTTATTTATTATTTATTTTTTTAAATAAAAATAAATAAAATAAACCCCACCAATTGTCAACTTTGTCCGGGTTTCGTTGGAGCAGGTCAAAAATAGTAAAATTGAATACATTTTGTAAGGACATTTTTGATAGCTTATCTAACATATAGCCAGTCAGCCTACAAAATTTGATGCAGACAATTAGCAATCACAGAACTGCGATTAAACAAACAAATATGTGTAGTTTTTTAATGTTGGTTACGGGCAACGTTAAACGGTTACGTTAAACCGCAAAACAACGGTTACACGGATAATCGCGAACTTGCAGGCTTATTCAGACTTCTGATTCAGACTTCTGTGTTCTTTGACAAAGATTATTCCCAGGGAATCCTAGCCTTTAAAAATGTTTACAAAACAGTTTACCGCAATGTGGGAATGAGAAATTCTTTCATCTTGATTGTCTACGATGTATGCTAGATGAAATTGTTAACGAGGATGGTTCTCAACACACTAATTACTGGTTTGTGGCGGAGTTTATCACATTAACTCTAATTATTCCAACCCATTAAATCCTACTGCATGTTTCATTGAAGTTTGTTGGAGTAAGGACTGATTATGGGGAGAAGCTAAACATTTTGGGTTTAGGAGTTGCCATATGGTGTGGGATTTTCAAGTGCGAGACTGGTAAATCATTCAATCAATAATAAATCACAGGTTAGACTTAATAATAAGTCAGTTCGGTATTCCAATTGCGCGTGTGCACTTCAAAATTCAACAATTTTTCTCTTGGAATAAGCATTGCAGATAAATCCACACAAGGCTATGGTGGACGTGGTAACCAAATTTTCATTCTGTACAATTTTTCGTGCAATCAAAAAGATGATGGGAACTTGTTCCACTAAAAGTTTGGACAGTTGACACACAAGACACCTGAAAACACTTTAGATGTTACTTCAGAAAAACAATTTCTATATATTTGCTGGTACCCACTATGCTTTTGCACGCATATTACAAAATATTTTCCTCAAAAGAAAAATTGTCCAATCTTGTGTACACATGCAGTTTGAATACTAAACTGACTTACAGTATGAGCTGTTAAGGGTGTAACCCATGTGTGCATGCGACAGATTACATGCGCAAGGACTATATGGGTTAGTCCAAAGGTGTCCAAAAGTGTGACTTGGTGTCCCGGTTACACCTGACCTAGTATATTTCCAAGTGTTACCGAAATTGACTTCAAACTTCTTTTTTATTTGCAGGTATGTGCTTTATGTAATCACTGAGACAGAAGGTATCAAGAAATATGTCAAAGGTTATTTTAGATAAAAGCATTGATGTTATCGTCATGTGATGTTAATTAACAGTTAACGCACATTCCGATTGTAATTAACGTGTGCGCATTGTGCTACCAGCTTTAAGTGTTTATAAGCACGACTCGTATTGGGCACAATAAAAACATTCTCAACAGGGACACAAATTGGAGCCCTAATTTATGGACAGACCCATATGTTTCTACAGCAGCGTACATGTAGGAATTGACCTTGAGATTTCCAGAATCCCTTTAACCAGTTCGCGCCGGATGACGAATATAAACGCAAAGTTTCCCCCTATTCAAAACGGATGACGCATAAACACGCCACGATCAAGGCCGGAAATATCTGTCAGCAGCGAGCAAGACAGAAATGCGTGGGTGTGCTTCCCGGCACTGGCGGCCTGAACCTGCTTTGGATCAAGTTTCGTTAAAAATAATCCCGCGCGTTGGCTCGGTGATGTTAAAATAATCCCGGCGCGAACTGGTTAATAACAATGACTTACCAGGCTTTGTATGCTTTAGGTTAAAGTTCTCATCAGCAAACTTGGCTCCGTAGATGCTTTTGCCACCGGTTCCATCCCCCTTGGTGAAGTCGCCCCCCTGACACATGAAATCTGTAATCACGCGGTGAAACTTAGATCCTTTGTAGCCAAAGCCTTTCTCGCCAGTACACAAGGCCCGGAAGTTCTCTGTGGAAAGGTAGTACATGTAATATGAAAATTAGAACACGAGACTTGTGTAGGCTAATAAATAGCAGAAAGAATTCCATACATGAACATCACTTGACACCCTGTGCATAAACCCTATGAGACTGGTTGGAATTGTTTTCTTAGTAAATAAATGCTTGACCTTAAAAAATATTTTTTTAGTTAAACGCATGGTGCGGTCGCTAAAGAAAAACATACTTGCTTTAGGCCCCAATAAAACAAGTTTAGCGTCCTGCCTTTTTAATAAAAGAAAGGAGGCCCTTTTTTTCCTTTTCAAATGGTCCCCCGACACATTTTTCAAGACAACCTACCGAGCTATTTTTGATGTCTCCAACAGATGTACGTACTAATGTACAATGTAGTACTATTTCCACAGCATGTACACAGTTATGCTAAAGTCTTAAAATACGATTTGTTTTATTTATTTTTTCAAATTGTGGTGTTTTTTCTAAAAGAAAAGAAAAAAAGGCGGCCTCAAAAAAGGGAGCGGGCGGGGCCGCCAAACAATTTGTATTTTTAATTGCCCTTATACAAGAGTACACCAGCCGCAGATCTAACTTAATTTTCTCATGGAGGCTGAGAGGAGCTTTTTGATTATACCGTTGCCATTTTGATTGTACATGTATATCAAAACTGCTTTCAAGATTGTGTGGAAAATTTGTTGGGGGGGAAAAATTATATCACGTGTGAATATCCTACACTAACGCTGTTTTTCGAGCTTTTCTCGGCATCCATGATTGTAAAACTTCGGACAGGTCAGTTGAAAGATATTTACTATAAAATACAACCCCCCAAATCTACCCATTCATGATAATTCAAGCAATTACCAATGGTGTATCCTACCTTTAATTGCACCACGTCATAATTGTTCATGGCAGTGTTTTTCTTCTTCTAGAGATTTCACACTTGGTATTAGTATTACATTTTCTCAGACTCTAGTATCACCATGTTCAAAAAGCGATAACTAGGGTCCAAGTTACTAGTACTAGTACTAACTTACGAACACATACTATGAGCTGATACATACCTGCCGTTTTCGGCACAACGTCATTATAAAGCTGCAAATGAAAGAACAACAAACTTTTTCAGTATCTGGATATAATGGGTGGTATTAATGAAATTAACAACTATTATTTATGTACATGTACATAATTGTCATTCCGCATGCAGACATACATAAAACAGTCATCTGGTACCGATTCGTCAGTGTGATGTCGTAATTGTCAATCGGTGTGTGCGCATGCGCGACATTCGTTTAAAAGGGCGTTTGTAGAATGATCTTTTTGAGAAAATCTTTCTCATGTTTTGCTTTGATTTTCACGCTAAGCAAACAACTGAGCTAACCCTGGACAGTATTACACATGGACAAAACAACTGCTGTAGTTTAAGTGAGAATTTTGAATCAGAATTTCAGCACTTGAAACGTCGCCTGTAAAACGAGTGAGATTTTGTGTTACCTGATAATTTTTTGCGTGGACCGCCATGTGGCCTTGTATACGGGGTATACAGAGTGTACAGCACTGGACTCACCCCGCATAGAATGTGGGACAACTCATACCCGGGACACTCGTACCTGGGACGACTCGTACCCGACTGAAAAGTTAAACACTGTGCAGCGTACTCGTAAATCAACCCCTTATTGTGCCTTACTTTCTTTTTTCTTTCCCTCCATGCTTGTGCCAAACGTTATCATACTTATTTTCAACCAATTATTATGCTACCGTTTTCCAAGATAGAAATTGTGAATGGTTTGATTGACATAAGTTACGAGCAAACTCCGCCCCAGCTTTAATGCCATAAAAACTGTAGAAGCTTGGTGACATAATTATGTAACATTTTATAATGAATCTGAACGCATTTCAAATGTGTTCTAGACGTAATACAATGTGCTTGTCTGAAACTACTGTTAAACAGGAAGATCAAATAAGTTTCGAGCAAACTCCGCCCATGGCTTTATTGTCATAAAAACTGTAGAAGGTGGCATATACATTTTTATAATTTCAATGAATCAGTCCACTTATTTTAGAAAATAGTTTTCGCAATAAATGAAGATCAAATAAGTTACGAAGCTCATGATTGCTACATGTATCTCCTTCTGAATTTGGCCAGCTGCAAGAATATCTCCAGAACAATCTTCTGCTTGTAGTTGTACGATTGTCACCACGAATACCGTCACCACAGTCAGTGACAATTTCCCAAAACTCAACGACTTTTAGTTTTCCCACATCTTCTGATTTGTCAATTACATCTAACTAGTAAAAGAAAAAGGAAAGTACAAGGTACGAGTCGTCCTGGGTACGAGTCGTCCCGGGTCACAAATTTGGGTTACGAGTTGTTCCACCATGGAGGAATGACCATGGTCATGATGGTTGTTCCGAGTACGACTTGTCCCGATACCTCCGTATAGAGCCCAAGGCCACATTCTCGCGGTCGGCATGACGTCACGAAGGGGCGAGCCGTCCATAACAACATGCGTTTAACCTCAAATTTTTCCCTTTGCGCCAAGTACAAAGTGCATAAACGGTGTCAGGTCAACTCACCCCCTGACCGACTCGCCCCTTACCTACTCGCCCCTTTCCAACTCGCCCCCTGACCGACTCGCCCCTTACTAACTCGCCCCCTGGCCAACTCGCCTCCTGGTTTGATTTACATGTATTTTTAATTCTATAATTTGTATCATTTGCCCTCGTAGAACTTAACAACTGAAAAGACGATGTGGGTAAACTTTTTCCTTGATTATTCTCTTGCATAGGCCCTAATCTCGATTATTTTTATCTAAGTTTTAGAAAATACCTTTTGATGTTCGTTTCGGTGGTGGAAATTAAAGACAAAGCAGTAGGCCTAAATCCTCGAAGCCAAAAAAGTTAAACTCATAACAATTTATTTATACATTTATATATTTAAAGAAAATTAGGGGGGGGGAAATAATCATGTTTGGTTATTGTTTTTATGAGGGTTTTTTCGGAGCGCGGGGGGACAAGTTGATCGCATAATTTGATGTGATTTTGTTTACTACCCAATAGGGCTTTTCAAGGAAGCTATAGGGAATCTGTCAATCACTCCACCATTCTCTGTTACGAAAACCATCGCTCTTAATGAGGGATTGAACTGGGTGTTACGACGCTCATCTACCAAACTGTCGGCTCCCTCTGATCAGTCCGCCAAACGTGGTGAAAGATGGTGAAAAACCCAGATCAAAGAGCTGACAGTGAATACAATAAAGTCGCTAATTTGACCAATGAGGTTGCTACTTTTGGAGAAGGGGGGGGGTTGTTTTTTGTATTTTGTATGTCCAATGGTGTTAAATGTGATTTTCACATTTTATAAGACGTTTGGTATGTCGTGTTAGACCTGAGAATATTCAGAACATAAAAAGCACGAACTTTTTAAAGACACATCCATAAACCGTTTTTATGCATGCTTTAGGGTGAGTTTTTGCGGGGCACGCGAACGATTTGCGAAGGATGCGAACTAAAAAAAAATGGCAAAGTCAACATTCGTATTTTAAAGTTTCCAAAAGTTTGCCAAACATGCGCGGGGGTTCGGAATCGTCGTCATTTATTGTTCGCGGGAGTCCAGTCTAGTCCATCACATTGTAGATTTCTCCTTAATTATAATATTTGAATCATTTTTTTGTATGCCTAATGTAAATAAATTGTACACAACTTGAGGAAGAATATTATTAGAAAGTTGTCCGTTTCCATTGATTTCTTGGAAGTCGCATTCTTGCAGCCTATTTTTTGCTTCCTCTGACCAGTCCGCAAAATGACTAAGTTGAGAGTTCGTTTTTATTCCTCAAAATGACGAATTTTATGGTAACGAATATACATGATCGATCGTACAACTACAAGGTCCATAAATCAAACGAGGGGGCGAGTCGGTCAGGGGGCGAGTCGGTCAGGAGGCGAGTCGGCCAGGAGGCGAGTCGGCCAGGAGGCGAGTCGGCCAGGAGGCGAGTCGGCCAGGAGGCGAGTCGGCCAGGGGGCGAGTCGGCCAGGGGGCGAGTCGGCCAGGGGGCGAGTCGGCCAGGGGGCGAGTCGGCCAGGGGGCGAGTCGGCCAGGGGGCGAGTCGGCCAGGGGGCGAGTCGGCCAGGGGGCGAGTCGGCGAGGGGGCGAGTCGGCGAGGGGGCGAGTCGGCGAGGGGGCGAGTCGGCGAGGGGGCGAGTCGGCGAGGGGGCGAGTCGGCGAGGGGGCGAGTCGGTGAGGGGGCGAGTCGGTGAGGGGGCGAGTCGGTGAGGGGGCGAGTCGGTGAGGGGGCGAGTCGGTGAGGGGGCGAGTCGGTGAGGGGGCGAGTCGGTGAGGGGGCGAGTCGGTGAGGGGGCGAGTCGGTGAGGGGGCGAGTCGGTGAGGGGGCGAGTCGGTGAGGGGGCGAGTCGGTGAGGGGGCGAGTCGGTGAGGGGGCGAGTCGGTGAGGGGGCGAGTCGGTTAGGGGGCGAGTCGGTAAGGGGGCGAGTCGGTAAGGGGGCGAGTCGGTCAGGGGGCGAGTCGGTCAGGGGGCGAGTCGGTCAGGGGACGAGTCGGTCAGGGGGCGAGTCGGTCAGGGGGCGAGTCGGTCAGGGGGCGAGTCGGTGAGGGGGCGAGTCGGTGAGGGGGCGAGTCGGTGAGGGGGCGAGTCGGTAAGGGGGCGAGTCGGTAAGGGGGCGAGTCGGTAAGGGGCGAGTCGGTAAGGGGCGAGTCGGTAAGGGGCGAGTCGGTAAGGGGCGAGTCGGTAAGAGGCGAGTAGGTAAGAGGCGAGTTGACCTACAATCGCATAAACAATGCGATAAGGTTGTTTCACGTTCCGCGGCCATCTTGGATTCAGCGCAAAAAAGGGGACCCAACTTACCCGGATGATAGCGTGTTTATATGGGTGTTCCCCTCTTCCTACATGTAGTAGGCCTACAGAGGGCGCTCTACTGAGCATGCGCAACTGGAACGTGAAACAACCTTATGGGAAGGTAAACGAAGTTCCCAGATGTCTGACCGCGAGAATAAGCCAGTTCGACATTCCTGCTGCGCGTGTGCACATGGAGATTTTACGAATTTTTTTTTGAGATAAACATTTCAGCGATTGCGTGCAAAAGCATAGCGGGGTTCCAGCGAATATAAGGAGATCGTCGTGTTCTAAAGTTATTAATAGGGTGTTCAGGTAAAACATTATTCTTCCTCCAAAATGCTCAAACTATACACCAAATAAAAGGTCTTGATGAAAGAAATACAATGCTTTTTAAATCGAGAAAATCGGATAATTAGTTTTTGAGAAATCCTGTTTTATTTGATTAAATTCACCCCATTCGATGAAGACGGTCCCTACATACAATGGCACCAAAACATGCCTCACACACGGCACGCGAAACGCGGAGCTCACACATACATTCGCGTAGCTGTCATGAATCTAGCTTTACAAAGTACACTTTCCGCCCGAATCTACGCACATTAGAGACTTAAAAATAACAGGTATAGTAGACAAGACAAGTAAACTTTATGTAAATGATAACTCCTACCTTGAATTTTGAGGATTTCACCTCAAAAAATTGAGTTTATTGTTACTTTTTGTCGTAACTTTCGTTCTAAATTGTTTATCGGGATCGAGTAAACACTAACGTGTTCAGTACCCCTTCGGGATCAAAATGAAACCCGTTCAACTGTCACTCCGGGGTTCGGAAATCGCGGAGAGTTAAAACTCCACGATGTGTATTTTTTTTACGGGAAAATTCTGGGCCCGAACGCGTGGACGCGTGGATCGGTTTTTCTCGGGAAAAGTTGGGCGGAGCAAAAGGGCTTCATTCACAAAAAGTATAAGCTGTCGTACATCCACCCTACTGCTATTTTATGTGCATTATTCGATAGCTGAAAGTCAGGGGTTTCAAATGAAGGTTTTACTTGCAGTTTGACATAGAAAAGTCGTACAATTTTGGGGATAAACATTGGTTAGATTTTCGGCGCACGGACAGTCTGTGTGTGGATGTCTTCAGTCGCGGTGAGTGAACTGAACACCCTATTATTAAGTAACATTTTTTTTTTACGTTTTGGTGTTTTCAGGTGTTTTGTGTGGCCAAACTTTTGTTCGAACAAAGTTCCCATCATCTTTTCGATTTCACAAGAAAATGCACAAAATGCGGATTCGGTTACCACGTCCCCCATAGCCTTGTGTGCATTTGTCTGCCGTGTTTGTCTGACTGCAGAGAAAAATTGTTGAATCTTGTTGTGCACATGCGCAGTTGGAATGTCGAAGTGGCTTATGGCGGTCTACGCATATTCATAAAGTTAACGGTTAAATACCTCAAACTCGACCCTGCCAACATCTTTTCCATCGGCGGTCATGTCAAAGAAAACCTTGGATTTCGATGCCATGATGGATGAAAATCGTCGAAATATTATAAGACCAATTGTGACAAAAACGCGGTTCTAAATGCTGAGTGAGTCCACCACGACGAGCTTGCACAGAGAGTTGAACTAGAGAAAGACAGCGACAAATCACTTTGTTTAATATAGATATCAGGCTATGCACTGGTACCCCGCAATCACTCGAAATTATACCAACAGGAACCAGTGTAATTTGCATGAGAATTTCATACGTACGGTGAACTACAAAGGACACTTAATATTTATTTTGAATCGCAAAAACAACTTTAAAACTAGAATTTCGCCAATAGGAAAGTTAAGTTTAAAATGATTCATTAGATTTTTTCGAGAAAGTATTATGATCATATTTCTTTATTTGTGTATTTCTCTGGCAATAAAATACTTGTTTAATTTGTTTGTGTATTTTTATATTTTTGGGGCTAGTGTCCTTTAAAAGCAACTGTACTAACACCGCCGCGCATATTATTCGATACTCCAGACTGGTTCCCAGCGCAGCCCGGCCCGGCGCCAGACACGAAATAGGCGCGGCCGCGCTCGGATGTTCGGTGGGCGTGGTTAGGAATCAGAGAGGGGGGGGGGGGGGAGGTAGACATCCCATTAACAATACGTTTTATCCACGTATGGAATGTGTAAGTACGCGAAACGCTCATCGCTCATAAATTATTCAGTAGTTTGGATGAGAAGTTATGTTTATTTATCGGAATAAAACATGACGTCACAGCATTGTTGTTATTTAGTTAACTAAACACGGAGAAATTAAATCACTTTAAAGAACAGCTGTTGTCGAGCTGCTATACGTAGTGTAGTAGATAGTGGGATGGGCTACGGATCAAAGATCCCTGGTTCGAATCCTGCTGTAGGTCACCTTGTTTTTCCTAGTCAAATTGACATCTTTGGAGTATTTTTAATTTAAGGGGGAAAAGAGAGCTAGAACCTAAGTGTAGTACAGTGATCAATGCAACTGCTAAATAATTCATAAATTTTGACTCGCCCACCTACGAAACAAAATTCGCGCACGGGCCGGGGAGTTATCAAGGTTGCTCCAAAAACGTTGGAAAATAAGTGTTTTATCCTCAACAGTTTTAAAGGTAGGATAAACCATTGGTAATTGCTTGAATTTTAGGGAATGGGAGAATTTGGGGGTTGTATTTTATAGTAAATATCGTCGGTTTAACTGACCTGTTTGAAGTTTTGCAATCATGGTTGCTGAGAAAAGCGAGAAAAGCAAGAAAAACGACGTTCGTTTTCAACCGACGTTCGTTTTTGTTAATATTTTTTTTATAAAATTCAATTTTTCGAAACAATTACATAATATCTAACTCAATGATGTTGTTGGATGCCTACAATCATTATTTACTTTTTCGATATCTGCAAATGGTGTATCCACCTTTAATGGCTTAAGCTAGTACTGTATTGTAATTTTTTTTTTTTATAAAGGTTTAGTCATATAATGAGTTGCAATCTACTTAATACTTCTTCCGAAGATTAACATCAGAACATAATGAACTTTAGCTCGATATATCTTAGAAAGGACACTTCTGAAACAATTTAACTACAATTTCCTTTCTTGCTCTAGGGTCCTTATTTTAATAGACTTGTTCCTTGTAACAAGATAGCTTATCAGATCACTACACAATGAAGCACAACAAACTTGGAGACCAAACCATTTTTTAATGACATTTGCCCTCGGACCACAGAATAGTCCCCTGGCTTCCAAAAGGACTACAGCTGAAATAGATGGAGTTAAAACTGGGTTGATTTTGTGATTGCTTTGTTTATAATTCTTTGATTTAACTGCAAAGATAATTTCCACTGACCTGACATCTTTAAACTTAAGAATACATCTGCTGGGGAGACGCATCTTGCAACAGGAGGTTTATTTTACAATTTCTGTATTTAGTTAGAATGGGGCAAAAAAACAAAAACCATTTGAGGTGTTGGCTAGCTAGTTTCAACAGCAAACATTGTATAACTTAGAGATGGATTTAGGTATACGTGTATTAAGTTGGCAGTGACAGACTAGGAATGAGGCAAAGTTCATAAGGTCTCAAATAATATAATTGTTAAAACATTGAATTAAAACAATTATTATTTCATGATAAATTCCGTTAAATAAAGAGCGGACAAGAAGCATGAGATACTGCCCCCCAAGCAAATGGAATTATTATATGAAATAATGTCAATCAGCATATTTGATAATTTCTACAAATGTGACGATCTAGTTTGATTAATAAAAAAGAAAACCCAAAAGTTGCGAGAATAATTAGGGGTTTGCTTCTATATATACAAACAGACACACACACACACACCCCCATACAATCAAATTTTTGGGGTTGGTACAAAATGATGAGAAAAAAAATGTACCGAATGTTCTACAAATACATTTGATCATTAATTTATCCATTTGTGCATTAATTTATCCTTTTGTTCATTTCATTTAAGTTGATTACAGCTTTACATATTAACATATTTCCTCAGTAGATGAAGATTTTTTACTTGGCTTGAAAGATTACAATATCAGCTTACATGGTCTACTGCATGTTGGAGTCTTTAGCTTTAGTAAATAAATTCTGCACAAACCAAATTCTCAATTTTCCAAAATTCTGATCAAGTGTGAATCTTAATTTTCGAGTTTTCAGCTGAAAGACTGTAAATGATTTAATTTTACTGCATTACTGAATACAAATTGTGTTTAATGTCCACACCTGTCTCCTTACAAATAAAGCCTTATACACTTGAATATTGTCCAAGTTTTTAAGAATTAAAAATCAAATGCAACATTAAATCATAACATTTATAATCTAAATAGGCTGGAGCAAAATTGTCTTTGCAAAACTTTAAAATGTTCTTAGATTACGACACATGTAGCCACACACAACTTGAATAAAATGTATGAATTTTGTGAGATAATATGGCTATTGGAAATCTCTCAACTAAATTCCTGACTTTTTTACTTTGGATATATAACAAACAAAAATCAGCTAGCCAAGTTACGGATCTGCATGCCCAAAATCAAAATAGGTCATTAAAATCAATGATGACAACCCTTCAGAAAAGTGCAACAAAACTGACTGACTTTAATGATAAACATTAAACAACTAAATGTGTTTCTTAAAGGGTACACCATTGGTAATTGCTGGATTTATCAGGAATGGGTTAATTTGAGGGGTTGTATTTTATAGTAAATATCGTTTAACTGAACTGTCAGAAGGTTTAAAATCATGAATGCCGAAACAAAAAGCAAGAAAAAATTGCTTTATTTTTAACCGGTGTCAGGCTGTTATGTTGTTTTCTTGGTTTTTTTTTCTGATTGTTGTGCAGCGATTGTGTTTTTTTTTTATAAAATAATTTACAAGATATTCAGAGCAAACATTTACATGTAGCTGGTTGCCTATAATCATTATTTACTTTCAAATAAGTAAGATATTTTATAAGAATTTGGTAGTAACAAATTTTGATATGTGCAAATGGTGTTTCTTACTTTCAAAGGGTGGCTTAAAAATCAGTTGATTGAAAGCCTCATACAATTCAAAACATCATTAACAGATAAATGTTAATAACGCAGCATGTTTCAAACCTTAGATGCAAGTGCGCCTTGGCACGCTTACATCTAAAGTACACCATTTGCAGCTATCCAAAACTAATTTCTTGTTCAAAAGATTACTTCTTGTAAAGCTATTATGGACACTAAACTCCCTGTGAAATTATTCCTTCTAGCATGCTGTCATTTTGAAGAAAACAACAGAAGGATATTTGCAAAGATGCGTCCTGGAAATGCATTTTTGGAAATGTTCGTGGTAGTTTGTTTTTAATCTAAGAATGGTGTGCAAGAGTTGATTGGTTCAGTGCGTGACATGCACGTAGTTGCAATCGACTAAATTGGAACGTGTACCGAAAGGCTGATCATGGTCGCAATTCAAATTGAAATCTTAAAATATCGTTTTCTCGGAATACCACCTTTTGTTTAGATTTCGAGCTCATTTGCTGCTTCAAACGTAAAAAAAACACCACAATTTACAAATAGTATACTATACATGTAATGATGACATGATGAAAGCAAAATCTGTCACCTGTATATTTACATGATTTTCTTTGTAGCAAAAATCCCCAAACAAACAATTGTACTATGTCTTAGAACAACGATGAATAAACAAGCAAAATGTATATTGATTTATGATGGCAACATACAGACAAAGTGAAATGCAAATCCTCCTTATGAAAAAAAAACTTCCGCAAATTGGTTACTAACGATTCTTGAATGCTCTCAAGAATGGAACACGTCTTAAAACACTTCATCTCATAAATAATCACAAGAACTCACTAATATTTAACTTTATGATACAAATACTTAATTTTTACGAGCAGTGCATTTTGTTTTAAATTCCTTCAATTATTTTATCCACTTACTTATCTCTATACAGGTATAAGGTATTTGTTTCCATATGTACACATGTGAATTTCTCTTAAAATTACATCGCAGGCAGCCAGCTTATAAACACAGTTCTGCAAAAACTAATCTGATGACAGTGGTTTTTTTTACAGCAATGATAAATTAGGAATACTTTTGTAAATTTCCACTGTTTCTATTAACAAATGAAAAGAAAAAAGAATATCACATGCCTTTGAATACAGAAATGCAAATATTAAAAAAAAAAGTGCAACTATCTCTTATATCTGAAAAAAAATCTATGTATAAGTTCAAGACGGTTGTAAAAGTGAAGTAGTTTCAACTTACTATCTAAATGCAAGCTGGTGTAGTATCTGTAATCACAATGCCAACTGTAGGAATTTCTGCTATCATAACGCAAGCCACTGTAACAGTTTCTGTCACAACGCAAGCCACTGTAAGCTACTGCACAAACTGCTATGGCAAAGCAAGATTTAATGTTCAGTCACAATGCGAGTTAATGTAATATTACAATGCAAGTTACTGTAACTGTGTTGTATTTCTGCTATTCCAAATCAAGCTTTATGATGTAACATCTACAACCATACTCAGTCCTAACTTCCATACCTACTGTAGACATTTCTTTGTCTTCATGTAGTGAACCCCGAATTGTGATTCCTGGCCTCTCACTTTTCTACATTTCCCTGACCCCATTTTCTCTCTAAAGCTCTTTTTCAGAATAGGCAAAACTGACTGTGAACATGTGCAAGTCCACAATCCGTAACCTCTTCCCGCATCCTGTGGACGTCAATTGTTCGCAGGTCCACAGTAGGTCAAATGTTCGTACAATGTAAGCTAAGGTAATTTCTGCTGTTAACGCAAATTACAACAGCATCTAATGTCAAAATGCAAGTAAGCCAGCTATTGCAATCCCTCCAATCAGAATACTAACGTCTACGAAAAAAACCTTCAAAAGCAACGAAAACTGCACACACTTATACACACACACATTCGCAAATGATTTTGGATTTCTAATTCAAATTAATAAAATGTAGCCCATCAAAAAATGCAATCGTCTTTATTTCTGAGCAAGTTAAGTATCCCCCTAATTATGGATTTACAGCGGACAGATTGAGTGAATCCAGACCGTCTTGTGTTGCTCCTGGTCTATAACCTTCTTGACTTTAGTGCAGACACTTGCAAGATTTCCACCGAGGACAATATCTATGCAAAGAGAGAGAGAGGGGGAGAACAGAGATTCAATAATAATTGAATAATTCAGGGAGAGAGGGGGGGGGGGGGGGGGGGAGGGGGGGGGGGGGGGGGGGGAGGGGGGGGGGGGGGGGGGGTAGGCTAATCATCCTTACTCTTAACTGAGGTCGAGCTCGAGTCAATGGCAAGCAGATGGCCGTCGGACTATGATCTATGTCTGACCTCAGAAAAAGCCAAAGTTCAATGTATTTTGATTACAATTATTATCCCTGATCATCAGAAACAAGACCATTTCCCGAGATCAGTGCAATTTGGCCTTTACCTTTACAGGTACCCATTTAAACCTCCTGGGTTGAGAGAGGCAATTGTAGTGAAGTTTCTTGCCCAAGAACACAAGCACCATGTTCCCGTCAGGATTCTAACTTTGGGCGCGATCCCTGGCCACATGGCAATTACGGGTTTTGTGGCTTCTGGCTAGAACCCTCTGAACAAAGATATTGACTAATTTAGGGATGGATAGCTAAGTTGGTAGAGCACTAGAACAGCGCTCCGGAGATCGCTGATTCAAACCCAGCTCCAGCCAATTCCTTTGGTTTAATTTTCAAAATAGGATTCAAACTAGTGTAGCACTTCAAACAAGTCTAACAATTAATTCTATGTGCCTTTAACAAGAGGTTATCATGCAGAGCGCTGGGAAGAAAGCATCAACTCCTAGGTTTTTACCTGAGAAGAGGTTTCGACATTCTTGCTCCAGTTTCTGAGACTGCTCAAACATCTCCTTGGCCAAGCGATGCGAGACCCGGTCAGGGATGTAATGGGGGTCTTTCTGGTCCCTGTAGCAGAAAGAACAATTGACATTTTAGGTAGAATCCAATACAGATCTAAATTCAATGGAAAATATCTCCCAATGTTCACTTGGGAATGATTAGATTGTTGCTAAGTTCAACTTTCACTTCTATCAAATTATCACTTATTACGTTTTTAATACGTGAAAAGGGGGCTTAGTGTTTACTTTTCACGTTTTTGTTCCAACAAAACGTGTTCCCGTCTTCTGGCCTCACAGTGATTTTCCTTACTTGATTTGCTTGGCTGACTTATATCGGATGAAGATGATGATAGGAAACAGTTGAATCATCTGTAACCGCTCCGTGGCAAACGGAGAAACTCCATCCAGAATGCAGTGACAACCCTGAAGACAAGAAAATGTTGCTCATCATTTCAAATCCAACGGCACTTGTCTCTCATCCATTTCTGGCTTTCAAAGAGACCCAGGTGAAAAAATAGAATAGTACGACCCCCACAAAAAAAAAAAAAAACCAGGACAAATGTAGGACTTTTGCTTGATTTCAGTAGTTTTTTTGTTAATATTCACCCATGTCCACAGCATCAAAAGCCTCATTTGGCATGTTCTGTACTCACAACACTTGTGCTCCATCCTCAACTAAGCTCTTGGAAGTACAGTTGCAGTACTCCTGCACCCAAGCCCTCCATTGTGTTATTAACATAGGGCAATGTGTAACACAATTATGAGATCTCATTTTACAGAGTTGTGGGATACAAAAAAAGTAGAAAATATAAGGAATTTCAAGAAAACAAAATAGGAAAAGTAGGAGCAAGGCAAAAAAGAGAACATTTAAAGTAGGACCAATAAAAGCCTGCAACGTAACAACGTCTTCAAACCTTTTTGGTGATCTCTTTCACGGTGGCTGCGTGGATGCATTCAAAGTGACTGTCCCGTCGCTGATAGTCGATGTACACATTGTCCGCGAGGTCCTTCAGCATTATCTCGGAAGAGGTCCGGACAATTTCTGAAATTCAGATCACAAGATGGAGAAATCACCAACTCGGTTTAATACCGAGTGCCGTCATTCCCCTACTTGTACTTGTACCTGGGCAGGGTTTCCGAAAATCACAAGTTTCCCTGAGGGAATAGATATGTAGTTAGCCAGTTTTCAATGTACGTTTAAAACCGGCTCATGGTCCTAGACAAGTTAATGACCCGGGCCGGCCGAAGGCAGGGGGGGGGGGAGGGGGGGGGGGGGGGGGGGGGAGGGGCGGGGGGAGGGGGGGGGGGAGTGGGGGGGGGGGGGGTGCCTCATAAAGGAAGAAGGGAGAAAGGGGTTTAAGTCTGACTTACTTGGCAAGCATCTGTTGAATTTGTCAGGAGATTCATCCACCATCTTGGCAGCGACTCGGTCTGCTAAGGGACCAAGGAGAAGAACTGGACGCTTGATGTGATCTAAGAAAGAGAGGGGAGAAAATCCAAGAAAATTTAAAGTATTCTATTAAAAAATCTAAGAGAAGTTGCAATGTAAACTCAGATTGGAAGTCTGGTAAAAATGCAGTGATTTAAAATATAAGTGATTTCTCGAAATTATAAAACGTAACTTAAATTCTGGGCAATACAAGATGCATAGATTCTTACACTGAATGAAACAATCGGATCCATATACATTTCTATGTTGGTTTTAAAGACTGGGACATTCTCACATTTAGAAACGACTTACAGTCAAGTGGCTCCACTCTCTGGTATGTTGGCAGGATAGCCTCTGCAGAAAAAAACAAAAGGTTACAAATCCATGTTAACAATAAAACCAAGTTCAGTTCATGGGGTGTTGAAATGTGTGATTTTTGCAAATTTGCAGTGCCAAAACTTGCCCCACGTAACATAATCGTGTTCGCGTTCTCTTTTTTTGCGCAAAGTTTGAGACCAGCCATAAGACTGCTTACCCTCCTGAATAGGAACATCGGTCACTGATCCTTCACTGTGCTCTTTGCTGTCAGAGTTATTGCGCTGGTGTTTCTTACGTCTGAAGAGGCTGCGTCGGGCGGGGCCGGCGTTGCGTCTTGACGAGGCGCTGCGTAATTCCTCCTCCTGAAGACCTTGGGAGATGGTACGCTTGCGGGCTTGATCCTTCTGAAGTCTGCACAGAGAAATGATAACCAGTGCAGTAGTTTGTGACTTGTAATGATTGGTTTGTGACTTGTAATGATTTGCTTGTGACTCTCTTGATTTAGAATTGTGATTGGCCTATGATTGGCATCTGATTGTAATTACAATGTAAATGTTTTTGATTGACTTGTGATTGCTTTGTTATTAGCGATTACAGATTTCAATGTTTATGTTTGACTTGTGGTTGCCTTTGATTGACTTGTGACTGGATCGTGACTGGCTTATGATTGGATTGCAACCAGCTTACGATTTATTGCGATTGGCTATTGATTGGCTTGTGACAGGCTATTAATTGGATTGTGACCGGCTTAAGATTAGCTTGCGACCAGCTTATGATTGGATTGCGACCGGCTATTGATTGGATTGTGACCAGCTTATAATTGGCTTGCGACCTGCTTCTGATTGGCTTGCGACTGGATTATGATTGGATTACAACTGGCTATTGCTTGGCTTGTGACTATCTTATGATTGGCTTGTGACTATCTTATGATTGGCTTGTGACTATCTTATGATTGACTTGTGATTGCCTGTCCTACTTACAGTGCCTTGCTAGGTATCTGTCCCATCCTTGTCTTCTTGCCGATAGGATCCAGCAACCAGGCTGACCACACTCCTACTTCGCCATTGTACATGGTGTCGTCAACGTACAGGATGTCATCTCTACGGAAGGATAGCTGGTCCACTGTCTCAGCCTCATAATCTACCATGGCTTGGATGTACATTGAGTCGCCATGTTGGTCTTTTATCTTGTTGAATTCTGCAGGTAAAAACAGAGAAACTGACTAGGTAAATTTGCATTAATTTCCAAGTAAACAAAGAAATCGGCTAATCTGCGACCTCCGGAGGTCACAAGTTTAAGTCCCGCCTTGCCGATTTATAATATTGAAACTAATATTATTGTTACTCTCTGTATAGCCCAAGACTCCCCGAGCACCGTCACATAGTTTTATTGATTAACAAGGGAATCTCAAATAGTCTAATACAGGTGTTTGATTGGCTAAAGAGGTTATTAAGAACTCACTTGCGATATTGTACTGCGCCAGTATGGAGACTTTTTCTGTCTGTTTCTGTAGTTCCACTGCGGCCTGCTCAGCAGTAGCACTGCGCAAATCAACTCCATTGAACTGCAAAAGATTCAACCACAGAAAAAAACACGCAATTTATCGGAAGAGAAAGTTGCCAACCAATTCCAGTTTCCAAATCCACAAATCTTATCCAACACGTTCATTTTTTTCTTCAATATCAGGTTGATCTCTAACTATTTTATTTTTTTTCCACAAATACAAATTTCATGTTAAAATGTTATTTTTGTTAGCTTAAATCTCTACAGTGTGTGCAAAAATACCAGGAAATGATTCACGATATGTTAGTATTCTGTAATGCATATGCTGGATTAATAATACAAATTAAGTACATTTGTATAAAGCACGATATAAGCACCACAATAATATTTTTTAGACTTCACCCGATTTCTTTTTTAAAGAAATGTATTCAAGTAATCGCTGCGTACCTCTAGAATCTGATCTCCAACTTGTAATCCGTTCGGCTTAGCAGCTACTCCATCTGGCTGTACCTCATAGACAAAGATTCCAACGGCGTTTCCGCCAAATACCCCAACTCCCAAACTGTTGCCACTCTTTTCTAAAAACACAAATCGAGGCTCGCTGGGCGAAGGAAGGTTCTCTTCTTTGGGTACACTATTAAACAAAAACCAAGGCAACAAATATTATTGTTTTGTTCATCTTTTGGCATCATGTATTCTTTTTTTGTTATGCTAAGGACAATCTACAATGAAAGATTTGTAGAGATTTCTAAGAAATACTTGGATTTCAAAGAAAAATTGGGGGGAACCCACAATACTTTATTTTCATGACAAACTTTTTTTTTAAATAATGAATTCCTGACAAATGAAGTAGAAAAGCATCTCAAACATGTTGGCTGAGAACTTTATGTCCAAGATGTAAGTCATGTTGTGTCCCTAGGCAATCCATTTGACCAGGATGGAGTTTTTTCTTCAAACTTACGTGTATATGCGGCTAGCCCTTGGGGTGGGTGGGGTCATCGTTCCCGTGTCAGAGCAGACTTCAGATTGGGGTCGGCTGGGCATAGGCGAGTTGGTGCGTGTACTTCCGGGCGTGGAAGTGGGTGTGGTTTCTTCACTATCGCACATGGAATCTCTCTGCATCTCTGAAAGAAAAGGGCGGAGTTACAGTATTGTAGCTAAGACGTTTGGTACTACAAACCTACACCTAACCCTCAATCCTGAATCATTCACATTTTGTGGAATTCTCATTGAATTGACTTACTTTTAATTTTGTACTTGACTAGCATACTGATGCTGTTTCCTCCCTGGCTCAATATAATGGCTGCCTGGTCGTACGTCGCTTGGCGTAAGTTCAATCCGTTGAACTGTAAAACAAAAATTTACACTAGAATTTAAACTGATGACCCTTTGATCACGACACACAAACCCTCACCTCAAAGCCACGCTCCCCCATATGTGACCATTGACGACTAAATTCTCGCCAATTTGAATAAGAATGCAAGGTTAACCCCTTACAATGTAATTTTGTTCCCCAAGAAAATTTATATTACCTCTAAGATTTGGTCTCCATATTGTAGCTCGGCCCTCTCAGCCAGACTTCCCGGTGTGACAGTATGGACAAAGATTCCTCCACGATTTCCTCGGATGATCCTGATACCTAGCGGTTCATTGCTCTTTTCTATCTCAATGGTGCGAGTCGAGGAACTGTGGCATAGACAAAGGAAAAAGTACGAGTATTGTGGCAGGTACAAATACTACATAGCGAAAGAAATTGGCTCATTCTGCAAGAAAGTGTCTTATTTTAGGAATGGAACACTGACTTACCCAGGACACCTCCGTACTATAACCTCTGGCTCAGAGAACGAACTGACCGAGCTACGGCCAGACGAACTGACCGACTGGTTACTGTGCAGACTGTGAGAGAGTTGGTTGTCTCTTCCACCAGAACTTGACGACACAGAACCTGTCGGGATGGAGGAAGAGTCAATAACAGGTGCCACAATACCGGTATGGCTTATCAAATGTTAGCAACTTTGGGAATAATAATTGATTGTACAATCAGTGGTGGCCAAATAGTCAGAAACTAACAGAAAAATGTATAGTTCTTATATCTTACCCTTTTCTACGGAGCTAGTGGACACGCAAGGTCCTGGACTGTAACGATATTTCTGCGTCATCCACATTCTCTTCTCGTTTTTCTTTGGGAAAGTGCCAAACCCATCGTCCCTTGGGTTGTAACCCTGGGGGGATTGGTCAAAGTCAAAGCTCTGGTTGGAGTTCCGTCGGCTGTCTGTCTGGAAACCTCGAGGGGTGGTTGGCAGAGAGGTTCGCGATGGTGAGCGCTCATCTTCGTGGGTCGAGGAGGGGGAAATGGAGCGGTTTGAGGATGCGTACAGCGGCATGTAAATTGGAGGATGGGCAGGAATCGTCAACGGCTGACTGAAGACTTTATAACATGGGACTTTGTCCGAATGTCGGACAATGTGTGTGACGGCCGGTTGGGATCGGAATTCAACATGTTGCGACATTGTGGAATGGGCATGCTCCCACGATGGTCTACCACCTGTTGTGTGGGGTGGAGGTGTTAGAGGTGCGTAGGAGGTGAGTTCTAACTGATTGGGGCGGGGAGCACGACGCCGCATTGCACGTTTGGAATCAGATAAATTTTTGTCTTGAGAACCAGGGATCACTGGGGTTGATATCGGTCTAAATTGAGTGGCTACCTCTGGCTGTGCGCTGACGACAGTGTAATCGACGCTGGTATCCGGCAAGGAACCAGCTTGGTAGTGCACCACAGAGGACTGGCTGTCTCGATTATTGTTTTTATTCCCACCCTCGTTATACTCGAGAGTTGGTTGCGGTGGCCCGTAACTCGAAGCCTGCTCTGAACCTCCCATGTGTTCTGGTCCTCCAGAGGATGAGGAAGATCTCTGACGCCTTTCAACAATTTCCCGTCGACGATCTCTGGATGCCTTCAAGGAAGAGTTGCGACTTGGAGGTTTTGGAGGCACCATTTCTCCATCAGCTTTTTTGTCACTTTGCACATTTTCATACGGGGGATTCATGATTGGAATGGTAGTGATACGCTTCTGTCGTTTCCTGTTAGCCAGGTACACTTCTGGGGGTCCTCTTGATTTGGGCCATGTGCTATTTTCTGTTTTCTCAGCGTGGCCGCCCCCGCGATAGAACTCCCCGTGTTCTGTGTAGGGGTCAACCCTTGGACTACCATCCCGTGCTCTTCGAGACAGATTTATGGCCGGGGAGGTCTTGTACTCCTGAGGGCCGCTTGTCTGAGATTGGGCAGACGGGCAGTTTTCCTTGGAGTCCTGTTTCTTGTGGTTACCGTGATTTGACGGTGGTGGAGACCAATAGGAGTTTTCTTTGGTACTGTGTGGATTGTGAGCGGCGTTGTGGCCGCCATGATCTCGCGACTCCAAACTGTTCTGTCGTTTGTTTTCTCGGAAACTCTCGTGACTGCTGTGGGAGGTGTGATAGCCGGAATGCCTTCCCGATGACTCACGAGAGCTCTGCCGGGAGTGGGTGGAGCCCTGTCGAGAGGGAGACGAGCTCACGAAGGAGCCCTCCCTCGAGTGTCTGACGTTGTCTCTGGAATCCTCCATATGAGGGTTAAAGTCCTGTGAGCTCTGATGTGAATGCTGCTGCTGCTGCTGCTGCTGCTGTTGCTGCTGCTGCTGCTGCGGTAACTGTCCCTGTGAAGGATATGCCCAAGCATCCTCAAGATTGCACTGTGGTTGATGCTTACCGTCCCAAGCCATCATTCCATCCTGTCTGCGAGCAGGCTCACTGTTAGCGTGCGGCCTCGAGCTCGAGTACTGAACTGGCTCCTTCTGGTTCATCTGCCAGTCGGGCGACCCCTGACCTCTGGAGACAGAGGAAGGATAGTCTCCACCCTGAAAGTGGAAATTCTGAATCACCTTGTCCTCAAAGTGGTTTGTATCTAGATGGCGTTGCATCAGCGGGGATGAGATTGGGGGTGGCAGTGCTTGCGACAGTGTCAATTCCGTCTGTATGCTAATATTCCTGCCGCTCTTTGTCTTTTCCGAGTCGTCACAGGGGGACATGAGGGGCGTCAGGCTGGACTTGGAGGATAACGTCTCGTGGCTTTTGATTGATTCTACCGTTGGGCTGGCGTTTGACGGCAGACCAGAGGAGGATGACGGAGACGAGACACGCATGATGTTGAGGGTGATTGCCTCCCCAACGGTGTCTAATAACTCCTGTACTGCCTGGGCCTGTTTGTTGACCACAGACTCCCCATTCACCTAAGATGAAGAATAAAAATAAACTCTTCACTGCAAATTTGAAAAAATTTGCACTTTCAAAATGCAAAATATGAGAAAATTTGCGGCTTGTATGTGAAATCTGAAACTATTCATGAGTTGAGAAAACAAAAAGATATTCTCAGTCTTGAATCTTTTGATTTTAATATAATAGGGAGTCACATAACATTTTTAGAAACCAGAAGGATAGAAACATTTTAAATTAAATATAATTGAGGATATAATCTAAGGAGAACCCAGTTAAAAACTTCATAAAAATGCATTATTATTTTTATTGTTTTATATTTGCTGCTAAGCTGAACACTTTTTTTCCTTCTAACTCACCGAGACCATGCGATCTCCCACCATGAGACCACTCTCTTTGGCAGAGACGGACCCAGGCTCAATACGACTGACAAAGATACCAGACTCCAAGGTCACTCCATGGTCCTTGTTGGTTAGGAAGAGAGTGACTGGGCAGAACTTGGCACCAGAGGAGCGACGTCTTTTTACAACCTGTCGACAATAAAAGTATGCAATGACAATTGGCGACCGAAGTCCGGGGGCATTGCACATTATAAACACAAGATAGTGAGTGCATAGTTGAAGACAAAATAAACTGTACACAAAGATTTTTTTTTAGAAGCTTGAGCCAATAAACAAATTTCTTCAAATAGTGGACAACATTTCTTAAATAGTAGACATTTAATAACAGCATACTCACCATGTTGATGACACCCCTGGCTTTCTTAACGGCTTGCAGAGCCACAGACCGGTCACCGTTAGTCAAGTCGATGTCGTTAACTCTCAGAACATAGTCATTGACTCTGTGGTCAAGAAAGGACAATGGTCAATATATCTATGTGTCATGTGAGAGGAAGGAGGTGTTTTTGTTGTTGATAGGTTGTGTTAGTTATAACGGATGAAGAGTTAAGATTTTAAACTCACTTGAGTCTTCCATCTGCCAGGCTTCCCTTGTCCACTTTACTGATGATTAATGAGCAATCGTCAGGGATCTGGGTGTAGTCTTTACTGTCACCAAAGTCAAACCCAAGCACACTCACATCACCATCCTCCTAAACAGAAGACAAAGTCAAAAGGTTGAAAAAAAGTGGTTGAAAAAAGTGTTTAAAAAAAGGTTTAAAAAAGCTTTTTAAACAGCGCCTTCTCTTGTTTTCAGATGAAGCCCCTTATGGCAGGATGATTTTGTTTAATTTATACAGATGTTTATTTTAATATCTTTATAAAGAAGAATTTGTTTTTATTTCAAAAGCAATTACTGACCCGTTCGGTTTCTATGGCAACCGTTTCCGTCTCCCACTCCTGCGAGTCGGCATCAATTGCTGAATCTCGGCTGTGGTGCGTCATGAGTTTCTTCATTCCTGTGTGTAGGTCCTTCTCAGATTGCTTCTGCATCTTGTCCCTGGGAAGGAGGGGAGGGGGGAGGGGGGGGGGGGGGGGGGGGGAAGAGAGATGAGGTACAAGATCAGCAAACGACAGTAACAGATGTTTCTTTCATCAACTGGAAGAAACATGTATACATGTATTTAATGTGCGCTTTACTGCAAAGGCCTATGCACTGGGAATTAGGTCACGTCCAGATTACTTTACTATATGGCTTGCAATAACACACGCATAATGTATGGAACAGCTGAATCCACTTCCCATTAATGAAATGGCTACGACTGCCAGCATTCATAGTCATTTTGAATGCAACCTACATGTAGAGACAAAATAACAAGTGTCAAATATGTATGTATTGATGTACCGGTATGTGACCTCACATGGGTTTAAGCCAAAATATTTGGAATTGTACAAAGTTACATATCAACACGCATTGTTAAAATCACACAGCAAATCTGTTGTCCCTCCAAGCCATTACAACTCAGTTTTGCTCATTTGTTCAAAATATTTCTTGTTTTGGTTTAATTGCTACTTTTCTCCATCTACATTTGTACCTCTCAATGCCAGACTCACACTAATCCAGCGCAATTTCATTACCTTCAATTCCTCGGAGCATAATTCTAGATATTTACGGTATAAACCGCTAAGCTCATTTTACCGACTGTTTCAACAAAAACCCATTACAGCATTGAGTGATAACTAATTTTGCGTTGTCCGTCTCAGACGCGTCCCTTACGGGCCGGGAGAAGATTACACAACCCAGTCAGAGAGATAATTGAACCAACTCGAGTAGAAAAATTGACTGACGGGCACCGAGTCCCTGGGACTCTGTCTCAAGCATGCAAATTGACATTTTAAATTACAGAGATTTCCCTACTGCCCTCTGGAAGTTACCAATAAGAACATTTATAAGTCAAATATTTTAATTTGAATCCATTCTTAAAAGGATAATCTGATTGCGAATGTTAAGTTAATTCAGCGTGCCTTTACACGTACCGTACAATATACATGTCATTTGGTTTATTCATACCGGTATGCTGAAATACATGTGTTTAGCTTCAACTTTCCACATTTCTTTTAGTGTACCCTATGATTTTTTTTATATTTTTTGTATTGCTCTGAGTATTACACCCCTCTGGATTATTTGATATCGGTGACCCATTTTTTGGACTGAGGCCGATGGCCTACAGTTTGTGGTTGATCTACATGTACATGTACATGTATATCAAATATCCAAGGGAATGGGGCAATGTATGGTACAGACCTGTACATTGTGTGAAAATGTGTAGGTCCCAATTAGAAATTCTAAGTCAGACACAAACATGGTACATGTATTGTCATTGTCATTCATCATTTTGGTAAAAAAAAATTGTTATGTTTTTTTTTTCATCAATCCACAATTAGAATATAACATTTTAAATACGTACATGTAACTCTTGTTTTGTGTATGGAGTATGGACCATATTTTTAATATTCATTTAAATCAATGTATGTTTGTTTTAATGACTAATTATGCTTTATTGACTAATTAGTTTTTAATTTCCTATGATATGTACTGTTTTAGTGTTTTTTAACGTAGGGCTCTTGGGGAGAACAGTTCAGTTCCTTGATAACTGATGGGGCTACCTTAGTAAAAAATAAAACAAAAAAAAATAAATACAACATGTACCAGTCGTGTACGGCCAACTATTTTTTTTTTCTACAGATGTGCCCTTGGTACATGTACAGTAGCTGTCACAGTTAAATGGAACCTAGTCATCCATTCATCAAATTTTGCCAGCTAAACGGCTCATTTAGCACACCACAACATCTGGCTCTCTATTTCGTTCTGAAACCAAATGCACAAGTTGCCATCGTGACCGATTAATGCGAAAATCTGTGAAAACAAATGATATTGCTCATTCTTATGCAATGGAGAGTTGGAGACAACGTTCATTGTGTAATTTTGTATTTTTAGAATTCTCATCTACCAACTTTTTCCAACATGAACGGGACTGACAAAATTGGCAAAATTTTAATTTTTCAACTCCACTTTTTGTGTTTATAAGGATAGCACTATATTACATACACACACATGCACATGAAGATTGTAAATCTAAAAACTGCTACACTTCTTAAATTTGGTCTAAAAATTTAAAGGAAAACACAGCTTAGGATTTTAAGGACTTCTTCTGATTTCTTACACCACAAAATGCCGATACTTTTCCAGGCTCTTAACAATATTTCTTAGACATGTTTCACTAAAACGTTACTACATATTGGACAAAAGATGATACTTTATTTGTATACATGTACTGTACTTACTTCATTTCTTTAAGCTGCTTCCCGGCATCATTCCGCTGTCGCTTGACATCGTCCAGATTCCTCAGGGCCTCGGCAAAATCACTGACAGCCCGATCACGTTCCCGTCTGAGTTTATCACACAATGTCCGGATGCTCTCCCGCTCCATCATGATCTTGACGCGCTCCTGGAACGCCCGGTCTCGCTGCCGTTTGGCATCGTCTGTCTCCGACTGCACCTCTTTGAGTTCCTTCTCGGCAGTGTTTAGGTTTCGTCGGAGGACCTCGGCTTCTTTGAAAGCTAAGTCGTAGTCGTAACTAATGGACTTCTGCTGCTGGACGGCATTGTAGCATTCTTGAAGAAGTTTGTCCCGCTGATCCAAAGCCTCAGTCCTTTCCTGTCGTGCAACATCCCTCTCATCCTTAAACTTCTCAAACTCAAACAGTGCCTTGTCACGTTCTTTTTGAGCTAGCGCTGTATTGCTGATGATGTTGCGATAGCGATCACTCAGTTCATTGTACTCCCTCAAAGCGTGATCGCGCTCCTTACTCATCACGTACATCTTGCCTTTAAGTGCATCGTTGATGGCCAAGACATTCCGGTATTTCTCCTCGATGTTCTTCCTGCATGAGCTTTCCGTCTGAGCTTCCTCTTGAAGCTTCTCCATCTCTTTATGAACGTCGTCACGTTCGCTCATGACTAACGTGTACTCACGCACGGCAGCGTTGCGTTCCTCGGTCACGCGCTCAATCTTCTTATCCATCTCGTGTTTGACGTGTTTAACGTGGTTTAGTTCCCGCTGCGCTTTCTCGTACTTTTGATTGGCAAGCTTTGTGCTCTGCAATGACTCGTCCATTTCTCGTTTGATATTTTCATATTTGCGTATTACTGCCGTGCATTGCTGCTTCTGCGCATTACGCTCAGAAACCAACCGATCCCTTTCAGCATAAGCCGTCTCTAACTGTCCCTTCAGTCTCTTGTTGTCCTGCTCCATCCTCTCAATATTAAAGTTGGAGATACTATTCCTGGATGTCAAGTCAGCGTTTCTCTGCTTCAGAGCTTCGTACTCTCTTTTCAATCCTTCGTACTTGTCCCAGGCTGTGTCGTACATCTTATTCAGGACCTCAGAGGACCCGTGCTGGTTCATGACTTCTCGGTTCTGCATCCTGAGTTCCGACAGCTCTTTCAAGTCGTTCTCGTGAGTCTGTCTCAGGTCAATGATCTCCTGCTTAGCCTGGTCCCAGTCTGCATTCAGCTCGGCGCATTCGCACATCTTGGCTTGCAGTTCCATGCGAAGTTGTTCCACAGTTTCGGCAGAAGAGCGATACTTGTTGCGACAGTACTCAGCCTCCCGATTAGCATGATCAAACTTCTCCATCACCTCCGAATGCTGCCGCTTTAGGTTCTCCAACTCCACGATAGCTCTCTTGCATTCACTCCGCAACTGTTCATAATTCCGGTGACTGTGATGGTGGCATCGATCCTCGGCCCCGGACCCATTTCCATTGGTTTTTACGACTGGGTCGTTCTCCATCCTGTTTGTCAGAGGTAACGGAGAGTTCCTTCCAACGTTTTCCCCAGACTGCCTCATGACACGCTCCTGCTTGAATAACTCCAAGCTTCGATTGCCTACGCTGCTGTGGCCATTTTGTTGGCCAGGTGGAAGCAGTAACCGTGGACCTGTCAAGAAACAAAATACTTCAATAATTACCAAAATTTCAAGACAGAATTTAGACAGACATAACGAGGACAAGAACTCGACCACGGCAGACAGACGAACAAAGACAATCATCAAGACGATTTCCCTATTTTAACCTACCTGACAGGCTGACTAAGTCCCCGGCAAGTTCAAGGTAATAAAATGGCTGAGCTTTTCGAAGGAAGAGTTTAACAAGGCCCATCTTGCCGCACCAAGTCCTCAGCGGTGAGACGTTTGAAAGCCTCACTGCTCCGTCGTTATCCTTGGCAGACAACTTACTGTCCTTCTTCATAGCTCTACCTTTACCATTAGCGAGGCATACAGCCCACGGATTGGCAAGTGTTAGTGCCTTGGAAGGCTTTTCTCTTTGCTTCCTCGTCGCCAACTGGCTTGCCATGATGTCTCTAATAAATCCTCCTCAATAATCAAGCCTGAGATACCGGTATAGTTCAAACCATTCCGAAGTAACAATGACGAATTTGCAGATACCTTGACAGCAACTGTTTAGAGAAGTTCTCATGATGACTCTGTCCGATAAAATCGAAATTCAAATGAACACATGAAGCTTTCCCAAACAACAATAACAAACTGCTAATACCCAGTTACTCAACCATTCACTTCAGAAACTCTTTCCGCTGGCTCTGTTAAAATTAAGACCAACAAAGTATTGCCATGACAATATTTGTTTTCCAATACTATCCAACACCTAGAGAAGAACAGCTTCAATGTTCGACATAACAGGAGCAACTGTAACAAACACCACCTCCAAGCAAACCTAGACACGGTCTCGCAAAATCTGACAAGCCGATCCACTCCAACGGTACATCACCACATGATAAAATGATCTCCTACTAATGCTTGTTATAATAGTTGTGCCTCTAACCCCGCCCTGCGTGACCTAGTACCCGGCCCCTCGAATGCACAATTTCAATGTTGACAACTGTGGGAACTGACTTCTACAGATAAGAGAACAAGTACATGATGGGAATGAATGATCAGCTGTGGACATTATCTCTATCCTCTAGACAAAATGCCCAATGGAAAACAGATCAAACAACCATGACAACTGCAACAGCAGATTAACTTCTTTTAAAGTGTCTTTTAAAGTGTCTTTGAAGAAGATCTTGTTAAGATTGAAATAATAGGCCCTCTTAACTTATTTGTATATAAGTTCAGGTCATTCCAGCCAGTAAGCAGTTTGCAGCAGTTTTAATCTTATTCTTTTAAAGTGAAATAGTTTTTTTGGTTTTACTTCTTTCTTTTTTTAAAGAGAAGGCCTTTTAACATTCAAGAAATCCCTCGAGAATAACTTCAGTCAAAATTTGGGAAGCTCTATGATCTTAAACTTGTAATTAGTCATGCTACCGGGTAGTCTGCTCAGGAATTGGTAAAACAACCGGCAGTCAATAGCCACACTAGAAAACTAATTCACTCGTGAGATAAGTGGATGGCAAAGATATATTCACAGGTTACCTACTCTCTCAGCAATCCAGGATTACCTGCAATTGTAGAGACATGACCATTTGATTTTTGTAACAACCGAGGGCTCAATTTACAGATCAGAAGTCCTGACAATGATTTCACCAAATGGTGTCTCATCTTTCATCTCTATTCCAACTGACACAGGGATTTACACATCCCGACAATGACTCCCTTTGTGATTTCCGGTTGGGAGGCGATTTAGGAGAAGAAAAAACAAATCGTGAGAACTGTGACTCTTCGGAAGTTGCCTGACAGATGAGCATGCTTAAAGCTACAAAATCACTGCGATAAATCAAGCAAACTACAGTACATGAACTATGAAAAAAATGAATTCTGTGAGAACTAGGACAAGTCTTACTACACAGGAAATCAACCTCTGACATGTAATCTATGCTCCAGATTCCAGTTATATATTTTTGTTAATACGAGTCTAAATGTCAGTCTGAGATATGTTGGCCTACATTTGTCTTCTAGTCTCTACCAACCAAGGTGTCAACAATATATGCAGGGATATATGATAACTTGGAGTTGATTGACATAAACAGTGCAGTACATAACGCTGTTGAATATTGAATTTCAATCCTGAGGATTTGGATTGCACATTAGACTGTGCAGGTACATGTACCTACAGGTACAAGGTTTCAAAACCAATAATTTCATAAATAACACCAAGTTAAATAATCCAAATATCATACATAATGCATGTCTTGGTACATACATTTTAATGTACAAAATATTTGCCAAAAGATTTAGTCTTGTGTGAGCCCCACACAATTTTTAGGGAGGTGCATGTACCGTACAATGTACATACGCCATTGTACGTATACATACTGTACATGTACAATGTTGTAGGGCCTACACCTGCTATACTGCTTTCCAGTATTTGACTGTGTTTAATCATATCCAGGTGTGTCCCGGGTAAATGTGTGTCCCGGGTAAATGTCTGTACATGACAATGCAGACTTATTGTTCCTTTTTTTCAAGGGGGTGGGGGGTTGTCATTCTTAGAGAGGTTATTTCAAGGTCTTAATGGATACACCTCCATACAGTCCTGATAAAGCAAACAACCTGCCAAACAATTTCCTTTTCTTTGATTGGCTGCTCAGTATAACCAATCAGGATATAACCAATCAGAGATACAACCAATCAGAGATAAGCTCCAGTAACAGGTACGGTACATAAAGGTCAGGAAGGTTTGGTGTTTCTACCAGTTTATCACAATCCTAATCCTAACAAATTACATTCTCCATGTTTTGTACATTTGTTTCCCCTTTGCCTCAAATTCTGTTCCCAGCATAATTTTAGCAAAGACTTATATTTTGAGTGATTAAAACAATTCTACATTAATCCCCTATTTTTATTTTCCAGCAAAACATAAATTTGTTTAAAAAATAATAATAATAATTCCTTGACAAAAATATATAAGTACCAGAGAGTTTTCCCCCCTTGTGTTTACTCAGTAGCGCGGACCGATTCAGCAATTAAACCCAACGCATCCTAAGGGTACCATTCTTACGAGACAGGTTCCTAATTCACGGCCTTAGCCTACACAAAAAGCCCTACACAAAAACCCAGCCATTACCTTTCTGCAATGTTCCAAAGAGATTTTGAAAATCAATACCATAATCAAGAAAACGCCCGCGCTTTCCTTCAAATACAAGCCAAGCCTTTTCACCACGGCTTGTCCTCCAAAACACCTCAAGGTACTATTGTATTTTCAGGAACCTGGCATATATTTCTTACTACTTGCAAGAACCAGGCATTAACGCGTGCCTCGATTACTAATACTCCAGTCTCCGTATTGAATTTTTTCTTGGCTCCTGCTGCGAGAGAACCTAACTGTCATTTCTCATCATACGTGTACTTTTATCTCCTTTCTTCGCTCCCTTTCCTCCCCCCCCCCCCTACCCCACTGATAGTTTGACAGTCTTCAGACCAGTAGCTAGCATGTGTTGTCAACCCTTGGGATGAGTCACAATCTTGATGACACCATGATCCGTGACCACTCCAGTATTTTCCGGGTTAGCCACTGGAATTATTTCTCTTTCCTTGATGTCAACTATGGATTTTTTTGAAATCCATATTTTATTGACTCCTGAGGAAGACATTTGTTCTCTCTCTTCTTGGTGTAAAGGATATTGCGGCCAAGTGCTTGGCTAAGATTGTTGACCTTCTTGGTGAGGCTTTTAGGCAATAAAGTCCAACCCTCTTTAACCGTGCTTGATGAAACAGACCTCTGGGTTTAACAGAATAAGGTCAACTTCAAGTTCAATTGCAAAATGTTGCATATCAGAAAATTCACGAATTTAAGTTTCAAGATCAAGACTATAGTAAAATGGCTAATTACATGTAGATATTCGGGTGATGATTCAAATATTTGAGATACAGCCTATGGCTCCTTATTCAAAAGACTAATTAAAGAAAGATTATGCAAACCCAGCTACAATCACAGGACAGGTGGTAACATGAAGCTGGTCGATCCCTCCATGTTTTCAACCAGAGCCCAGGGAAACACAATCCAAATATTGTGGCTGGGCCAGAACCGGAATGGGAAACAAATCTGCAGCGATTAGAGAGATCATGGGGTCCTGACATGGGGGTGTCCAGAGGGAGGGTGGGATATTGATAAACACAGCACTGTTAAGATTCGAGAGGGGACTACACTACAGGGAATTGAAGAAACAGCCCTACATTGTACATGTATATTCAACAATGCAAGTCCCTTCATTTTGTTTTTTTCTTGTGATTTTCAAAAAATGTTTGTAGCCATGTAATTAATTATAATCAATTTACTTGTGAGAAAACAGAGGAATAACAAAAAATACAAACTGCGTTACAAAGATCTTGACGCAATGCATCCTCCAAAATCAACTGACAATTTTGTTAAGTCATTCAACCTCAATCCTTTAAAATCCTTCCAAACTGCCTGTAGGATTTTGGAGGATTAAGGAAGGTTAGGGCCATGCATACATGTACATACATGTAGTATACATGTAGAGCAGCAATCAGAACTGGTCCACAATGACATAAGTGTTTAGAAAACCTAAAACATTAAGATAGAACCCAATTTAAACATACAAGTTTAGCAGCCTTAACTCGATGACAGGCATTGTCATTCTTCTGTCCAATTCAGAAACAGGACTACATTCACATCCATGTACATGTAGATTGAGTCATAATGGAACAATAACAGTCTAGGGAGGGGGGATAGAAAAAGGAGGGGGGATAGAAAAAGGGGGGGGGGTGGCAACACATCTCCCCAGACCTTGAAAAAATATGGAGGAGGGACGGACAATCTGCGTCTATTAGTCACTGTACAAACAAAGAGAGATTGACTGAGGCTAATTAACCTTCATTTAGGAAACGATTTCAAATGACGACGATCTGAAAGACAGCCATTGAACTTGATAGGTGCATCCTTGCATAGTGAAATTTGGAGTTTAATTAGATCAATTAATTTAGTGGTACAAAGCCTTGCCATGATTTTTTTTCTGGGAGGCCATTTAGTCTATAGATGGGCTCCGTGCAGGATGTACCGGTACCTCAACAGTTTAGAAGAGAGAGTTGGGTTAATAAACTGCTAGGAGGGGCAATTCAAGTGTGCCGGACACTCAAGCCAAGATGCTATGGGTTTCTAAACATTTTAACTATGGTACTGGTACCATGTTGTGTTCTAATGTCAGTTGCTTGTGTTCTCATGTATTGTTCATGAGTCTAGTTGACTGACCACCCAAACTGATCATCCAATTTTCCTTGTAAAACAAAATTGAAAATAGAAGCTATGTCAATAGCTACCCTGAATTTACATTGTAGCTTATTTGTTTTAACTCTACCTTTTTCATCACCTTGCCTTAAACACACCCCCCCCCCCTTTCCCCTACTTAACCTGTAACCGGTGACCATTAATGTTCCCTTCATTTGCCAAATTGACCTCTTTTCCTTCCAAACTAAAACAAAAAAACAGCATGGAATACCATCTTCTTTCTGAAAAGTAGACTACAAAAGCCTCCAAGACCTTAACCAATCTAAGATAGTTACCCTCTCCCTCTGGAACCAACATTCTTACAAATGAATAACCAAACGTGATTACCCACCTCTTCATGATTACACAACCTGGGGCTATCTTTTAATTTACACTCAAAAAGCAAAACATCCCCAAGTAATGTACTCTCTCTGAAACAAAAATTATATCAATGTTTCTGCTTATTCCATCTCCGGCTGCCTTTTATTAAATTGTTTCCCATTTTCTACTTGGAATTAGTTTCCCTTTCAGTCCCTAAACACTGCTCCTAAACTAATTTGGTTGTAGCGACTGAAAAGCACGAGAAAAACAGTCCTTCCCCCCTATTTTTTAAAACATTTTTTATAAAAGTCATAATTCCCCAGTCTTTTCTGAATCAGATGCCAATATTTCTCGATTATTGCCCATCTCAAAACACAAAACAAATTGACGACTCTGCACAAAATATTAAAAAACAAATAAATCACCAAACTAGGTTGATGATTCTTCCCAAGTTATCAATGTTCAATCTCCATTTGAACTTGGTCATTTGAGAACTGCAGCTGGCCCATCAAGCATCATTTCATTTTTATCTGATCACTTCCCATTTCCAGACCAAATATTATATCCCCCAGTCCATTTCGTCATGAGCATCTGCCTGATGGCTATCAACATGTTTTTCCCCTCAATCCTCATTACTAGCCTATAGAACTTACACAATCATTACCGAGATATCTTTTTCCCGGGAAGTACTAGTACTGTACTTTCCTTTCAAAGTCAAAGAAATATCAAATTCCCCAAAGAGTGTTTATTCAAATTTCCCCTACTACATGTACATGGATGCAAACCATTCTCCATCCTCAGGCATTGAATCAGACCCAGGTGAAAGAGAAGGAGAAAAGTTTGATTAACATTTCTTTTAGAAGCAGGACAAAAGTAGAACTTCAGAGGACAAAATCAGAATAAAAATAGGACTGTTAAGGACAACATCAGGATAAAAGTAGGACTTTGGAGGACAACATCAGAATAAAAATAGGACTTTGGAGGACAACTTCAGGATAAAAGTAAGACTTTGGCAAGCTTTCATTAGTTTTCCTTTCTAAAAACCGCTGAAATGCAGCCACTAGTCCTATTCTAACTTACGGTATAACCTCACTAAAAGGCAAAACCCATTAATTTTGTACAGCAGCTGTTTTTTACAAAATGAAAACATCCCCCAGTCCAATTCTTTTACAAACTGAGTGGTTCTCTTTTTTCCAATCTCCAAAAGAAAAAACACAACAGATCGCTTCCTATACAAAACTGAAAACATCCCCAAGTACTTCTCTTCTATCTCAATGGCTATCCCACTTATCCCATCTCTATCTTACTACATAAAAGACAACCCCCCAAACATCTAGCAGCTCACATCTAGATCCTTACATCAGACCACTTCCATTTACAAAACTGAAAATATCCCCCAGTCCAGTTCTCTTTCACGAATCAAAGCAGCTTGATAAATCTCCCACCTTCTATCTCTTCATCTTTTCTTAGACCCCAGGACCTCCTGCTGCTCTGTCAGCATTTCATTCTCCCGTTGCGTTCATCATTCACCCTAGTTTTCTCAGCCTCCCATTATCGCTGCATCTAACCCAATAATCACCCCTCGTCTATCTCTATGCCCCTTCCAGCACAATACTCATCACCTGCCTGCATACACGTCAAATCCATACATCCCCCTTTCCCCCATCTCCTAATTCACTCCATTTTTTTTGTCCATCCCCGGTAAAGTTTGAAATTGTATCATGAAAAAGCAGCCTGAAAATTGTAATAACTTGGTCCCAGCTGCATGCTGCTCAGTAAATCAGCGCCTGTCTCGATTGTGGTGGAATAAACCAAAAAAGACCAATCAATACTCATTAAAACATTAAAAAACAGGGTAAGGGGGAGGACATGGCTAGGGGTAGGGGGAGGACAGGGCTAAGGGTAGGGGGAGGACAGGGTAGGGGGAGGACAGGGCAAGGGGTAGGGGAGGACAGGGCAAGGGGTAGGGGGAGGACAGGGCAAGGGGTAGGGGGAGGACAGGGCAAGGGGAGGACAGGGCAAGGGGAGGACAGGGCAAGGGGGAGGGTACATGTAGGCTACAATAAACGAGGGAGCTAGTTATTAATATTAGTGTTACTCAGACGTGGAGGAGGGAAAATAGAAAAAACTTAAGACACCACAGTTCTGGAATGAATGACTTAGGGAGAACAGTTTGGGCCAAACAGGACCCTAAACGCCTTCCTTTGTTTATGATGACCCTATCAAATACCACATTGAGTAAACCTTCATTAGGACTGCACCCTCTGGACCGCTGTAAAGCTGGGCTTAGACAAGCCAGAATAGAGTACCCTGAGGCCATGGTGAGACATGAATGCAGGATGAATTCATCTCAAGTTACGGATCACTAACAATTAACGTCTACCAGTAGGATTGTAAGGGGAGTGGATGGTTACATTGGATAATTACCGTACTGCTTGAACAATGGTTAAAGGTAGAATAAACCATTTGCAGATATCAAAAAAAGGTACTACCCAATTATTAAGAAATATCTTACTCATTTGAAAGTAAATAATCATCCTAGGCATCTAGCAAAATGATTGCGCTAGATATCCTGTAATTATCGCGAGAGCGATTTTTTCTTTATAAAATTCAATTTTTCACAATAATTACAGGATATCTAGCGCAATCATTTTGCTAGATGCCTACAATCATTATTTACTTTCAAATAAGTAAGATATTTCTTTATAATTCGGTAGTAAATATTTTCGATATCTGCAAATGGTGTATACTACCTTTAAGCACAGTGCTTGCTATATTTTCAACACTTCTGTAAACAATAATATTGAGCTGTACGGTAGGTAGTACCGGTATAACAGTACCGTAGTTTAACTCAATAGAGTAGTTAATTAGATGTTGGTGAAATTACGGCATACACACGGTGATAAAGACTATCATTTCCAACACACGTACATTGTACAAAAAGGGCGTACGTTTTTTGTTACAATCTACTTAACACACAGACTTTTTCCAAAATCCTCTTTAAAAAAATCAAGTTATTGGTGCTATTAAACTACAGTGAACAAAGTAGCAATTAAGACTAACGAGCGGAGAGAAACAAAGTTGCACAATATTTTCTAACCTACCATCTTATTATATCTTGATATTTTTTTCGGGTATATTACTGCAATTTGTCAATCTGCTGATAAGCATTATACCACCAAAATTGTAGTGGACATTGCATTTTTTTCAAGTCCAGCACCAAAATGACAGTAAAAACCTTTTTTTGTTTCTAATAAAGAATCAATAGCAGTTCTACATAAAGTAGCAATAAATAAAACGGACCAGAGTTGAAAAAGCCTTGTGTCTTCTCCATTTTGACTGAATTAGACCAACTGTACATGTACCGGGTTCGTTCACAGTGTGCGTAAACATGTACCATCTATACTACTTAATGCCTTCCGGCACATACTATACCAGTACGTAACTCGAACGTGAAGATTATGTTTCCTATCCTGCACCTGCCTTATAGTCATCCATGTGTGTTTGTCTCGTATTCTGTTACATGTTTTGACATGTATGCAATACGGTGGCGGATCATAGTACATTATTATTGAATTTCTATGTCTGGAAAGATTTTTTTTAATCTCAGCCCCACCGATGCAATATATTGCCTGCTAGTTATAAATTGTTTAGTTAATCATTAAAAACAACAAATTACTGTACATACGTGGTACATGAAGATGTCTAAAAGTTAAAAGATTTTGTGGAATATTAATTCTGATTCAATAAACATCAAAACTTTGGATGCAATTTGTACCAGTACATGTACATCTAATCATAAACCTCATGATCAACATCATTTGCATATATGCAAAAGATCTTGATGATTCCGTAAAAACATAACATGATAATAAAGTTGGAGATTCTGAGAGCCCTTTCTTGCAATAAACACAAGATACAAACAAGGTCATTATGAAAAACAATCAAATAAAGAAAAAGTCCATGCAATGCAAATTTATGTCGGGTTTTACTTGTGCTCGTACGTAAAAAAATTATATGGAAGAGTGTCGCATATTCTTTCAATGTACTATTTAAATGTAAAAAAAAAATTATGAAAACAAAATTTAAAAAAAGTAAACAAATTACAACAAGACATGCAATTGGTTTTTGCAGGGTTGGGGTGATTAGGGTTTACTTGTGAAGCAGATTATAAATTAGCACAAGAATATAGGCATCATAAGTACATGTAGGTAGGCATCATGTAGTCATAGAAATACCAACAAGACTAAACTATTCTGCCATATTTCTACGAGTACAAACCCATCAGGTCCAAGTACAAACATGAAGACATCTAGAAGACTCTCTTCAAAAGCTGGCCCACCAAGAGAATAAAATATAACGGCCAGAAAAACCTCGGCAAACAAACAAAAAGTCCAAATCCACTGTTGGCCAACGTTTCCTTCCCACAAAAACAACCTCCAGACCAAGCCAACTGCTCCCGAGTGACACACAGATGTTTAAAGATGCACCGACGGAGCGCGGGATGGCTGTATCGTCGCCACGACAACCCGCATCCTAAGGCTGCATCCTCTCGAGTGACAAGGAGAAGAGAGAACACCAGCTCTTAAGCAACCGACCTCATCAACAGAGTTATTGCCTCGGTGTACCGGTACACTCACTCACAGACTGAAGACGAAACCACTTGAGCAGAGACTAGCTGTACTACCAACGGCAATGCGTACCTTACGCCAGCACACATCGTTTATAACCATGTTAATCACTGAGCTGTAGGAATAAGAAGTGCACTGGTCCAGGCCTCCCTCTGGTCCCGTGTGGGCCATTGATTATCATTATGACGCACGAATGGAATCAGATTCCAGACCTACAAGTACATGTACAGTAGATAGATTGGGGCAAACCTGTAATGCTATAACTGTAGATATAATATTCACAGTTTATTTCCATGTTTGTAAATGTGCTCCATCCTCCATGAAAAATTGAAAAAACTGCAGGAATGAATATACCGGTATCTACTGTGGTTAAACTCGCGTGTGTGTTTGTTTTTTCATTAGTGACGAGGTTGAGGCATATTTTAATTATGGGCTGTTTCATTCTGAAGTTTAATTAACCGACTCAATGTACCCAGCCAAGTCCTTGAATAATAAATGAATTGTGTTTTGTTTTCATTGTTTGCATCCGGTCTGGCTAGCACATTATTACACCGTCTTAGGTTCAGAATGATATTAATGATACCTGCACTTGAAATTCTACTCCAATATGTCATGTGTACCTGTATACATGTGCAACACTTCCATTAAAATATTGTGGTTTGCAAAATATGAAAATAACAGGATTCTTAGAAGCAATCAATTTATTAGGATGCCACGCAAAACCTGTCTGTTCAGAATGAACATTTTATCATTGCCAGCATTATCGTCCTCACAGTACAAAATTAAACTAAACAAACTTTGTTTCGATTTTCTTGGTCTTGAAATGAAAAGAATTAATTGTCAATTTAGAATTAGAAGGTCACAAGAAAAAACTCAGTGTATTTTATTTTAAAGCAATTCCTCTACACAAACAATTACACTTCTGCATTCAATAATTATTACACTTTAAGCAAAATAGTAAGCCCAATTTAAAATCGTTCCACAAAAGGAAATATATATTTTAAACACCAGAGCATCAGACTAAAAGCATGGGTTATAATTACAAAAATTAATCAGTTTGATGTTTTACTGTCCAAATTGCAGCTGGGACTTGCAGGTGGCAGGCCTTCTCCTAAAAACAGATGCACACAATTTAACACCAACATTTCGGTCAGTCGTAGCAAACTGACCACAGCCGTCCAACACAGCGCGCAAAAAATCAATTCTTGGCCTTAATGGGCCAAGCCCAGTCCACCTCTCCATGAAACATTATTACCATAAGAATGAAACCCTAGAAGCGAGATTATCGAGCACCGGTGAAACAAAAGCCTTGATGAACAAAGGTGCGATTTTTATTTGCCCGGTACCCATCGCGGTGACTCATATTCACCAATCACCTTGATTCCCCAGTCAATCAGGTACAGGCATGTATCGCGTTCCTTGAGGAGTACTCAGCCCCCCACCCCCCCCCCCCCCCCCCCCCCACAACTCCATCCTTGATCTTGTTTTTTTCTTTTTCGTTCCTCGGAGGAGCAGGACCATTGGATCAAGTAACAGAGAGGTGCATCCATGGGGAGATACAATAGGAAGAGTCATTGCGGGTTGGGTTACTGTTGGCCTCATTGTCCTGGGTTCTCAAGACAATACCAAGGTGTTTGCTAAGAAAGGTGCATTTGCAGGAAAAAATGTTGGAAAGTCAATATGAATTGAACGTACATGTACAGTGGTGTAAATAACAAGTCATGACCTACATGTACCGGTACTATTCAAATTTGGCTACTTTTTGTTAAAAACGGTTAAACGACAGTTTCTTTTATATAAAGTGCATTACACTGGGAGAATACTGAATTGAATGGGCAAAGAATTGTGAAGTATTAACTAACCGTAAACCCCTAGTGCATTTTACTAGAAACCAGAGTGTTGTACTCTGATTCTGGTGGTATGCCAAACTCAATGTAAAGAACAATCAGTTTTGCCTCAGTTTGGTCCTAACAGATTTCAACAAACCAGGCAGTTGGATTTCAATGGGTTGAGTTAGGGTTACATGGTTTAGGGTTAATCAAGTCTGATGTATTCTGGTAAGTAGTAGTAGTTTATTTACTGTACAATATTTTGAGACAAATGTTTCTATTTGCTGTACACCGGTCTAAAGTTTAATTCTGAATTTTCTTGCATTAATATTTATTTTGTTGTTATTCAGATAATTAATGTCATTTGTAAACCCTCAGTTATTGGCCTACTCTCTGCAATGTTGTCGTGATGTACATGTACATGTACCGGTACACTGTACATGTAATAAACACTAGTCACGTAACAACAACAAAATTAAACAGCAGTAATTCAAATGCAATGCAACAGGAAACTCAACCGCCTACAAATTACAAGCAAAATATTTCAATAAACTGTGGAGGTCCACTGTGGCGAGTCCATGTACCGGTACATACCGTACATGTACACGCTGCCAATAAGGAACTTATGCACCTGATCTATTCCAGCAATTCCTTCCCTTACAGTGCACCCTGCCAGGACAAATTTCATACAAAATATTGAATTAATCGTGGGGAACAGGTGTAGAAAGATCACTTAGGGGACAGAGGTGACAGAGAGAGCTGAGATTAAACCAGTCATGAATCGAGATGAGATGAGATTATTAAGTAACATATAATTGCTCTATTACACGTACCGGTACATGTAGTGCACTATGTTTGTGTTCCTGCAGTTCAGGCAAGCATGGGGGTACCAAACAATTGGTCCACGATTGACAGAAGGTCCAAGATTCCAAATCGTGTACAAATCCTATGGAGGTCTTCCGAAAACGTTAAAGTACAAACAAAAGAGGGATAACAGTCGGACAATGCCCCGTCCATGATTAAAAGTGTTTACATACTTGGGTGTGTATGTGGAGTGTACAATAAGAAACAAAATACCTAGCCACTCTTTCTTGACTGCCACTTGATCATCTTCATCACCAGAGGGTGCTGTCCAACCTGTAAACCTGATCCCAATCAACCCCTGACGATACTTGTGCAATTTCATTTGGACATTCATCTTCAATTTCACCCACCTCGGTTAGAATTGATGGCCATCTCAGTTTTTATCAAATACTGTCTAGAGGGCAGAATATAATGATAGAAAGTTCCATGAATAGAGATTGCCATTCTCCAAGGTGTGTTGTAATTTACATAAGGTGAGTCTACTCTTCTAAATTGGGGAGTCAGGCTGGCCTAGCGGTTCTTTCCTCGCCTTTCACCACTATTACCCGGGTTCAAATCCGGTTATCAGCAATGCGACATGCACTACATGTAGCTGTTCCCATAAAATGAATAAATTCCAGGGTAAATATGCAAATCAAGTGCATAAATACACTTTGTTACAATATTTCAAAGGAGTATCAAATCCCCTCTAACCATCTTGAAACTTTCCAAGCAATGCTCATGTAATATTCAAAAGCCACGTTATTCAGCATAAGACTAATGAGCGTCCCATGAGGCGAGTGTGAAGATCCTACAGAGAGTAACAATTGGGTAAGAGAATCCACTCCAGACGCGAGGGGATAACGCAAGGCGTGCAATCTCATCATTCATGATGACAACAGAAACTGGACGCCTTGGCATCGTTCATGAATATTGGATGAGGGAGATGTGTGCGGAATAACAAGTTTGGGAAGGGGGAGGGGGATGGGGAGTAACGCAAGACACAGGTCATGTAATCGCTAGAAGATGAAAAGGATGCAGACCTACCGGTACATGCCATTTACATCCCATTACAACAGATACATATACCGGTGCGTATGACAGTGGATTCCTGACAATTGTCTTAGAAGGTGTTTCCATTTCAAATGTACGTATTTTCCAATGGCCAAACCATCTTCCATTGGTCAAGCCATCTATTAATGGTCAAGCCATCTTCCAATGGTCAAGCCATCTTCCAATGGCCAAGCCATCTTCCAATGGTCAAGCCAAGAACACACACCACCTACCCAAGACCTGTGCCACCCCCCCGCCCCCCCCCCCCCCCCCCCCCCCCCCCAACACACACATCGAGTTAAAAAAAGCATGAAAATCACGAATGCTTCCGACATAAAAATGCAACACTTTTCCCCTGTGACTCAAAACCTCCCTCCTCTCCCTCCCTTCCCCGACAAAAAACGCAGCAGGATTGTATAGACTGGAAGCAGACTCCCAGCCCTAGGATATACCGGTACATGTAACAAGGATTGTGAACCCTATTACTATTAGTGTTTCTCACTCATTCTTAATGCCACGTGCAGGAATACAAAAAATCTGGCCCAATAATCTCTCCAACAAAATATCTCGGGGCAATATTCCTTTGATGACGGTCTTGTTAAGCGTACAATATCTGAACATTTTACAGGGTACTACACTTGCAAATAAGTCTATACAAGATTTGTTCCCCCTTTACTTCACCCACGGAATCCAGGGTAGTTACAATGTATTTTACCAGGGTAGGGAGTTTTCTTTGGAATCACAGCTTAATATCACAATTCAAATCAAGCAACAAACCTGAAAACTATTAAAGTAAATCACGACCATGAATAAAAGATTAACACTTTTTCATGTGAAGTTACGTTTGAAGATATTTCAACAAGCGGTTTTTGTGTGTGTGCATGGTGGTTTTTTTTTTACTGTACTGTGCATCCATCCCATGAATGTGTTGTTAAATTTAATTTCCTAAGTTGGTTTGGTTACGCCGTACTGTAGTTTTTTGCTTCCACGTTGATGCATATATATATGTACGTGCTCAAGCAGCATTTCATTTCTCTGCCTGCAATTCATGACCCCATTTCACCAGATCAAGTGACGCTGTTGGTCCTGCTTCATCAAAGCCGATTTCTGACCATGAAGAAACCAATACCTGCAATCGTATCAGTGTGTACCGGTATAGCGCACGAAAGCTGACAATTGTGCTACAGGGTAAATGTACATATATACCGGTATCTTACAACCTCAAAGACAGGCTGTAGTGGCGGAGACAGGATTTTTTTTAAAGGAGAGTGGTTGAGGAACTGGAAGTCCAATTTCTTTTTTAATCTAGATTATCTAGTTGGTTGTGGTTTATAGTTTTTGGATTATTTAAAAACAAAACATATAGCAGTTAAAAACTGAATTGCATGTCATTTACATTAAAAACATATAACAATTAGAAAACTAAAAAATAAAAAAAATAAAAAAATACAAACAATATATATGTACCTTAAAAAAAACCTTCACTGTTGTCTTTACGTAAAATACATTATTTTTAATATTAATTAATATGGGTTTGGGGTAGTTAGGGTTCAAGGGAATAAAAATATTAACATTATTAAAGATTAACATTAAATTATAACCTTATAATTGTAATATACTTTAATTGTTGTAACCATTGAGTATTGTAATTTGTCTTGTACCAATTATTTTAACTCTTGTAATTTTTGTTACTTTGTATATTTTGTAAGGAGCACTTGATCATTTTTACAATGGAAAGTGCGAGATATAAATGTTATTTTTATTATTATTATAAGGGGCAGGGGAAAGGATAGTGGATGAGGTAATGCAGTCCATGCATACAAATGCCAAAAGCTTGAAGATATGAATCAGGGATGTCACGAAATACTAAGACATGTCTAGAGTACATGTATGAGTACATGTAACTCGTCTGTCTTACACGTACCCTGTACTGTACATGTACTGGTACCATGATTCACCACAACTTGTGCAAAATACAATGTGCATGCATAGCCCCCTCTGTTGGTAACAACTCTGATACAAAAACAAGTCACTCCGTGAATTGAAAAACAGAGAAATATGTTCTGCTGCCCTCTGTTGTTTGAATGGATTTGACTTTACCACTTTAATCGAACCCGTCGTGGTTTTATAACAGCTGTCTGCACATAAATGTGGCAGACATTGAACATTAATGATTTATGATATCGGGTAATCATTTTAAAGGTTAGGATCGAGTTAGTCTTTCATTTTAATCTGTTTAGCTTCAGAAAACATGGAGGAATAAGTACTTATTCCTCCATGAGCAAACAAAGGAAATTCACCAACATTAAACTGATCAAACATATAAATAACAAACACAGTCCATGTACAGTACCCTTGGCCTAAATAAAATTCATCTGATAACCTTGTGATGAATTATATACTAGTACAATCATCAATAAAAGATGGGGGGGGGGGGGGCTTAGTCAAGCAAGAATAATACTATTCACTGAGAAAAACAGACTCCTCTTTTTGTAGAGAGAGGAAGGTTGAATTTTCAGACAATTTACAAAGATCAGACTGATTTTATTGCTTATTTCTGTGTTTGTTGTTCAACTTTCTTTTTATACTTAAGTTGAACCATTGTTGTTGTGCGTCCACAGATTGGGACTGGTCTACACATCACAGCTTGCTTGCTGGCAAAACGCCAACATTAATCCAGACACACAAATTACACAATGATATTTATGCACACTTTGGACTTTGACCCAACAAAATAAAAAAATAGAGATAGATGGTTTGATGTTCGCCCTGGCGAACTAGATTTTATTCAATATGGTTCAATGTGTGTACCATACTGGGACAAGACAAGGAGGGTTAATAACAACACTTGAAAAGTCTGAGTACAGCTGACAAATTTGGGAAAATTGACATTTGAAAATGCACAGTACTGGTACCGTACATGTACAGTCACTGTTGTGAGTTAATTGAACTTATGACTCACTATTAAGTTCACTTCAAACACAATGCATCATTTTAAAATAAAACAAATGCATTTGGGGTTATATAATGTGGGGAACTAACATCCAAATAAACATGACTTAAATTGTGCACTGTTATTCCTAGTTTTATTAATCCTCCGGTGGTTTTGGCGGATTTTAGAAGATTAAGGCTGACTGGGAGTGTTGTACACAGGATTGTTCATGCTTAATATCATTCGCACTGGTTCTAAATGTCATCAGCACTGCCTCATTCTTCTACAGTGAAGTGCTGGCTGATTTTAAAGGATTGAGGCAATGGTCACACCTCCACTGAACAAATTTAAGAAAAACGAATGATTTTGGAAGATTAAGGCTGAATCCAATTTTTACATGGTGCTAACTTGAGGATTTTGCAAGATTGAGGTTTCTTCAAAGTTAAAGGAGCCACAGCACAGGGTTGGGGTTAAAAGATCTTTTAATTTATCCAATCAGCGATGCAAAAACTGAACATCTTCAAGACAAAGTTTCTCCATGTCTAAACCACACAGCTGATTTTGAGTCAATTGTCACAGACAGACAAGCAATAGTTTGCAGACACAAACAACCAGCACGCTCTCTGCCTGACACTGAATTCCCTGAAAAGTCTTTAAACACACTCAAGTTGACAAAGTACACTGTCCACATACATTGTACATCAGGGAATAACAAGGGCCCCCCTAACCAGACAGGTCAAATCAGAACAATTGAAAGAAGCTTCCCATGGGAATATTGTTTATTGGGTTGGATAAATATCCACGATTGTGTTCATGCAGGGTACATGTACATGTTGTAGGCATGTCAGTACTACCAATGAAATAAGAGGACAAATGGAAACTAGGCTAAAAAAAGCAGCAATGATGATATTTCCTATAGTTTTTTGTACACAGAAAGTGAAGAAAAATAGAGGAAAGTCAAGAAAATCAGCTTACATGACTGATATAGATCCTTCAAGCCCATGTTCAGATGGTGCCAACATCACAAACGTCAGCTGTTTGTGGATGTTGTTTAACACGTACAGTTGTATCATGGGTATGGCAATATTTTTTTTGAGGGGGGGGGGGGGGGGGGGGGAGGGGGTTTGTAGGAGAATATTGCTTGTTATTGGTCCTATTATATACAATGTAATACCGATATTGAACAATACACTTACCTGTGCATCTCATTTCCTCTTTTACCATAGTCAGTTTCTCCAAAAGAATGTTACTTGTCAGAAAGCTTGGCCTAATTTTTGAAACCCACGACCCTCTCCTAACATGTACACCTGCCTTACCTTTCGACCATCCAACTATTTTACATGTGGTCAGAATCCAACTTCATGTAGACAATAACTTTAAATGGAATTTTCGTTGATGGATTTTTCTCAACCTACTTTGGAGAATATTACTAAGATTTAACAACACAAACAAAACTAGTATTCTTAAAGAATCACAGAAGGAACAAATGAGTGAGAAAGTCTGACAAAATGAGATGGAACTGGGCAGAAATCGACATAAGGGTTTGCAGATATTAGGAAAGAGAATAAAATTCTCCTTACAATGCCGTTTGTTGCACTTCGTTTGCATTGATTAATATGTACCGGGTAGCAAAAGTAAAATGTTGAGAAAAAGTCCTTTGAATTTTCGGGTTTTGTGCATGTGATATATGAACAAATGCCAATTGGTTTTTTTTACACTTTATTCCACTAATTCCCTGTTATTTCTTAGTAGGCATACTAAAGATTACAAATATCAATAAATCTGCAAATTAAAAAAAACACCCATTATTCATTATTTTGCAATTTTCTCCACTATGCCCTGTGCCCAGTTCCGTCTCATTTTGCCAGAACGCCTCACATATACCGAATGGAGACAGATTGAACACAGAAATTAAGGCGAAATATTTACACAAAAACATAACACGATTTAAGAATTAACAAAAATGTCAGTAAAGTTTAAGAAACACAAATTCATTTGTACTGTTCGCAACATGCAAGAGCTAAATTTGTTAGATTTAAGCGTGTAATTCAACAACCCACAAAACCCAACAGACCCTTTCAAATTCTATAAAAATGTTATTATTCTGTTGGATTTTGTTGGATTTTGTTGGATTTCGCTGCAGAGTTCACAATGAATATCACTACTTACTCCTTGGATCTTCCACGTCGGATTCTGAGGTGTAGGAAGAAACAGTGGACTGTGACGAACCTAGAGAAAAATAAGAGACAAATAATTTATAATTTTAAATGTTTTTTAAAGTTATTTTTTAACACAATTTGTCAAAACATCCAGATGGATTTTGAAGTTTTGGGGAAGAAAGTAAAATCTATTTTTTGCAATGGCTTGGCAAATAAACAAAATGTTTAGAAAAATAGGCTTGACTGAAAAAAAATTGTCAAGATATCCATATTTTGCTTTCTGAAGATATCAACCAAAAGGCCTCATCCGCTAGCGTACATGAACATAATTTGTAATTCAATCGGGAAAAGATCAAAGCGATAAAGCGGCCATATTTTATCCTTTTCTAAAAAATAAAAAAATCTGCAGCGATCTTTAATTTTCAGTATAGTCCTAAGTCAAAGCTCCTTAGAGATAAAAAAAACCAAAAAATGTAACTTCCTTACTTGTACGAAATTCCCCAGAGTGGATTTTACTGCAAGCCCTTAACAAAAGCCTTTACAATATTAATATTAATATCATCCTTCATTAATTCATGAGACTCTTCAAAGGCATCCTCCCATGATATTTACTTTGCATGTAGCCTCAGTGTTTTTGCCATTAGTGGATTAAATTTTCCAAAAGGGAATGGATTTTTGCAGTGTGTACATAGTGGCTCTTGCGATGAGCTAGGAAAACAATGCAAACATTTAACGCTGGGAGACAAATTTGGATGGCTTGCAGTTATATTAGTCAGAACCTCAAGAACAAATGTAATAGGGGGGGGGGTTAAAGCCCAGTCAAGGTTACAACCTACAGTAGCTGCGACCGACAAATGTTGGAATCGCGGGAAAACCGTAAAAAGAGCGCAAAGTCGTAGGTGATCACCAGAGCAAAATCAGTCACAGCAAGGCTAATGGTCATGTTCAAAACTTTTGACTTGCGATTATAAATCGTAAGAGTTCGCAGACAGGGGTTACACCAGCGCATGGTCGCACCACCAGTTGTGCATGGTCGCACCACCAGTCGTGCATGGCCACACTACCGTACCAGTTGTGGGTGATCAAACATTTCAGAAAATCTTTATGTCATGCATTATGGCTTACACTACGAAGTGATATTGACATGTTTTTTTATGCATACAGTACATGTACACAAAGTACCAAGTTTAAGTTACTAAATCACAAATGACTAGAATTGCAAAAATTCCAAATTTGTTAGTCTAAAGATGTGTATGCTTTTGCATGTATCTACAAAACCTGTGATTCTGAATCAAAGTTTTAACGTGCGTTTTCCCCACATGCAATTTTGTGTATTCCCAATCATGTTAACAAGATTTTTTAATTTTTTTTCCAATTGATTCTGGTGTTTTTCTAGCAATAAAAAATGTGTTCACCAACATGAAGTTAAATTAAGTAAAATTTCTGCTCCAAGAATTTTGTGAATAGTACGAGTGTATTTAAGCCTTTTTCCTGTGTCTAAAATAATTACCTGTCATGCAAGCACAAAATTGGTTTAGTGGAAGAGAGAACAGGAATTTGGATATTTGTAGAGAACCAATTAGTGTGTAACTACAATAATGACCAACACGAGCCAATAACTGACAATGAAACGCGTGTAAAAACCTCTCGCTCGTCGGCTCGTCGGCAAATCAAGTGCCTGGAGAAAGGTATTTTTTGTCTTTCTTTCAATTATGACGTGTAGATGAAAAGCCAAGAACTGTTGTTGTTGAGACAACGAAGGAACGTTGTTAACTGATAATTTCTTATTACCACTGCAGTAAAATTATGAGTGATTTACAATTTGGGGGAAAAAAATGTATGTTTACCGATTCCAGGAATGAAAATACCATAAAGTTGAGGCAGGTTCACTAAAACCTGTGAAGATTTCATCTCAGTAGATTTACATGTACTTTTGTAAAAAAGCATCTGCAATTTTCTTGATGAAAAAACAACGTTTCTGAAAAGGAAATGTGATGGCTTTGCATTCATAATGCTAATTAAGTACGTTCACGCTACCGGCAGCTTGGATTTCAATAGGCATTATAGTGAACCACTAGGAATAAATTGATTTTGTTTATCTCAACTTTATCCACAATACTCGCACGTTCCGGCGTGAAACTTTATTTCTAGATTGAAATCAGAGTAATTAATTCTCAGCTTATAAAACCAAAAACAGATACACTGCACTTTCATTAAATAATAATGGCAGTTATCAATCATTTAGTCCTTACCCAATCTGACAGGTACTCATGATACATGTATATCAGTATACAAGGACACAGGCAGTGGTTCATATACAAGAATAATCAGACAGGGTATGTATGTACATGTACATGCATGTACTGTTACATTTATTCAGCCAGTTCACCAATGGTTCACATTGAAGGATGTGTATGTAAGTTTTTCCCGGGGGAATTTAAAACGGGTGACAGATAAACACGCAGTCTGTAAACATGTTACGAGCAAGGCCGGAAATACCGGTACATGTCTATCAGCAACCAGCTTACAATGAGCTTACAATGAGCAAGGCTAGAAATATTATGGTGTGCTATCCACAGATGCTGGCCTGAACCCGTCTAGGATTGAGGTTCGTGAAAACAATCCCGCACCTGGACCCAATCAAATAATCCTGTCGCAAACTGGTTAATCGGTTTAGCCTGGTCAACCCAACGCAACGCAACACTTTAACATGTAGGGCAGTATTGGACAGGATGGTGACTAAGCAAACTACAAGTACTTTTTAAGACACGCCTGACGTGTCTTTCTTTACCCCAGCTGCGTGCTTCTAAAAACAAGGATGCGTCCTGGTGAACAAGGTTTTCAATGGACATGGAGTGTTTTCCTTGGCTCTTGTTTCTTGTTCATGCAGAGAGGCACATCACAATAAAAATGCAGACAGAGGGTGACGATGAACGACGCCACTCACTGACTATCTTGAGGTCAAGATCTTACAAGACGCGATCAAATATTCACGACAGTTTACGTAAGTTAAGATCAGGAAGATTGTACTGGTAATTGTAATATTGGCGAAACGCCAACAAATTAAACCTTTCTATGATCAAGATACAAATGCTTTGAAGAGTCTTAACTCTTAACCCTACATGTTTATCTATAGTTACTTTAGGAAAGAACCGTTTCCATCAAAATCCATCACTCACTCTGCTTCTTATACATGATATGCCGGTAATCTACCAATGAAGTGCTGGATGATTTTGATGGATTATGTAGTACACATCAATTTTATGACAACACTACCGGTAGTGTACTTCTTGGTGGACAAAATCAATCAGTTTCCCCAAGCAGTGCTTCAGGCCCGCCTGGCCCAAGTCTGTCATACTTCATCCAAATTTAATCAAGCCAGGCCTATAGGCCCACCACAAACCACAAAATCCACAAAAAATGGGGGATGGATTTGGATGGAGCTGGAAAAGCAAGAGTTAATGAAAACTAAGGCTGATGGAAGAATTCATTTTTTTTTACACTGCTGTGAATAAAAGTAGGTTTCAAAACTTTAAAAGAAATGTGTGTGTACTTGACACTGTCTACATAATGGGTGTACATTCAAGAACACGCACTCGTGTGGTACATAGCGTTATGGGGACAACCCATAGGGTTTGTGCATAAACTGAAATCTCTCTAATCTCAAACTCAGAACACTCTAAAATTCTAAAATTTTCAGCATCACCCTAATTTGTCCTCTTCTACATTTTCTTTCATTATACCCTAACCCGATTTTACCTTGTTCTACCTTTACTGAACACCCAACGCGCTATGGGGACTCGAAAATGTCCCCACTACTCGGTCTGTCTTTTCCAAACAAAAGAACCTGTCCCCCTAACGCGGTGAGTGCCTACCCACATTTACAGACAATACCGAATGTCCAGTATTAAACATGAAAGTAAACACATTCTCACCTTTTCCTTTCCGCCGACGTTTTGGAAGTCGCTGGAGAAACGACAGACTCGGCCACTTGGCGGCCATTTTGTACCTAGTCTCCAAACTCCACGTGGCGGCCATATCACTGGACACCTTGGTCTGGGCACAGCTTCCACTGTGCACACGTCCATCCTGCACAATCATTGTTAGCATTGTCCAAGAATTATCTCTTTAATCCAACGACATTCTTCAAATCCACGCACTTCCATGCATCCTTGATTCTCCGTCTTGAGCTGGCAATCTCTCCGCACGGCAGCCGACGCGTTGGATTTAAGTGGTTCATTGCCGACAGCCCGCTCGATAGAAACTGACTATTAGGAGACTTCCTGCGCAAGGGATGGGGTCGCGTTGTGATTATGAGTGGATGGTGAGACACTAATTAATCACTACTGGCGATTTAGCACAAGGCCATGGGGCTGATTGTCTGCATGGACACTGTTATGTACCTGCTTTTCATTTAAATTTCAATCTCAACTTAAGAAATAAGGCGTATTCATAAAAAGGCATTGATATACATGATATACATGTACTCTCTAACTCCTACTATGCAGCCCACTCCCCCCTTATATTACAGTGATGCCTGGGGGAAATGAATACAATTATTAATATTGTGTTCCTTAGAGTGTTACCGTTGCCATGGTTTCTGGGGTATGATTTGGATAAATTGATATGTTGTTATTCTCTGTGGATACACTGGATATTGCAATAACATGCATGGTTCAGGAGATTTCTGTTGAAACAGAGAACAACAAGAAAGAGTAAAGGGTGAGAACTACTCAGGCAATAAATGTAGATAGAGAAAACTTGTGAATAATGTTGGGAAAAAAATCCACAAAAGTGTATTAACTTGAAAATGACAGTCTCGGCGCAGGTTTCTTGTGGTACCACACATCTAAGATGTCAAGGTTCGTGTAATTTCAATGCAACAGATTAGCATCATCTCTCAAGGAGGTACGGTACTGAGAGATACCAGTACACAATGCAGAAGAAACATGAAAGATGAAAACAAAAAAGAATACGAAAAACCTAAACATGACGTGTCGTTCCGACAGGTTGACACTCTAACACTCCTATGAATGCAGGATCCTGTACTCCAGACTCCAGGCATCCCAGACGGGGCTGAGATTTTGTACCTGTTTACTGAATATACGACTTTTCTCTCAGGAGTTTGCAACGGATCAATGATTGCCAAAGTGTGCACTACGGTATTGTGCAGGTAGATAAAGCCACTGGATCCACCCTGCTTCTCTGAATCCTCCTGTGCAAATTACCGTTTTGTAAGAGAGAATCACACAAGGAAGTAAAATTCATTGACCTTTTTATGGATTCACTGCACTTTGGGCAGAGGTGAGTTGTGCCCTCGACGCAGCTGCCCTTTGAAGAAGACACTCAAAGCAGGCAGTGAACAACTAAACGGGAACATCGTCTGGGGATTTGCTGGCGAATCAGTAAAGTACATCAGTTTGTGAGAAAACATCGTCAATATTCAAAAACACTGATTGAAGTTGTATTTCGATGAATATTAATTAGTTGAAAATTAACCATCCACACTGGAAACGTTGATAAACCAATGGCCTCTGGTAGTGTAGATTAAATGGTGGTTTTGTTTCAGTGCGAAAATAATGAGAAGGCGTCTTTTCTCCTCAGAGTTTGCGTTGGTAGTTGTCTAAGTCGCAATATCTCATCATCTATTGCAGAAATTATCTTGATCACCTGTATCAAACATTGTTTGATGGCATACAACAGTTTGTACACGCAGCCAGTTTTACAAAACAAATTTCCGAGCAGCAGATCTTTGTTCAACAATCACAACTGTTCCTTTTCACATTCTACCGTACAATCCTGACACAATCGGAGTAGTCTCGCTCCTGTCGAGACAAGAAACTTCCAAACCTCGGCAGACTTTAATCCTCTCCACAAAGAACTCCCCAAAATATTCTCCAAGGAGGATGCATTTCTGGCATTACGAGAGACGAGGGAATAATACAAAAAGTCTGGTCATTCTTCATCCATTAATTAGGTGGTAAACATGGATATTGCTGCCGGGCAGGAAGAACCCTTTTCAAGTGAAAATGCAGCTGATTATTGTTTTTCAAAATAACCCCTGGCTTCCCGCCGTCAGCTTCTCCTGTTTTTTTCCTTTTTTTTTGCACCAGTATGTAAATGATTTGTGAGCTAGCTCTAAGCAATATTTCGTCTTCTTCTCTCTCTCTCCCGGACTATTGAGCGACGGAGTTTGAGTACACGCGCAGCGAGGGATTAATTAAAGCCTGGCAGGAACGGGTCAATCGGACCACACTTCTTGTTGAGATATTCCTCCCTTTCTTTCTTCAAGGCATATTTTTGAGGTGCATGTATTAATCACCGCGATGCTGCTATTTTGAAGGGGAAGAAAAACTCCCCAAGCGATTTTTTTGACTAAAGTCCTTTGAGAGCCTCTAAGACACGCAACTACTGACAGCGTGTTCAGAAGGAATCCAGGCTAATATTAACCACAAACTTGAAGATTTTCAACCCAATTTACTAAAAACGTCATGTTGATAAAAGAAGCTTCACTACGAAGACCCTACCGGTAATTCGTCAACTCACGAACATCAGACCACGTACACAAAAATGGTGAGGATTACCAACCTTTTAAAAGATTACAATTAAACTCCAAAGACAATCCCCTCTTGACAGCATTACGATGACTGATGTTGCGAGTGTTTACAACACTCAATATTTGACGCCACTTGGCGCAACATCGTCAAGAATCAGAAGTATTCAATTTCTCTGTAGGTCTCTGATCTACTTGAACATGTACTTCAACAACTCTGCCAATAAGATAAAAGCTGCTATCTCCTTAGACTCTGTCTGCAAATCGATGAACCGTCCACTTGCAAATTTACACCTCATGAAAGTCATGAAACTGATACGTACATCTTTGGAGATGACTCCTAATGTAGGCCAGTCTCCTCAAGGCCTCTTGTTCTTTGATTTTCTTACGCATAAATCTCCACACGTTAAAGGAACAGGGTGCTCCGCCCGAGCTTTGCATACAGCCGGCCATACATGTACATGTGAACTCATATAGACTATCTTGTGTGTGCACACTCGCTAGAGGACGCTATACATGTACACAATTGGGTCCCATCTGTAGCCATTTATACAATCATTTCTAACAATTTCCAACTGAATGTGTACAAAAATGCATCTTCGTCCATGAGACATATTATCAAAGCAATGGCACACAACATACATGTAGATGATACAAAGTGTTGGTCGTGCATTTTGATGGTTAAGAGCCTTGTTAAGTATGCAGACCGCTGGAGAAAAACTGTTTGATATCTTAAGATTTCACATGAATTCGCTCATGTCTACTCTGCGACTATGCAACCTGCACATATGCGGCTAGCTTTTGCAAATGATGACAATTGAAATGACGATGATCGTGTCCAGCTTGCAGCTTACTCAGTTACTCTCAACATGTACATTGCAACAATCAGCAGAATTCATGCGCATGAGATAAAAACTTGTAAACTGATGAAACATTGGATAGGACAACTTGCCTGCATCTAGGCACTTTACTTGTAAATGATGGGCGCATGAGAGAAAACGCATTCAACCTCAAGACTGGACGTGGAGCAGTCAAAGCAGTCTCTGATGGTACCCTGCTAATGTCTTGGTACATGTACTGCTGCTTGTCCTCTAGCAGTTTGCACTTACTCTCATCGGTTCACTTGCTTGTAAACGCAAGACGTACATTTATTACGGATGACAGGTGAACAGACGATTTAAATAAACGAGTGAATAAATCGAGAAGACTTCTCTCCCAGGACTTCCTGAAAGCTTTTTACGATCGGGCAGATACAGATCCTTGCAAGGAGATTGGTTTGGGTGATGGGTTTCCATGGTAGCAAGCTCAATGCGTAATTTGGGTATCAATAGACGGTAAATGCATTCGTTTGATCAACAATACAAAGATTTTAAGTGCCGCGTCAAAGAAATAGGCAACTCACACATATGCAGACGCAGATGCAGTAAATGATTATCTCTTCACGTCAATACACGATGCATGGATACAGTGCCATCCAGATTACCGCAGGTTCACAATAGAACTGAGTGACTTATAAGCACAGGAGGTTTGCCTAAAACACACCTCATCTCAAGCTCATCTCAAGCTCATCTCAAGCTCATTTCAACACCTTAAGACACAAAGAAATTGCACAAGATTCAAATTCTACATTTGCGCAACTTGAATTTGTGCAACACAAGTGAGGGCGCTTTGCGGCGACTTTCAAGAGGTCCAGTGGAAGGTACATGTAGACGTCACGTGCACGTACTGGTTGATGTGCGTACATGGCACAAAGTGCAAGTACGCAAGACTAATTTAATTCTAAATGTCACCAACCTGTAGCATCTTCTCATGAGTTTAAGACCTAAGCAGCAATGCATTCAAGAGGTTCCACTCCAAAGTCTCTAAAAACTCTCCCTTTGTAATCATTGAGAAAGTACACTTGTACACATGCATGAAAATCATGGACCAGAAGTGATGGTGCATACATGTTCCCGTACATGTCTGTATAATACTACATGTACATGTACCTGAGCTGTTTTCTTGGACAGTTTTCGCACAAGTATCGGTACATCAGGTTTCTTAGTGCAATTGTAGTAGTCGCACAATGTGTAGCGGTATCTACATGTAATCCTCAAATACATACAAATTCCTTTCATGCGGACTATAAGATATAACCAGAGATACAGTTTCAGGGAAGCACTTACACAAAAACTCATTTCCTCTCCATGAGATGTTGTTTAGATGTCGCTGGCCAAACTAAACAATGACTGGGATTTGGTAATCACATGTATCCCACCTGGAAATGTAGTGATGGAAAAGTGTTCCTGGACACTTGACAAGAGATCAAACATCTTGAAAGAAGGAGAAAGCAAACCAGCAAACTTGCTCTACTGAGAGAAATGGTGATGTCGTTTTTAACGTTGAGTACTGTTGGCAAACACATACTGTAGTCCGAACGAATCTGATAACAAAAGTTTCCTGGAAAATTGAAACGAGATCAAACATCGTGAAAGAAGGAAAAAGTGATGCGCAAGCCAGCACACTGGCGCTACTCAGAAAAATAGTGATGCCATTTTTAATGTTGTGTACTTTTATCCAACACATAATCCACCTGATGATGAATCCACGGTACATTGTCCTGCAATATGCTAGCCCGATTATTAGGTTGTCCTATCCAATTAGGTGTTGGGGGGTTACGCTCGGCGGTAACGCACCAGTCCCGGTCACCGTAGGGAGAGACGGAAGAAACGAGCAAACAAGTGTTCCCATCGCCACGCCAACAGTCGGATGTTGGGCAATCCCCGGTCAGACCGGTACGCATCCATCCCCCTTGAGATGTCAAAGCAAACACAACGATCGTGGAGCCACGGTAGAAATGCAAGGCATCTGCTTTGTCGAAGCGGTGGACAAGTATTTACTCTAGTTAGAATTACATTTTGATGCCGGCGTGTAGAGGCACGCGTGCATATCTTGACATCAACGCAATTTAAACACTGCTCAGTGCAAAAGACTACATGAAACTTGAATCGCATGCTGTTTTTGTTTTCAGATCATTTGAAAGCAAACCTACACAGAAATCTACTTCCACCACAAACAAGAAAATCTGACAGGAAATAGCGAAATTTCAGTATGATACATACATGTAGTACATAACATGTATTTTCCCCAAACGTCCAATCATTGTTAACCTAAAAATACACATTTATAGCTGAAATTAGGAAAGAATAAATCCCGTCAATAAGCCGTAAAGACGATGTAAACAGACCGTGAAAGCGCAATTTCATGTGCATAATTCCTCTCACATGAAGTATCGCGCAGACAAGCATCAAAACACAGAATGCGATAAACACGTTGTCCGCACACCGTCTGTCCCGATTCCTGATGAACAAATTCAAAGACTGCACAGAGACAGAATGAGAACACAGCATATCTATCCCTGTTGAATAATTCCACTAGAACATGAATACTTAATGTAAATGAAGACTTTTTCATGCACCAAGAATAAATTGTCGTTTTGTAGCAAACAAACAAACGAACAAACCCTCCTTGCATACTTATCATACTTGTACACGTATGCACACTTGTTCTGCACTCCAAGTGGGATCAAATTTAAAAATGCAATTTCATAAAAAGCCAACTTTTCAGAGAAAAGCCAAGGTGTACACTACACGTGCACAAAAACCGATGCTGAATCTGCATACGTACAGAATACAGAAACCAGTGGTTGCGAAAATCAATCCCTCAATTTGGAGCGAATCCAAGTAGATCGGCTTTTAATATATCCGGCGACGATCGAAAGAAGAGGCTGTGCCGACGAAACCTAAATCGCCGAGGAGATACGAGCCAGTCGGATTATAAAAACCCTCAACTGTGCTGCAGCCCTAACATGATTGGTTTTTGGTTTCGGGGCGGAGCGAAAAAAACAAACCCACAAGAGATACTAGGAATTGATGATTGAAAGATCACTCTAGATGCCAGTGACAGTAATTAGTCAGGATTGAGTGTCGTCTAATTTTGCAGATTTATACCTTCAAACTGCACTGGTTATACAACTGGTTATAAAACGGCGTAGCATAATAAGCAACAGCTATAAATTCATGATTCACCGCACGTTTGCCCAAAAAACCTGGGTGTTTTCATTAGCCTTCTTATTAAATTCTGCAGGTTGACCAGGATGTCAACTCGAGTGAGCTTTGGGTAATATGAGCGGACAGGGAAAGCGAGTTAAGAAACGATGCTGTACTCGTTGGAATATTTATCTCAGTGCGTGCAGCACGTCTTTTATGCAGATGAAGAAAAGTTGCTACAAACCTTGCGGCAAGGTTTTCTATGCATTTCCCCAGCTGCCCATTCTATTTAACGAGAAAAAAAAAAAACAGGGCTGCGGAAATTTGTTAAAGTGAAATTGCTTGTGGAGACGGAAGATAATTTAACCTAAGGTATGTACATGTACATACTTTTTAAAGTGCATTTGTTTTTAGTTTTCTCTTGAAATCTTATCTCGTGTCAAAATTATAAGAAACTTAATGCAAAGAGCTATCTGTACAGTAGCTGCAATTTTTTTTTTTTTTTTCGATGCTTGTCTTGAAAAACCTACTGCAAATTGCAATTTCGAGGCTCGAGGGAAATTGTCAGGAAATCAATTCCCTGTCAGAATAAGATGAAGTATTTTTTTTTTTAAGGAAAGGTAGGGGTCACGGTGCAATGTTGGATGGGATTTTGCCACAGGTTTTTCTTGTATTAGAAGAGCAGATGTTCTCACATATTCCTGCAAGAAGCTTCAATGGCACACCATCTATATTCACTAACAGGTAATTACAGTACTATATCTTGTACTGTGATTCTATGATTTTCCACACCCCCTAGAGAGTTAGGGTTAACCAGTTCGCGCTGGAAGAAGAATATAAACGCAAAGTTTTCCCCAGATTCAAAACGGATGACGCATAAACACGCCACGAGCAAGGCCGGAAATGTCTGTCAGCAGCGAGCAAGGCCGGAAATGCTTGGGTGTGCTTCCCGGTACTATCATCATCCTTAACCCGCCTCGGATTGAGTTTCGTTAAAAATAATCCCGCGCCTCGGCTCAGTGATGTTAAAACAATCCCAGGGCGAACTGGTTAAATGTAATGTCCATGACGGAGCTAATTATAACCATGATATCTTTATTAAACCTAACCTCCCTCGGCCCTCTGGCTAGGAACGATCCTCAATCCTGCAAAATCAGATTCCGCCACAATTCTCCAAAATCCTCCAAAATCGCCCGAGGGATTTTGAAGGGGTTAAATTTAGATTTTACTTTTATTGATAAGTGTTACTGGGTTGTTTTACGTACATTACACAACACACAGGACCTACCGGTACGACTTTACATGTACGTCCCATCCGAAGGACGAAGCAATAGTGGTTAAGTGCCTTGCTTAAGGACGAAGCAATAGTGGTTAAGTGCCTTGCTTAAGGACACACGTGTCAACACCGGGACTTGAACCCACACTTTGCTGATCTGAAACACCAGAGCTTGAGTCTGCATGCTCTTAACTGCTCAGCCATAACACGCCACCAACAAGATGGTGCGACATACAGTACAATAAAACAAAATAAAAAATTGACTGATTTGTAGGATCTGTGATGCTAGAATGCACTCATGCAAATATTGTTCGGACTACCGGTACATCCTCAACATATATCTGTCCTTGTTCCATTGTTTGGAATATTTTGAATATTTTCCACAGACCCAGCTGGTGTTCAATTGTACGCGGACAAGGACCCAATAATGGCACATATACATGTACCCTGAAGTAGCCCAAGCAACTATCTGCAAATGGTCCATTAAGATATCACTTTCTCCAACGACCCCCAGCGCATCCAGACAACTCTATCATGTCTACACGTTCACATTTACAGAGGCACAGTATTATGTCAAGAGTGCTCTCAATAACAGCTCGGGGTTTTTCTATTCAAAGAGGTAAAATAATGGACTTTTAGTGCGTTTGTAATTTTCCCCAAGGTGTGACAATTTCCTCTTAGGAGCAGGGTGGCAGATGCCAGCTCTAACCCTGGCTCCCTACGATGTGTTCAAATTCCTATTAAAATTGGAGGAATCAGGACTGTTAGGGTTAAAGTGTTGCTGTTGCTATTATCAAACGCGGCAATTTCGTGAGTTTGCGGCAGGCCTTTGAAGACAAAATCTCATCAATTTTACCTCGAAGCTGATAGAGTTGCTTTGACTTCAACACGGCAGATTATTTATTAGAAAAAAGGGCGATAGAATAAAGGCTGTGAAATCTGTGTGACAATAGTGAAATCATTGCTCTTAAATCCTACAAAATCCTGCAAAAAAAACCACGCGCTTAAAGGTCACAATGTGACGATAAAAGTATTTTATTTACCCTAACCATCCCAAATCCTCCAAAATCCTTTTTGCAAAATGCAGTATTTTGCAGGATTGAGGGCACTTGGGGTTTTAATCACTGGAGGAAAATGCGATCATTTTAGAAATCGGACACCTGCAACCATTGTATAACATCTAAGAGAGAAAAACCTCCCAGGGAGAGCTAATTTAACTTGAAATAGACACCGCAGCTTGATGCCTTGGACAAATACAAGGTAAAAACAGGGTCTGTGACCTAGACAGTTCAAAGTGGTGCTTTGGGATTCTGACTTAAAACAATAATCACAAAAGGAGGCGACAGAATATTGCAGAATGACGCCAAGAACCGACTATAATTTGAAGCACTCCTGCTGATACGGGTCAGGAGTTTTTCTCTACGAAACTGGAGCCGAATCAACATGGAGTCCTGGTAGCACCAGACAATACCCGTAAAGAAAGGCCTTTTAACAAATGACCTGGATTGTGTATGGACTACATGTAGGTAGAAAGTGGTATTAGTGAAACTTCTCTTCAAGTCTGAAACTTTAACATACAGATTAAAAAATGGACGGCAACTCAACTTAAAAATCAACTGGAAACTCAAGTTTGAATTTTAAAGGTACAAGTAAAAAGCCATACACTTGTTAAATACTAGTGAAAATTCAATCCATTTAAAAGAGATGTCCTGTTGATTCGAAAAAAATTGGTACCTGTACACATACAAGTACTCATCACATTTCACATTTTAAAATGTTCAACTTACTGGTACAAAGGGGTAGAGTTACATGTACTACCGGGATCATTTTATAAAACAAGTTTGAGCTGAAAAAAAAGGGGGAGGAAGCTCACTGTTCTACTGTATTCAATTTAACAGTTTTACAGCTCGTCCCTAAACATAAAAAAAACCTAGGCAGCGATTCAGAGACACCCCCCCCACGCCCACGCTAAAGGGGATCTGTAATTTTGACAACAAACGCCCACTCCACAGAGCTCCTCTAAAGGACGCCCTTTGGGCCCACAGCAAAGCTCTCCTGTGGAGTTTTAGCGGGTGTGATGTCAGCCAGTGGCACCGCACAATGGAGCCTTCCAATACGTCTACTACTTTACTGACTGTCTGGTTCTCCTGTTTAGTGAAACATGTTGATCATATTGACCAGTCTAAGGTTATCACTTGGAGTGTTTATGAAACTAGGGGTTTGTCTTCAGAAACAGCCTACTCTTTGGCTGAGGATATTTCAAACTACCGGTAGTTGGGAAATATTTTCATCAAGACTTTAAATTATAGGTCTTGATGTTCCTTAAGGAAACAGAGAAACACATGGAGCCAGAGCCTGCCAAGTCAAAAGACTAAAGATATCTTCTCTTAAAGCCAAACCTGGAAACAAAAACGTGACTTTACAAACTACTTTGAATGAGTCGTGTTCAGCAGAGCTGAACCTGTTACTGATTCGTACTTTGTAGTTTACTCCCTTATTTACCCCTACATTATGAGCGGAGTCTGCGACACGCCTGATGCCACTTTTACACAATTCGCCAGAATAATTCTTTTCAGTGTAATTTGAGTGACATTGTTACAGCGCCCCCATCCGCAAAAAAAATATGGCTTATTGTCACTGACATGAAAAATGATAATGCCAAGGACTTTGATTTGGACTGTGACAAATTTTTAAGTAAACAGGATATTGCCTTTTTTACTATAAAGAAAACAAATATAGACGCTTGAATTGTTTGAACTCGGTTAGTCAGCTAGGCAGTTCCTGCTGAAATCTGTTGGATTCCTGTGTAGTAACTGACAACATTCTGGTTCTGGTAAATAACGACAAGTGGGACTCTGTTGGTGTCAGCAGGAAAGAAAAAAAAACAGGTTACCCAATATTTCATGAAAACAAAATCCCTGAAATTCCCTAATTTCTCCCTCACATTACAACCCCAGTGTTTTTTTTTAAATAACCCAGTGGTCACTGAATCTTGCTACCTACATCCAGTCGTTGGGAGGCCATTGCTAAATGAGAACTTCTGGTGAAAATAAAATAATCGTTATTCGGTTTGACCAAAATTTGAATAACCCCATTGAGGGGGATTGTGTACCGGTACATGTACCTTAGCCTATTGAGGACAATGTGACCACGCATTGCAATTGCGAACAGCTCAGGGTGTATGTACGTTGGTTTATGGAGCTAAATTATAGCTCCGTGATTGGTGTAAATGTACAGGTTTTTGGCGACTGTTATAGAACTTTAGATGCATGGGTAGAGTACCATTTAGGGTTAAATTACAACCATTTACATGAAGTGTACTGGTTTTATAAAGTGGGGTCAAGCCGCCAACTTTTTTCACTGTTCAACAGTCCCTGGGGCCATTAACACATTGAGGAACTTTGGACAAAGGCAGATTGGGAGAGAATGAGAGACTGACAATAGCGGTTTATCTGAAAGGTGGCCCTCATTCATGCCAACAGACGGCCATTGTGCGGGCAGAAGTGCATGCAGAGGTTTCATGCTGATGAAAAAGCACTGAATGGTAACCGAGTTAAAACGGAGAAAAAAAAGTTGGTTTTTTTTTACGATCCAGTGAGTGGATATAATGAACAGCTGACTGTGCTGTATAGTTAGGCTGTCGCAGTGAATGCCATAAAAACTGTAATGTTTCACTGAGATGTCTGAAATATAAATATTCGTTTGTCAATGTATTGGTAGATAAACAGTAACCCTGAATGGTCTGCACATTATGGAGTGACAACTTAACAGAAATGTCAGTTTTGCTTATAGCGATCACTCATTCAGTCCATACAGTATAAATGTATACCTGAAGTAAACGCAACCAACCATGTACCGTTGCCTTCAGCATCAGTCATTCTAATATCAGTACTAAATTTAGATGAGTCACGAGCCGTGACAAGCAAGGACACTATATATGCAGACAACAAACATATTGTTTATTATTCATGTACGCACGTGCACCTACTGGTACGATAAACGCACAGGTACATGTACATAGTCGGCGGCTGTGTTACATGTACAGTATGTACCGTACCGGTACATGTCGGCCCCCTCTTTATTTTTGATCAAATTTAGAGTCAAGGGTGGGTTTTTTTCCCTCATTCCAAAAGCAGACTTCTCTTAATTTAACATAATTTTAGGGTAATTTTAAACAGTTTCTGGCGGTAGAAAAAGATTTTAAATGTTTGTGTGTGTTTTAAAGCTGGAGTTGTGGGAATCAATGCATTTTTGCATGTTCACATAATACGTGTACATTATAAAAAAGTGCGGTATACACTTCATACACCGGTACACGTGTACAAAATACCGTATGTTTGCTGTACGTGCATGTACCGGTACATGTGTCAATCAGCCATTTCTCTATTCGAAAATACACATGTAGCCAGGTCATGGACAAATAAAGAAATAAACAAAACATAAAACAACTCTGAAATTTACTGGTATAACAAAATAATAATATTGACAATTACTACAGGTGCGTGCAGAGCACAAGGCCAAATGCAATATTGTTGTGTGGATTCAGTTCTACAAACACACGTACAATGTACCTGTAGACGATAACATCAATGAATATTTAATTTATTCTGGAGGACAGTGTCTAACCATAGACGATAATATCAATGAATAGTCAATTTATTCTGGAGAGCGACAGTTTCTATAGATGCGATGTTGCAACAAATTATATTCACATCACGTAAACTACATTTTTGAATGAACATGCAACTAAAGAAAAGCGTTGCACTAACAATGGAAATTCATTGTTAATTGTTCACAGTGGTACTCCGAGCAGGATGAGTGAAGTGTGAACAATTAGCTTTCAACCCCCACCCAAACAAAAATCAACTTTAGTCCATAGTGCTGCGTAGCATGCCCATGCACAACTAAATTCTGTGCACAGTCAAACGAGCTTCCGATCTACAACGTAACTTCTATAATCTTGTGATATCTACATTTATGGTGCTAACTAACTAACTACCGGAAATTATAATACTGACTGGAAAAATATACCTGTTCAAGTGGAACCCTAACTCTCTAGGGTGTGTGCAAAATCATATTGATTTTTAAGGATTTGGTAGGGTTAGGGACATTTATTGTCAAGTAGGCATCACAGATTATGAGTACAAAGGTAGCTTAATTTTTTGAAGAAGAACTTGTAGAAAAACGTTATGATGGGTTTTACAGATGGGCCAATCAATCACTAGGGGGCCCCCCTCTGAAGCATCCTCCTCAACCCCCCCCCCCCCCCCCCCCCCCTCCCCCCATCCCAATTAATATGTTTAAATATTTTCTGTTGTAGAAATGATTTGAAAATGAAAAGATACCAAATGTCCTAAAAGGGTTTAAGTAGAACTCTGCTAATTATTTTTATTACTTGAGCAATTACAGCACCAAAGAAACCCAGTACACCACAGACCATCAAATGACCTAATTTGGTCATCAGATACCAGGGCCACTCTTAAGCAGTTTCATCAATACAGCTACACCATAGAATCAGAGCTGGCATAATAAATAAACATGGGGTTGGATTTATTAGTCTTGAGGATCAGGAGCTGAAATCTGGGCCAGTGTAATCAGAGAAAGTGAGGGGGGGGGGGGGGGGGGGGGGGGGGGGGGAGAAGAATGAAATAAGCGAGGATGTTGGTTGGCGTGAAGAGGCGAGGACGAAATAAAACCGTGGTCCAGGATGGGGCTTGATCAAATGGATTGCAGAGAAATAAAAGTTGCATTAAAATTTACCCTGAAGGAACTACTAAACTATTTATAAATTTCTTATTTCTAAATTCATGTAGAGAATGTAAAAACCATGATTGACAATGTCCGTTCTATTTCAATGAATATAAAATGTATCAACAGGATCCAGGAAAATAAATTTATACTTCTTTATGGCTACATTATACACTGCCGTACTTTCACCAATTGCACATGAAACCTGTAGGCTGTAGACAACCATGTTTTACTTTCAACAATTCTTAAAAAGTAATTACATGCAAGTATCAAAACTAATTCAGTATGTGTATTGGGTTGGGAAAGTAAACTGGTTGAAAAAAATGATTCTGGATTGGAGTTGTGGGTTGGGGGGGGGGGGGGTCTGAATGGGAGATTAGAGCAACATGAAATAATTTCCTCCATATTGGGCAAGTAGTAGGGCGGTCTCTATGGTAAGAACATAGAGAAAGGAACAGGTGACCTTCATTGCACCAGACTGGGTTAGTTGGATAACAATGGGGGTCGTAACAATAGAAGCTGGCTGAGTGATGGCTCTGCCATACCGATGATTGATAACAATTTTTTTGCCAGTTTTGTCTTATGTGCTGTAAACTTAGAATGACATACAGTGTACCATATACACTGTATTTTCTGATTGAGTTAGGAAATAATATATTATAATAGTTTGAAAAAGAAAACCAACTGGTTATGCCTTGAAATGAAATAAAGTAAAGTAAAAAAATAAAGAAATCAGCTTATCATGATGTTTGCAGTGTATGTACCGGTATGATACTGGTACCATGTAAATCTACGGTAGGTGAACAGAGCTTGGCAGAGACTATACCATTAAAAGCAGCCAATTTTTTGGTAATCTGATCCCGTCGAGTGTGGGTGACTCAATCATTTGTGTTTGGAAATAATAGCCTCCTCACTATGTACGAGCGTACATAATAAAACTAGGCTGTTGGCGCGGCTTTAGTCTGGAGCCTATGTGTAAATATATATGACGTCTGCTCGACAGGCCTTTGCGTGGGTGCAGTCAATTGTTTATGCCTTTGATGTGATTGTTAACGTTTTGATTTTGGCGAGCAGATAAAGCACTCAACGAACAGTACGTGTTGAGCCAAATGTGATCAAACAATAATAATGGAATAGAGCATAGAACCAACATTGGTTTTTCCCAACAATGTTTTCAAGAAAAACCTACCGGTACAATGGATGGTTTGACAGCACAAATGTCCTTAGTCCAGACTTTTGCAACATTTTGTTTGATTATAATTTTTCAATATACATTTACATTTTGTTTACATTTTGTTTACATTCTGGTTTTATACCTTTCTTGTTCATTTCCACCACAAGGCATTAGCAATACCTTTGCCCATATAAACGAACGCCGTTTTCTTTTGCTTTTTTCTCGGCATCCATAATTGTAAACTTTGAACAGGTCTGTTAAACGATATTTACTATAAAATATGACCCACAATATCCACCAAACCTCTTAAGACAAAAACCTATAACTTGGGGTATGATTTGACTGAGGTACGAGCTGATTTGGGGTCCGAGTTGACTCGGGGTACGAGTTGACTCAGCTTTTCTGGAATTTGTGGAAATGTTTCTCAGTCATAAAACCATGTCTTTTAAAACATTTTTGCAATAACTGACTGCCATTGGGATAATACATGATGAAAAAAGTGGCGTCTGGGCTGAATGCAAGTTTTTTGCAACAGAATTAACAAATCAACAAACATGATAATCACAATTTTTGTTTACAAAATACATACTAACCTTTTCCCACTGCAGAAACGGACATAGAATCACTGCTTAGAAACATGACTGTCAGCAGGTGTGGATAGGTAGTCTCCAAGGCAAGACATAGAATCTGGAATGCTTGACTTCCGCGGTTTGGGAGTAGGTCCAGCAGCTTCTGAACCTTTGCCTGCGGGGTGGGTTGCTGCTCAATATCCCCCATGTCTGCTTGGCTCAGTACGCTGGGTTGCATGTTGTTATGCAACATCGGGTAAAGTCTCTCGACTTCAACCGACCGCACAAACTTTGCTCGATGGAACTTAAGAATCTGGGCGTGTCTCTCCTCCATGGTTACAGCTGGCGTGGAAGAGTTTATCTACAGACTGCTGCCTTGTTGGGAAAAGTTGGGCATCACTTCAGCCTGAAATCTTGTTCGTTTTCAGACATGTTTATTGTCACGTTTGGTCGATCTGTTTTCAACAACAACAGATGTGCGGTCGGCCATTTTTTTTTAGATTCTGTTCCGTTCGTGAACTCTCAAAACATCACACTCCTAGTTCGTTTTTGGACAAACCAACCAATTAGTTTCGATTAAAATAATCAAAGTTGATAACACAATTAATACTTTACCCGAATATTACGAATGAGAAGATATCAAGCCCAGTTAGAGTAGACTAGAGCGATAATTTGCAACGAGTGCCACTATTTTGCAACCCTTTGATAGTCGCCATCTTGAATTTATGACAATAGCTCCCTCACTCGGCTGTCAATCAAAATGACGTCTGTTCCATATAAGGAAAAATAGGCGGAGAATTCTTGCCAAATAAGGAAATGTTGCTGCCATATAAGAAAGTACAAGGGCATTTTTTAATACAGTTCCATAAAGGTTTTTTTTAATTATCAGGCATTGTCATGCAGTTATTAACTTGTTTTGTTGAAATAAACTATTTTTTCTCCTGATAATTCATAATTTTAACGAGTTTCCTATTTCGTCCGTTTTTCTTGTTTTATGTTTCACAGAAAATCTGTATCCGATAAAAGACCCCCCCTTCCAATGATAAATACACCAACTTCCAAAAATGAAGAAAAACAATACTTGCAACTCTCCAAGGTGTCTAAAATACACAATGATTTGGAGCTTAGTTCATCCATGGAGGTAGATGATGACCACCCAAGATGGCAGTCATGTGATCTATCGCCATCTTAAAATGACGCCTCCGCTCGATCCATTGCAAAATAGATAATTTATCTTGAGGCCCAATTGTCATCTAAATTTCACAATAACACAAACTGGCAGTCCTGTGCACAGCTTCTACTCTTTTTCATTTTAACAAACCCTCCAGTTTTGGCTCACAATATGCTCTATTCTACTATTAGCAGAGAATTTGAAGCGGCGCGCAAATCTCGAATTGTCCCGCTTTGCAGGAAATTGACTGGTACAATTGACTGGTACATGGTCAGCATCTAGCTTTGCCCAAATTCTCTTTCTAGGTGTCTGCTATAGCGCCCTCTACGTCAGTAACGGTCCCACTAAAATTGCAAACTGCCCCAAATCGATTCACCCCAATTTATGACTGGTTTCTTTCTTTTTTTCATTCCCACCGTTTATTTGTATATTCCTTCAGGAAGTTTCACAAGTAACTTCACCAATGAACACAATTGTCACACTTCGAATTTGTTTCAAAGCTGTTTATTTTTTATATCACTCTTAGAAAGAACATTACTTCTAAACCAATTTTTGAGTTCATGTGAGCTCCTATAAAACTGCATTTCTGGTACTGTTTGTATTCCTTGAACAAATTACAAGGTTTCTGTCTGTTAGAAAAAGGTTCTAGTGCAGTAAATGGCCATCTATATAACTCACAATAAGATTTGTCTTGGGAAAAAAAGGGAAAACAGTTTGTGAAATTAATGGGGGTGTTTTTTTGGGAGGCAAGACTGGAAATAATTTCCTTTAAAAAATGTGCAGGCATTTTATTTTTCTTAAAAGGCACAAAGTCTACTGTAAAGATATCTACTTCAGAGTCAAATCACAAAATTCAAGTCAGGAAAATATTTGGTGAAAATCACCAGTATAACAAGGATAATTTTTTTGGGAAGTGAAGGCACTGGTAATAAACAAAGAATTATTACAAACTAAAGAGAAATATTTCAAAATGAACAAACAATGACTCATAACTTACAATTTCTGAAGAAATGTTTGCAATAAATGCTAAACAACAAAACCAAATGTATCTGCAAAATCTACTTTTTTAGTATTAGGAATAAATAATATTATTGCCATGTAAAATAATGAATTAAATACAGAAACCCTGATCCCAAAAATAAGGAATAAATAATAATGTTTTCCATCACCAATTTCATTACTTGTTTTCTCCCGTTAGTCAATAATAATTGTTACATACAGTTCTACACGATATGTATTTTAATTTGTGCTTCAATGCTACACATCTTAAACAAAAAACTGTATAATTTGATTCTATCTTGCATTACTAATTATTTCTTTTTATTCCGATTACTAAAAAGATTTCTAGAGAGATTTTCTCATTAACGTATGCAGTAGCCATGGAGCAGTAAAATATATACATTTATTTGCACTTATATACTCACAGTAATTAGACATGTACACAAAGCAGGCAGCTACAGATAGGCACTCTAATAAATACAATCCATATTAAATTTTTAAAAGCAAATTAAATAAAATCAAAGTACATTTAAAGTTTGAAAGAAAACATAATTTGCAGTGTCAAGAGAAATGTTAAAAATAAAGACACGAGGGCTCTGGTGAAATACTAATTATTTCAAGCAACTATACAAAATGAAGTACTGTTAAGATTATGTTTGTTAATTTCTAAGTAATTTTAGATTTATTATTAAGGCATACGATTACTGCTAGCTACGAAACAAAAACTAATATTTTGTTTTAAGGTACAAATAGAACCCCCAAGAAAAATATGTTAAACAGTTTTTGTTTTTAATTTAAACTACAAATAAAAAAAGTGTTTAGGAAACAAAAAATAAGGTCAAATTTTGTAATTTACCTAAATGTTAAAAAATATTAAATTTTAACCGAATATTGAAAAGCTGAAAATTCTAGGGGAAAAAACTACACTGTTTAGCCTAAAGCTGTGGCATGATACAAAAAAGTGATGTTATTCTGCATTTTGTTGTTGTTTTCTATAAAAAACAACACCAAATCAATATTTGTATGAACATGCTTCAAATAGATTTTTAGTTTTTTGATAATATCAAAAATTGTAACTTAATCATTCATCTATGCACGGACTGTTAAACGCTGGAAAGGAGTTCAAAGTATTTGTTACAAAATCACTAAACAGAGGGTATTTGCAAAACGTGCAATTAAATATGAGGAAGTTTTAACCCAAAAATGTCAAACAAAAATAAACAAATGAAACCACCCACAAATTTCAACTCCTAATACGACAATCCTAACATCAAAACTGGAAGACATGGATTTCTTTCTATTTTTATTTACTAGCTATATTATTATTATTTTAATTTTTTAGGGATAAACCTCAAGTGGTGGGCCATCTTTGATGGTCAGGTTTCCTGAGGGCAAGTAATTGCAATCCCCATAAGGCTGACTATGACATCACAGGTACCTGCCCATTTTCCTATATTGCCGCCTAATAAGAATTTTGCCTGAAAAAGTCATTGTCGGAAATGGCTATGGATATTCACTGTGGTTTACCATAGCCAACATAGCCGTAGTCATATAATTACACCGTTGTTTCGTTCACGTAACACTATGTGTACACACTCATGATATCTATTCATAGCTATTTTATCATAATTATTATACACTTTTCAGGTTAATTCAATCAATTTTCAAATAAAATATATCAAATTGTCATAATCATAAGAGACTATAAAATATTGCTGCGCGGTGCAGAGTGCAATTCAAGTATGCTTAAACAAATTATGATACAGTGAATAAACTACACAGCGACTTATTTACTATAGCCTTGTGAAAGAGGGTTGTAGTCTCCGTGAGGCATATCACATATGTTGTGCTAGCCTTTGTCTCAAGGCAAATTAAGTTCCAGCCAGACCTACAAATAAATAACTGAGTTCACGGCATACCTCAAAACACGAGTAGCGTCACTGATTGCCCTACACGTTACAATATTGCAAAGTTTACATCTAATGCCAATATACCACAACTACATTGTATAACTAACAGTCCTTTCCAATATTAGTATTTTAATATTAAACAAAAAAAGTATCCTTAATTCAACGAAAATTTTTAGAATTCAGCAGATTATACCCCTTTTCTACACCGCCACCCAATTGTTTCCAAAAATTGTTTCACACAATGTTCAACCCTTATTCCATTTAAAGGCTGGTGATCAACCAAGTCACCAAAAAGAAAACTAACACACTATTTTTTGTTTTAGATCTATGGCATTTTCTGAGCTGAGCTGAGCTGAATTTGGTGGGAAGTACATCACATAAGGCTATCTGTGAATTGTTGCACATGACCTAGCTGTCATTCCCCAGAAATAAGAGAACCTCGAGCCCGATACGAACGTGTACTGTACCCCAACTCGCTCACGTGCAATATGTTACGAGTCCTTCGAGAAGCCCGTCTGCTCTACTATAGAGACTGGTATCTCAAAGGACTCGTATCTTAAAAGGAAATTTGCGGATTCTGAGGTTTAAGATGTGACCTAGCGCGATACAAAATGCAAATGTCCACAGCCTCGCTTTCACTACACAACTTTGTCGACAACTTTGTTTCAGCAACTTTGTCAATAAGCCTATAAATATTTCCTATATTCAAACCAGTTGTTCTGTAATCATCTGTTTGTTTGTTGTCCTGTTGTGTTTCTGTAGGTGGTTCCTATGGGGCGTGCATTTTGCAGTACGGTTGTCCTCGATCAGCGTAGAAGGCTTGACCTTCTAAAGGAACTCCGCATGACTGGGGAAAAAAGATTTATGTTAGAGGGTCATTTCTTTAGAGTTAATGTGTCAACATCTGTTGTCAACTATAATACCAATAATTAAATGATGGTTTTAGGGAGAATAGTTGCAATTACTATACCTCATACATATTTACGACCGAAAGCCGAATTCCGAGTCACTGATCTAGTTCCGATGCACACCAGTTGGTATTTTGCTCTCGTTCATCTGATAAAGTAGCTGTAGCTTCGAAAGCTAATGCACATTTTTACTCTTGTTAGTCATTCAAAGTGCTATCTTACTTTTATATATTCATGAATATGTATGAGACATAGTAACACAGGTATGTTATGAGAAGATTTACCTGATTGGAGCATGTGAAGCAGTTGGAATGCCACTGCCTATTAAGAGCTCCGACCCAAGCATCACCAGGTTATATATATTCATGAATATGTATGAGACATAGTAACGCAGGTATGTTATGAGAAGATTTACCTGATTGGAGCATGTGAAGCAGTTGGAATGCCACTGCTTATTAAGAGCTTCGACCCAAGCATCGCCAGGTTATATATATTCATGAATATGTATGAGACATAGTAACGCAGGTATGTTATGAGAAGATTTACCTGATTGGAGCATGTGAAGCAGTTGGAATGCCACTGCTTATTAAGAGCTTCGACCCAAGCATCGCCAGGTTATATATATTCATGAATATGTATGAGACATAGTAACGCAGGTATGTTATGAGAAGATTTACCTGATTGGAGCATGTGAAGCAGTTGGAATGCCACTGCTTATTAAGAGCTTCGACCCAAGCATCGCCAGGTTCCACTGGGTAGTTACAGGCAGAACAGCGAATCGAGAACAGTTGTTGATAGTCTGTTAACGGCAAGAAACGAGGGAGGACAATCAACTTAGTTGGTTGGATTTCAAACAGACCCAGATGACAAAGGAGTAATGTAAGATCAACATTTTCACGAAAGTAGGACAAACTTAGGACTTTGGTGGACAAAATCAGGATAAAAGTAGGACTGAAGTAGGGATTAAAGTGGGGGTGAAGTGGCTTGCCCAAAGACACAACATATGAACAGAAGCTGAATTCGAACCCCTGGCCCTTTGGAATCGGGAATTGTGAAGTGCCGTGGACTTGTGGTCTGGAGCATCGAATTCACGTTCTGTGGGTAAAGCTGCAGGTTGTGGGTTCGAGTCCTGTTTGAGTGCGTGTGCCCTTGAGCAAGGTACTTTGTCACTCATTGCTTAGTTCCCACCCAGGAGTAAAAAAGTACCTATGAGGGCAAAGATATGCGTTATTGGCTACTTTGCGCTGAAACGGCAGCATTGAGCTGTCTACTCCCCAGAGAGCCGAGATGGTATTTGGAATGTTTTGTGGGCCCAATGAGCTTAGGTACCAATAAGTGATTGCGCCAGGAGTGCCAAATATGACAGACATAGCGCACTATAAATGTCCACTATTATTATAATAATTGTTGATTGTTTACCTCTTTTGCAATATGGTTTGCCTTCACTGATGTGGAAGGCAGTCCCGGTGATAGGTTGATGGCAGTGATGACACACGAAGCAATCAGAATGATACTGACTACCCATGGCCTGAACACAACCCTGTCCAGTCAGGAGAAATAATAATCAGTTAAGGTCAGAATTCTCGTCATGACCATCGGGTCGGTTTCGTTTTTCAGTTATTACAGTCGAGTCGGGTCAATTTCAGTTGTGCGTTTGCAATTTTCAGGGTGGGCGGTTTGGAAATCACGTGGTACATTGTATTACAGAGTCACTATGTCCGTAATTGCATTGGAATTTTCTACCGGTAGCAGCCAGCGACCGGCTCGCAGCTGACAATATGTGGGTGTGTGCTGACCATGGACTGCTGGCCTGGGCCCGTTAGGGTCGATGTTTGTGAAAAATAATCCCGCGCCTGTGAACCACGTGCGACTGTACGTGGTTTGCAGTACGATGCACAGTCTGTAATGTGTAGAACCACCGGTAGGTCATATTAGAAGTGTTCCTCATTTTTAATGACAGACAAAGGTTTTCAAAAAAAATCACGTGGTGCGGGTATGTTAACATCTGAGACAGTGTTTATGAAATACAGGACGATTTCCCAAGCCAAATATTCAAGGTTTTGGGGGTTGATTTGGGTCGGTGTGGGTCAGTTTTCAACTGAATTTTTATCAAGTCAAGTCGGGTCGGGTCGGGTTGGGTTGGGTCGGAGTTCAGATTGGTTTGGGTTCAGATTCGGTTTATATTTGTAATGTTTTTGGTCGGTTTGGCATGACCAATCCAACCCATTGCACATCATTACTAGCAACTGCACATGAGCCTTTGGAAGTAGCTGCAGCCACATCCCATAGACAGGTGTGTTATCCTCATAGCCATAGCCATAGCCGTAGCCGTAGCCGTGTCTCCTTACCCCTTGAGAGATGGGTCCATTACAGATGGCACACGTGGGCGCATACAGGCTGTTGAAGTCCTTCTCACAATACACCTTACCGTTCTGCTCTACGAAACCCTGGGTGGAGAGGTTCTGATGACAGTGAGCACAGACAAAGTGCTCCGGATGCCAATTACGGCCCACGGCAGATACAAACGGACCTCTGAATAGACACCAAAATTAATGACGTCACAGCGGTTAAAATATGACATTGGAATCATTTACCCCATTTCACTGACAGATAGTCTATTTTATAATTTACGTCATACATCGTGTAATTTGGTTAGAACACCGTGCATTTTTGTTCCATTTGTTTTGCCCCATTGAATGCGCACCTTGTACCGGTAGATCGCGGAGCTAATAATATGAGATTGCAACATTATTACACGGTGATACATGTATGCGCTATGTTATAGATGCATGGATGAAAACTAAGTCAAGATGGAAACTTAAGCCATGTTCGCACTGGACTTAAAATGATAAAACATACCTAGACGATGGGTCCTTTTCCCATTTTAAGTCCAGTGCGGACAGCCTAGGACGTTTTCCTCTCAGGTACTTCTCCAGAGTCCAGTGGGTACTTCTACCGGCCAACTGCTGCCCAGGAAAACGTCCCTGGTCACTTTTCCCTAGACGATAAGTTCAGTGCGAACAGCGCGACTCGGTAAAAGCGTCCCAGGAAAATGTCCACCCGGCCCTCCAGTGCAAGGTCACGCTATACAAGGCATTGTTTACATGCGGGCACGCTGATACATGCAAATCGCATCGTAACAAAAAAACGCGCGTGCGCGATCGCGAATGGGTACACCGGGGTCAATTCAAAAAGGTCACTCAAAGCGCCCTCACGAGTCATTATAATGACAGCTTGGCTACTTCTCCCACGGTCTCGCTAAAATTTTCCCGTGCCGAAAGTCCAAGTGCGAACAGTGGTAACATTTGACCATTTTTTATTTTACCATCGTCTCAGTAAAACCTTCCCCAAAAAAGTCCAGTGCGAACACGGCTTAAGTCAAATTGAACATGTAGTTATGAGTTAACCCTCAATATTTGTCATCATCATGTTGCAAATTGCCTGAAATAACCAAAGCTCATTGTTGGAAGGCTGAGGCTTCTCACCTGATGATGCTGTCACAGCCATCACACATCGGAGTACGTCCCGCCGCAGCCCCGCCTCCTGCTGAGGTCACTGGGGAAGGGGGGTGTTGTTGGTACGTTGGCTTGCTCATGGGGGCTTGACGAGGGGATGATTTGGCATAGGCAGGGGCGGGTGGGGGGCCTGTGGAGTTGGGTTGAAGAAAGTGAGAGAGAATGAAAGGGTAAGAATGTGTCAAACATTTTATACAAGAAGCGATTGATAAGTCTGTGGCCTCAATACTTGGGTGGCGATACAATATGTGTCGCGATATGTACATGTATCATCCAAACCAGACAAGAAAAAGAATAAAAAACAAACAAGAAAACAAGACAACCAATAAATACCCTAAAATACACTTCCGAATTAAACTTTCAAATTCAAGTTTCATTGCCACTCAAAATAAAAATAAATGCATGCATTTTTTTCTCGAAAATAGTGTGCAAATATTATGGCTCATTTAGCCTGTTGTCCTCTGCCTCTATCACGCTTCTAAGTCGTACCAGGGCATTTTAGTATCGGGATTATTGATGCATCGGTGAATCGTTACACCCCTAGTAAAAGGTGTGTTATACAAAATCAAACAGTATTCATGCCACCTGAAAAACTAGCAGGCTGCCAGGGAGGAAACAAAAATCCTGAAAGTCAGAGTGGGTACTAGAATGCCAGAGTGGGTGCCAGAGTGGGTACTAGAATGCCAGAGTGGGTACTAGAATGCCAGAGTGGGTGCCAGAGTGGGTACTAGAATGCCAGAGTGGGTACTAGAATGCCAGAGTGGGTACTAGAATGCCAGAGTGGGTACTAGAATGCCAGAGTGGGTACTAGAATGCCAGAGTGGGTGCCAGAGTGGGTACTAGAATGCCAGAGTGGGTGCCAGAGTGGGTACTAGAATGCCAGAGTGGGTGCCAGAGTGGGTACTATAATGCCAGAGTGGGTACTAGAATGTCAGTGGTTGCAGGTTCAAATCCTAGTTCAGTCTGTTAAATTTCACAAGGTTCAATAATAGGGCAGACCTTTAGACAGGAAATGACGCACGTTTCTTGATGATTTATTCATTCAACTGAACACTCCATAAGTGTCAAGATTAGATAGGAATTATGAAAACAAATGGTGCCTTCTATAGTCCTTGACCTTAGTGAATAACTGAATATCAAGGTTCACACCTATTATTGACTGGGTGGGGTTCATTTAAGCTCCAGAACTCAAGTGATTTTTCCACTTTCCCGATCCCTCCCCTATTTTATGTTAGTCAGCCCCTCCCCATCTGCTTACAGATAGATAATAAAAGAATTCTAGGATGAAGGCGTGGCTGAAGACACTCACTTAAAAAATTGTTTATTAACAGAACCTAATGACATAATTAAGTCAGAACTAAGTCCCACAAATTTTATCTCTTAGCTGGTGCCCAGGGGACTGTGAGATTATCCTACCTGGAGCTCTTGGTGGTTGGCTGCTCATTGGGCGGGCTACCGGGTTGCTACGGGCCTGGCCGGCGATCTGACTTGGAGTCTGTTTGCTGTGAATACAGTTAATGGGAACCAGGGATAGAAACAAACAAAAAGACTCAATTAGTGTTGTCTCAAATAAGAAAGAATTGATGAACTTGACAAAAATAGGACGAGAACATAAAATTGTAAAAGTTGTAACATTTTGAGAATAATTGAAACATTTTGTTTGGAGTTGAAAAAAACCACAAACTATTTTTACATCTGCCACCAGATTGCAAATGAAAACTGTTCACAACAAAAATATAACAAAGTCTCAGCATTACTTTGTTGTGAATGTAGCAATGTGAATATCATGTGATTGGCGTCATGTGATTGGTGTCACATGACATGTGGCACATGATTTGTATTTGTCATGTCAGGTGTTATGTAGCTGAAAAACAAACAGTTCTGGAAATTGTCTTAATCTTTCGATAGTACAATTAACCCATGATTAATTTGAACAGTGTGAATGGATGTTTCTTTCACCTACAAAGTAAAAGTAAAAGTAAAATTGCTTTACAGTTGGAAAAACCAAAACTAGACTAAAACAGCAAAAATAAAAGACTTCACTACTAAGCTTTACTATTTATATTTATTTTAGGCTGAAATTAATCTTATGACTAAAGACAAAAATTAAAAATCAACCAAATTTCAAATTAAATCTTGCAGAGTAATAAAAAGGGCAAGATATTTTGTTCTTTGTTGAGCAAATTTATTTCATCTGATGACAAAACAAGTGGTCAGATTAAATATCATGCAAAATATATCAATTTTTTTTTTTTAACTGGAAAACTAAATTATCTTATGTTGATATTTTTTTTGCTTTCTGTCATTTTACTTTTGGTGTTTTATTTCTTTTAGCCTTTTTTTCAAATTAACTAAAATCATAAGTATAAACATTCACTTTTTGCTGCATGCGGGAAAAACATTTGTTGCAGAAACTCAAAATACTTGAAATACAATAGGGTCGATAACATCAGTGTAACGAAACTACTACATGTACTACCGACACAAATATAGCAAAAAAGAAAAAAACACTATTTCAACGAAACTAATTAACAAGTAAATTTGACTGAGACAATTGCATTAATGAATCAATTACCCAGCCATATTACTAGGAAGAAACATCACTTTGACACCGTCATCTGGAGCACTGGAGAAAAGAAGTCGGCAAGTTAGAAACAAACAAACACTCAGAAATAAGGAACAAAATAATAAATGCAGATATTAAAACAAGTCACTTAAATCCATTAAACATGGGTCGGGTGGAACGGGGGCAGTATGGGGTGGGGGTATTATGGGGGACGGGGTAGATAATTAAGCCCTAATTTTAATTCAATCACTAGTTTTGCAGCCATTTTATTGCATATTTTGCTCAAATTTATTTATGAGATAGCAAATGCATGATTATAACATAGGTTCAAAGCTTAGGACAGGAGACCATTCCTAAAAGCAGTAGGGGGGGGGGGGCTACAGTCTTCAACACAAAGGGTTGTGTTTTATGGGGCACCCTGAAGGCTTAGTGTTACAAATAATTTACACAATTGCCTAAATCTAAAAGATTTTGTTAGTTTTTCTTAACTTTCTTTTGATGAAACATGCAAATCAAGTAAACCTGGACTAAGATTTGCTGACCAGGATGAGCTCTGTAACATATTCAGTGAGTTTGCTTTGAAAGCTTCTAAGGATTAACTTTAAAAAGTGATCAGAGTACTTTATTTCACTTGCTTTTTTATATTTTTATAAATGGTTGGTGACATTTAATAAGGCATTTTTGAACAATGAATGGACTGATGACAAGACAGTTTCTTGCTGATGAAAGAGGTTAAGATTTAAATTAAAGGTAGGACACACCATTTGCAGACATCAATTTTTTGTACTACTGAACTATTCATGATAATTCAAGCAATTACCAATGATGTACCCTACCTTTAAGCAGCCATAGATTACAGAAAAGATTTACATTGTAGCAAGTAACTTTAGAAAGAAGAAATTTTAGGAGAACGAAATGGATGAAACAGGGGAAATGAGATGGAAAAAGTCATTGCCAAGAGGGTTCAGACAATGCAATGTTTGTAGATTTAGTCAATTATACTTTTTTGGTTTTTGTTTGTTTTTGTCCCCTTACTGTTATAAATAATAACAATAAGACAATTATAAAGCAAACAAAAATGGCTCAAATGTTATAATGCAAACAAAAATTATATTTTGTGGGGAAAATATCCTACTTTTTGCAATAAAAACTTGCGTGAACACTGATGGCAAAGACAGCCAAAATAAATTCAGAATTTGAAAAAAAGTTAAAAGTTAAAAAAAGTTTTCAAATCAGTTACATTCGGATTATAAATGTTGCGGAGTACCAAACTACCATTCCAAAAAAATGTTAGCTGAAATGATATGTGTCATTAAAATGATGTGATTAGATTTCATACGAAAAACTGTTTGAATATACAGTTAATGGGTCCGTTATTTGATGCAATTATACACAAAGTTTCAGGCAATCAGCACAATAAATAGAGTGGTAATTGCTAACAATCATCTTAGTTAAGTTAAATATTTGTGTATTAGTAAACTGTACAGGCATTTCAGACAACACAAATTACAAAATTGACGTGTGCATTACAAATATGTTGATGAAACAATAAAGGCAGATTAGACTATTACACGGTTTGTTAAAACCTACAAAACCCTTCGTACACCACAGAAAATATGTAGGAACTCTACTGATTTCAAGATTTCTAAAAACCAAGTGCAGCCGTCAGAATCCTAAACAATCTGACAACAGAAAAGTTTGAGTTAAGAAACACCAAGCAAACTGGGCGACCAAATCTAACAGTACCTGGCTAACAAGAAATATGAAGCACAAAAAAAACACCTACAAAATCAAGTCTTCAGCAAACTGTGACATTTGTTATCAGAGCGTGAGTTTGAATCCCGGCCGTCGACACGTGTGTCCTTAAGCAAGGCAATTAAACCACTATTGCTTCGTCCGTCGGATGGGACGTAAAGCCGTTGGTCCCGTGTGTGTGTATTGTGTATATATTGAACCAGGACACGCACGTAAAAGAACCCAGTTACGCTTATCGCTAAGAGAAAGGGTTCGCCCCGGTGTTTCTGGCATTTCGTTCATCCTCCTACTCGGGTTTCTTCAGGCTTACGAGCTACAGTGCCTTGGGCGCTTTTGAGGAATCCTCGGTTTCATTGCCGAAAAGAAATAATAATAATAATAATAATTGATCAGTAAAGATAAGATTTGAAGGTTTGCATGATAAAAAGGAAAAAAGATAAGTTGTTTGCGCTAACACCACGCAGTAAATTTTCTTCGTGAGTTGTGTGGTTCTGAAAAGAACCGGAGGAAACTCAACGTTTCAGACAGTATGCTCTGCCCATCATCAGTAAAGATGGACGGTAGGAGTGTTACAAAAACTTACATTCCTAAGAGTACGAGTACATGAGAAATGAGAACAAATACAGATATGTTCTTTCTTGTCACTTGTAGTTGTTCAAGTCTGCACACACATTCTTATGAGAATACAGCACATGGACACTTACAAGTAGAGTTCCCAGAGTAGAAGGTGTTTAAAAAACATGGACAGGTGTATTACAAGTAAACAGGTTGCAGACCAATTACATGGTCCAACAATTACCTATGCTATCAGTACAAACAGGCTGTAAGAGGCTGTACTTCTGGTCCAATGGGGTTAGAATTGGAGGTGTATTAACCAATTACCGATGACGTAAGAGTACAAGTTGCGCTAATTACAAAAGTACATTTTTTCAATCTTTAAAATTTACTAGGTAAAAGAAAAAGTGCTAAGTTTCTATAATGAACAACATGTTTCTAGTGTGTGTACTTAGATAATGATGTCGTAAGAGTGCAACACCATTGCAGCATCCTTTGTGTGAAGTGAAGATATTTTGTGTAACTAACTTGAGGCTGTTTCTTGAATTAAGCTTCAAGTTAATTTTAGTTCCGAGTTAATTTAAAGTGTTCTGCATGAACGAAAACCCTTCAACCCCACCACCCAAAACAATTAACAAATGTTAGATCTAGTAATACATCTGTTCGTCGTCAACAAATCTGCAGCTTTTTAAAGAAAAATCCATATATTTGAGTTGAAAGGTCAAAAACAAGTCAAAACAATTGTACACGATATCTAATTGTACATTTGTTGGTTAAATACAGGTTGACATATATAGGGAAACGTCATGCAGGAAATCAAGCATGCTGACACTGATGTTTGTGGAGAAATCTACATCGTAAAATAAACATCAAAACTGAACAGATATCTAATAGTCTATACTAGTCTATACTCTAAAATAACTCATGGAGTTTTCACACTCATCCCATGTTAGATACCATAATGAATCAACAAAAACCATAATAATTCTATAACGAGAACCAACCCAAACAGTTGACGCGATAACAATTCAAGATTTGACCATTATTTCTCTAAATTGTAACATTACAAACTCCATCATTTCTTTCTCTTTAACCAGTTCGCGCCGGGATTATTTTAACATCACCGAGCAGAGGCGGGTTCAGGCCGATGGTACCGGGAAGCACACCCAAGCATTTCTGGCCTTGCTCGCTGCTGACAGACATTTCTGGCCTTGCTCGTGACGTGTTTATGCGTCATCCGTTTTGAATCTGGGGAAAACTTTGCCTGTATATACTACCTCCGGCACGAACTGGTTAACCACAAACACAGAGCTGTACAGTATATGAAACGATCTAACACTTGGATTGTAGGTTTATTTTATGTTCACATTAACTAAGCAAATGACTGTGTGCAGCCTAAAGTTTCAGCCAAATGTTACATACACCATGCTAAGAATGAACAGACACGGATGCCGTGCTGTACGTTGTAATGGTTACAAACTTTATTTTGACAACTATACATGTACGCGTTACACAGCTTCTACGATGCACATTATCAACCGACAATGAGTAAAGAATTAATAATTGTGACACTAAAAATACAAATTGATGTAAGATAATTGGCATGCTAAATATGTGTACACAAAATACATGTAGATACATGTCTGAAGGGATTGGCAAAGCAACCAATCAGAACGCGACTTTTAGGAATGGAAAAGTTTGACCAGCCAATCAGATGCAGTCTGCCATAGTACACTTTCAACAAAAGTTACTATAGAATTAACATGGTTTGTGATTGGTTTATTATCAGTGATCAAGTAGGCAATTGAGTTTAGTTATTACTTTAAGTTTGAGTAAGTTGATTGGTTGATACTGTGAAGCCAATCAGTTGTACCAGCCAATCAGTTGTACCAGCCAATCAGTTGTACCAGCCAATCAGATGCAGTGTACCCAAATTAGCTTTTACAATTAAACATGGTTCGTGATTGGTTTATTATCGGTGGTTATGCCGGGAATAGTACATGCATTAACTTTATTACTTCAAATAAGTGGATTGATTGCTTATTGACAATCCCTTCTGACATGTGTTACAAGTCACAAATCTAATGAATAGGTGAAGTTAGAGAAAAATGAAGAAATTGTTGTTTAAAACATGAAACCACTTCAATCGGAGTAAATATTTGAGGGGATTCATGATGTTTCGTTACCCTGCTTCACGGGGATATCTCTGTTGAGGACTCAAGGGGCTCTCGGGGCCCATATTTATTTCATGTTTTACCGTTTCGTCTACTGTGAAAATAGGCCTGATACCCTGACATCTGAGGAGGGAAGGATGAAAATATATATTCATCAGCTAGTTAGAACAATTGTACAGAATCAAATAAATGTCTCAAATCAAATTTAAGTTCATTTCAAGTATTGAAACTGCTCGTTTCGTCCACTGAAATCAGATACGATTTTCACTTTGAATAAAATCTTATAGTGAATCAGATTTTCTGAAAGCACAACGATTTTTTTTAACTGAAACAGCATAAAATTTTAAAAGAGCTTTCTAATAATGATGATAGACTCCGAGATGATCGCCTAAAATGTTTTAAATCGCGGTGCCCATTTTTGCACCACACACAATGTTAACTAAAAATCGGTAAAAAATATATAAAACCTCAAACAAATGATGTTGCTTGGCAAATATCAAGCATACATGTTTTCCATCATGCGCTAAATATTGTAGATAAATATTCTAGCAGTTTTACAGTTTACAGCAAAATTTGTATTTGGAATCTACACCCTTTAAACCATCTACCGTACATGTATAAATGCCAACATTCATGTGCTTAAATTCAGCTTTAAGGAACATTTTGTTGCGATCATCCCATGGTCTATATGTGGACCCTTGAGAACTTGTGACAGACTCAACATACGACTTGATGGCATCTGGGTTCAGCATCAGAGCCTTGGCAATGATGGCATTGGGATCTTCCCTCTGAGGAGGCTGGTACCGGGACTTGTACATTGGTATCAATGGCAGCCTGGGAGGCGTTGACTTGAAGGGAGATGGGCGTGGCTGCCTTGGTCTTCTTTACACAAACATTGATATACACGGTGGAGTGGAGACAAGCTTGGTTATTATAAAATGAACGTTTATCCAATCAGTTTACAAACTGGTAAGATTCTGAGAATATCTGACATTTAACAAAATTGTTGATTTCAAAGCTAACAGTTCTAGCAGTTGCAACTCCGCCCTCTCCCCTCTATTCTCAACCCCCTATCACCCTCTCCAACCAAACACAGAGACAAATCTTTGTTTTAGTTCATTATGGGAAAATATTGTTTATATGCTCAGAGTGGTCTCCGATCTTGTTAAAAATTAAGTCACCTTGCTGAGGTGGGACTTGAAATCATGCCTCAAGAGATGAGCTTGTTAAATTAAAAACACGGCCTGAAAATTGGCTGAACAGTCTAGAGGGTGCCTTTTCTTTACTTCAAAAAGGTCAGATTTCAGACAAAAGTCTGGGAAAAATTTCAACTTACTTAACCACCAAATTAGATAGGGTTGGCTTACTGGTTTGAGCCATATGAACTACCGTAAGTTCATTGCTTAGTAGAAACTACATGAACTAATTTCATTAGCTTAGTAGAAACTACAAAACTATCGGGCACATAGGGTGGACATCTGGAATTTTATTTCAATTGCACGGTGACATGAAATGTCAGATGTTCTCAGAACCCTTAAATACATTGCACTGGATAGGGTCTGTTGATACAATTTGTAAATCTTGATATGGAAATGTTCTCAAATAATAAAGCCAGTTTGATATTTCAATGGTGTTTAGTCAAGGTCAAAGGTTGTTTGGGATAAAATTGCTGACGTGATGTAACGCGCTGTTAGGTGAATGTTCATTCTGATTGTATATAACGCGCAAGCATCATGCAACCATCTCCTTGTGGGTTCAAAGGCAATTGATTATCTTGAATGACTCTGATTCATCAACACACGCACGCACATTTGCATTTGAAATATCAAACTGGCTTATGGCAATATCCAGTACAAACAGGGGCAAATTTAACAGTGCTGCTAAGAAAATGGCACCCGTTCAAATGGTATGCACATCAATAAGTAAGAGTTGTACTCAAGTCCCTGCAAGTCCTTTCATAAAGCCAGTCGCAAACTAAACTGGTTAAATGAACAATGACAAAGGAGTACAGTTCATTTGATTAGCTGTTCCTTGCTCTATACATGTACGTGACTTGACTTATTACTGAAGGACTTATGATGGACTTGCAGGGATGTTAATACAACTCTAAAAAGTGCAGACAAATGCCCAGTGCCTGAAATTACTCAAATGTGAACAGCTACGATGTTCTCCGCACATCAATTAATGCATATGCTATACATATTGACGACATTACATGTCGACTTGTAGAGTTTTTTCATAATAACATCGACAAATGTTAAACAGACTTGCTAAGCAGCACGATAAAACTTGCCCCTGCCTTTCTGAACTTTAACTTAAAAAACTAGGCTCCTGCAGTTCCCAGGGAAGACTAAAATATGACTCACAAGGCCGTTCAGAAATTAATTTCTTCCATGTAAGCCTGCGGTTTTTTCACCGACAGAAATTAGGTAGGCTACAATACATGTACCGGTAGTCCATACCGGTCCATTGACACATTCATTTCTGAAATCAGAAAGCACAAGCTTCTAGCCTTTTGAGCTCAAATTTTAAGTTATATGAAGAATGCTAAGCATGCATACACTATAAAGCGTAAAGCGTAACCAAATATGTTGTTACACACCGGACTTACGTGAACTTCTTCAAAAACTCAGCTGACGAAGTTTTGCCACCCAACAGGGCTATGTTCCCTCAGAGAAGAAAAGAGAACCCCCCTTTTTTTTTAACCGTGAACGCAAATGGCGTCTTGCAATACCAGCCTATGGCCTCAATACTCTTAAGATAGATCGGGTTATCAGCGTAATAAAGAGACATACCAGAATTGTCTCTGGGTGTAGTCACCAGTTGGACTCTTCCATTTTTACTCTGAAGGGGCTAGCCCAAAATATAATGGCAAAAATCATCAGTAAAACAACTTCCCCGGTAGTGCAGATATTATTTTTAGTTAATTACTTATAAACATTTTCTCCAGCTCTCGTTTTATTACATCACTACGACCATTTTTACACATTAAACAAAAAGTAACAAAAATATACATTAAACAGAACTACAAACAAAATAATTTAGACTGATACTTATTAACGAGATGTGTATTAATTACCTCATTACTGATTATAGAAATAAGCTTAAATTAACTTAGAAACGTAAACACATTTGGGTGTTGTAAGACATTACCAAACACTTTGAAACTTTTTTGTTTTTCTCTTAGTGAATTAGGAGAGCCATGCAGGCATCCCATGAATGCTAGGCATGCAGGCTGGCTGGCTGTGTATACACATGTAGGGTTTGCATGCGCAGGACAAACACTATTCCCTACATGTACATGTACATGTACCGGTACGATGATGGAGAACTAACTCGATCGAAACCTCTAGACCTTTTAAGGAATTTTGCCGCTCAAAAAAGTGCAGAAAATCTCCCTGAAATACCTCAGTTGTTGTCAAATAAAGTTTTAATTTGACTTTTTATTAATTTGACTTTTGGTTTGTTTGCTTTTGTGACTCCAACAGAATTATTTTCTTTAAAAAAAAAGGATGATTTGTTTTTAAGAGTTTGGGCTAAACATCTTCTGCCACGACCATTACAAACATGTACACACAGGTGTATATTTCCGCCTTGTAATACCGGTACCTCTCATCAAATAAGATAATTTTTTTCACAATTTCTTTTTCATTTGCATACAATTTATGGGGAAATTACAAACAATTTGCAGTATTATTGATGCAAAATTATTTTGTGACAAAATGTAGCACGGACATGATGGTAAACACGCTGGTTATACCCCCCCCCCCCCCCCCCCCCCTCTCTCAAAATGTCGACCTCTACACACTTTGAATGTCTCATAAGAGTTAGGTCTACAGTCATGACATTTCCACCCGGATATTTACAGCCCATCCCTGAGCCCACTATAATCTCACTGCATTAATCTAACATGCAATTTTTCAAGCAGACCTAGGTACATGAAGATGTATAGATTCCTTCCAGACCTTCAAGTGTTTAATGTCACATTGACAGAAAGCAAAATAGCCAGACACTCTCAATAAATATCTAGGTTCTCATGTTCCAAGTTTACATGATTGATTTATTTTTATGTAAACTTAATTGAGGGCATTATTACTCTAAGATTTAATCCCAACATTTAAAATGCTAATGAAGTGAGATTAACTTTGATTCAATTTGGAAAGAACGCCTTGTAGTGTATATTAATGAAAACATAAACATGTACCCAAACCATTTGCAAAAGTTCTGACAAGTGGGCTTTGTTCAAAAATATTGACTAATTTGGAAAACCGCCAAAACAGGGCTGAATATATACCGGTACCTTAGTTAGTAGAGCAACTAAACGCCAATCCAGAGGTTGCTGGTTCAAACCCCAATCCAGTTAATTTCTTTGTTTCATTTTAAATTTTCAAGATAGTATTAACTGCAACTAGTTAGTTTCCCTTGTGGTTAATTTGAAATGAAATTGATAACAAATGAATTGAACACCATCTACACAAGTTCAATTATATAAACTGTCAACCATACAAACTTTCTGGATGCAGCCACTTCTTATAGACTCGTGTGTAAGTGTGTAAGCTGTAGCCAAGACCAGAAAACCGATTCAATATAAGCTGGTAGCTGTAAACTCGAGTTTAGATTAACAGCAAAACCGATTCAATATAAGCTGGTAGGCAGCTAACTCGAATTCAAATTAACATCACTTACATGTTTATTCTCTAAGAAAAAACCTTGCCTAAGACAAATTGTACTCTTGATTTAGTTTTATTCAAAAACTTGACAAATAGTGGGAACAAATAGAAGGAATTAGAAGGATTCCTCTGCTGCCCCTCAGATGAAACAAATGACACCTGGGAAGGAATTCCTGTACACATAGGCATGACCTTAAAATGACAGATGAAGTTAAACCAACACAGGCAGGCGGAAGTGTGAAAAACGAAACTTGTAGAATATCACAGGAGAGCAGGAACCTTTCGAGTAAAGAGTGTTTTTATAAAACCAATAAAGGTTAAACTAGTGTTGCTGCAGAGTAATACATTTGATAGATTAATGGATGTTTTGATAGCATCGTATTATTTATGTAGCGAGCGCTATCAGTATCATGCATTCTGTGTATGGTAATGGCATAATTTGATGATTTAGTGAAGACTGACGCAGATGATCTGTTTTGGCTGTACTGTATTAATGTTAGCAATGAATGGTGCTTTTAATGATAAAATATCTGCAAACAAAATGTGACAGTGACAGATACAGATAACATTATTTTGGGCCAGTTTGTTTCACATAGATCGGGATTGCGACCAATGTGATCTGGCCATTGGTTCGCGATCAATGTGATCAGGCTGTTTTTAGCGATCAATGTGATTCGGCCGTCGGTTCGCGACCAATGTGATCCGGCCGTTAGTTCGCAATAAAATCTCGCCTAATTGATGGAGTTAACCAGCAGACAGACCGCTGATCACAACCTGGATCTAAGTGAAACCAACTGGTTTGTTATTCACGTAACAGATGACCTGACCTTTATAAAAGGTCATAGCCTTGACAACTGGTTGACACACCAATAACTGTGACTTGAATTTTCATGAGTGAGAGGTGTGCAATGTGTTATCTAAAAACCGTTGATTAAATTTGATTAGAAACAAGCTGAAATGAATTTACACAAAGCTGAAACTGGTCTAAACTGGCAAGACCAGCTCCGAGAAAAAAGAGTTGCTTTAATCAGTGACGTAACAATAGAAGTCTTGATACATAAGCCACTGTTGGCGCACACACATGTATTTGCCAGGAAATGGGTGCTTTAATAAGCCAGCTTCGGGTCGATCTGCGATTTGATTGCGCTGTAATGAAACCGTCAGCATGAGGCAGAAAGGTCATGCTCAGGTCACAAAACAGACAAATCGTGCGGCATCTTGATACAAAATCATCGCAATCCTCCTTACATCGCCTACGACGCGACGATTCCACTGCTTAGACGTAACCACGCGACTTTTTTTCAAATAACAGTGCGTGTGTTGATAGCAATTAAACGATCTTCAATGGCTTTTTGGCCGCACGCTGCTGGGCTTCACAACAAAATAAGATGAACAGAATGCACTAACTGTTGCCCACCGGCTGTAAACACGTTCCATCGTGGCGCAGAAGTTGACATTTTTTTTATTATTGCGACTGAAACCAAATCACTTATTATCGTCGCAGCTACTTGATCCGGAAAAAGTCAGTCGTTGACTGCTCTGCGTTGTAAGATCGACCCAACGGCGGCTTAAGGTTAGCCCGTTTTTCATCCAACTGTTAAGCAGAGCGATGATATTGGACCAATGAAACCAGTTGGCTGCTGCCAATAACAAAGTTCAGCTTACAGCAAAAGATTTGTCGACATGAATAGTTTGGGAAGCTTTTGTTCAGCATTTTGCAACAAGAAAGAGTCAAATCCAGCCCCGGACCCTCTTTTTAGGTCATCCACAGGAGTCTGGAATTTTCTCTGAAATCTTAGAGAGACATTTTAGAGAGGAGAAAAAAGAAAAAGTGTTCTTGATTGGACTTACTTGTCAACGGCTGGTGGAGGGGGTCCACTACGTTGATGAGCCGCCACAGGGTGATGGACTGGGGCTGATGAGCCATTGGTGTAGCTTCCTGGAGGCCTGAAACATAAATGGTAGAGTAGAACATCCAAGTACACACACACAAACAAAAACGATTCACGACTGAAACCTTTACAAACTTGTCATTATTCCCTAAACTTTACCCGTGTTGGGCTGGCTGTCTGTCTGTCACTGTGGCTGTCTGTCTGTCACTGTGTCGGTCTGTCTGTCTGTTAGCAGGATTACAGAAAACTACTAGAGAAATTTTAACAAAACTTGGTGGGTAGATACCGGTAGCTTTAATTATAGGTCGAAGATGAGTCCATTTAGATTGATCGTAATCTAGTGTGATACGGTATGTAACTATTAATTCGCACGTGGCAGTCAGTCAGCATTCAAGGTGTAAGGTATACAGGTATTGGTAGTTTTTTTTCAGCAATGCAAGTTTAATGGCGAGTACTTAAAAACCAATTAGACACTGCAGCCACTAAGCTAGCCCAAATCGACTGCAATGAGGTCTACTTGACATTCGAGTTTTACTTGAATGTGTATTTGTGAGATTTGAGTTTTGTGTATGTGCACTATTTCCATGCGTAATCAACTGTTAATTAAGAATGAAAAGGTCCACTCTCCTCTACCTCTAGGCTGATTGTGGCTCTGAATCGGTAACTTTGTAAAATCACAGATTTAACACACTAAAAGACAAAACCTTCAAAACTTAATGACAGGAAGGAATTGAAAGAACAAAATATGCGAATACGGTCTTCAGGTTAACAATCCACTATTTGTTTAATTCTCAAACTGGGCAAAATAAATTTGTTATACAAGTTCTAGGTTATAAATGGCCTTCTTTTGACTATTATGATTAAGAAGGAAAACCTTAGTAGTTGGTGCACAAACCCAACAGAATCACATGTACCGGTATGTAAACCTATGATGAAAGAAATATAAAAGTGGTAACATTTGTATCATGAAAACTAGAATACATGTACTCCAAATATTCAGGTAGCAGGGATTGAACCTGCAACCAGCTGAACTGCTGGTCCGGTACTCTACCCACTAAGCCACACAAACCTACCGGTATGTGGGTGGTTTCCCTTTTCTTTTTCTTTTTTCTTTGTTCAAGAGGCGCTTGAAGTTATAAACTGATGACGAAGTTCGTTTACTTTTTTTTTTTTACAAATAAGGTTATCAAACAGGTATTTGTTTATGTTAAATGCCTTGAAATTGTGTGGGTGAAAAAGGCCATCGAATTTCCCGTAAGGGAAAATAAAGTTTTATTGAATTGAATTGAATTAAACCCCAATGATTCTGGCAACATTAGTAATGCTGCAAAGTACAAACCTAAGATTTAGCAAACAGAGATAACTAAGAGAAAATAGTTGTTGTTTTTCTGAGTTTTTTTCTTCAATCAAATAAACCACAGAGAAAAAATGTATGGTTGCATTATAACAACAATGGCAAGATTACTAAATGGTGGTTAGTTTTACAATAAAGTTATTTCACATTATGAAGTGAGTGCTTGTGGACAGTTAAGATACTGTTTAGCTCTTTTAAGATTGTTAATTGTCTTCGTACAAAACTTGAACATCACCACACAGTGAGAAGGCACAAACTTGTCTAACTTTGGCAGTGAAACTTAGAACACTATGGCAAGATATGTAAAATGTTAAATACAAAGGCATTAACTTGCATAGTAACATTTAAGTGAATACGTATATAGTCTGAATCTATGTTTTGTTGAAAACTGCTAAAATATTTTTTAAATAATTACGAATTTACAATTTTGCAAAGTTAAAATATTGAGTAATAAATGACTACATAAAAAAGGCTGAATACAGGAGTATTGCACTATATATAATTCTAAAGCTCTATTTAAAAGATACAAGCTGAATAACATAAGTATTCAACTAAAAGTACATCCAGACAACTACCAATCACATTCTTGTCAAATGTACCCTAAATATTCCTGGCTTTGAACTTGCCTCGCCCATGGCACGGATTAAGAAATGTGCATTTAAAATCATTCCTACAAATGAGTTTGCTTTTTTTTCTTTTAATCCTCACCACTACATTATGTGGGGCGAACTAGTCTGGTCTAAGGCATTTTAAGGAACTGCACACGGATGAGAACTAACGATATCACACATTTGTCTTAAATTGCTATAATTTTTTTTGCTGACTCTCTGCTTTCTCTTCTCATTGGTTCTTGGTTTCCCTTGTTTCCTCTCTCCTGCAATATGATTGGATGGAGGGGGCCCCTGAGCAAGCATAAACCTCTCTCCTGCATTATGATTGGATGACGGGGGCCCCTGAACCAGCATAAACGTCTTTACCAGTTCCTGCCAACAGAAGGCAGAAGAGAGGGGGAGAGAGTCAGCAAACAAAATAGTGAAGAAGTTGTTTTTTTTTTTTTTTTTTTTAAGTCAAAGATTGATAGGGTTCAGGTCTGGGAATTGATCAATTTTTCCAGGGTTGGTAAATTGGAAACTTACTATAATCTTCAGTGAACTGGAGGGGCATTATATACAAAACTTTCCTTACAAAGCTAAAGTTGCAACTTTAGAACTTTGGCCTATCTTTACAACTATGACACAATGGTCCTATAAACTAACTATAACTAACTAGCTATAACTATTAACTAACTATAACTTATATTGTTACTTCACTTGCTATCCTGAATTGATTTAATTAAAGCATTTAGTACTGTGAGTAAAGATTGTTTTTGTTAAATGTCAAAATAGTCATGTCAAAATAGTCATGTCAAAATAGTCATGTCAAAATAGTCATGTCAAAATAGTCATGTCAAAATAGTCATGTCAAAATCCTTTAAATCCATTTGCACAAATCCTTTAAACATGGCCACATTCCTTTCTAGGTAATCCCTAGATACTGGTACATGACATTCATTTACCAAGGACAGACTTGGCAACATTCCCCAGAGAGATTAAAACCCCCAAAATAATGGCACATAAGTAGAAGTCGATATGTAAACTACGTATAATGGGGCACCGACAAAATGATCACGGCCTCCTGCGAGGTTATTCCTTGAAGTATCTCCAGCATCTGCTAAACTTCCTCAGCCACATATAATATCTTCATGGACACTCCGTTAATATCAAACATGATTTGCTGTCAATTGCAATTAGGGATCATACAGAGCAATAGTCGGGGACAACTGTTTGTCTTCTAATTTTAATTTGAGATGGCCTCGGGTCACCTGTTCTACGGTCAGACATTCTGATAGTGCGGTGATTCCAACTCAGCTGACTGACATCTCACTTGACCTCAATTTGCATTACTGGTTTTCAGGTTACAAAAATGTATGTTAATGCACGTATTCTACCTGATGCTGGATATTGTGTGATGCGTGTTGCAGAGTGATTTAACCAGTTTGCGCCGGAGGACGTATATACACGCAAAGTTTTTCCCGCTGGAAATGTCTGTCAGTAGCGAGCAAGGACAGAAATGCGTGGGAGTGCTTCCCGGTACCATCGGCCTGAACCCGCCTCGAATAGAGTTTCGTTAAAAATAATCTCGCGCCTCGGCTAGGTGATGTTAAAAATAATCCCGACGCGAACTGGTTAAGACTGTACAGACTGATTCGTAGTATTGTGTATGCCGTGTGAAATTTCACCCAATAATACGTCACATATCGGACTCCTAGGAGTCCAAATTCAATACAACACCGAAAAAGCATTTAAAACTGGCTAGGCCATGTTTTATTGGCCGTTTAAACATAACCACGTGCCGAGCTCTCGACCAATAGAAATGGCTAATTCACAAGTCTTGTTACAAACAAGTTTGGCTTACCCAGGTGAGGCATCCACGCGGGCTTGTCTCTCACAGTCCCCACAGTACTCTTTTCCTTGAACGGTGAAAAATCCTTGGAAAAAGTGATAAGAAAAATATTGTAATTGGCTTTCTTTTTTTTAAGCTTTTAATTTTTGAAAGGTGGATGCTTAACAATATTTAAAGGAAAACTCAAAGGGAGAAAAAACCTACAGTAGATCTCTTTTGAAGACATAAGGTAAGGTAGGTCAAGGAGGTCTATTGTCGATATCAGCCTTACAACGAGGGAGTTTATCCCCTTTTCAAAGTGTAGACCAGGAAGATCAATTGTTGAGACGGAGCGCCACACTTGACTTCAACTCCCAGTTCACTTTACTGCACAGAAGTGCTACCCATACGCTGGGTGAGCGAAGGTCGACTTGAACCGCGGACCTTGCAATCCTTAGTCAGATGCTCTACCGGCTAAACTTTCTTTTTGCTAATTTCAAATTGTAATTTTTGTCGAGGGTGGGGGTGGGGGGGTCTCTTCATCCTTGTTCTATATGCCACTATCTCTATTATTTTCAGAGGTTAGATTAAACCAACTGTGAAACTCTTACCTTTATTTTTGAGAGAGTTGCTGCAGGTGTGGCACGTGAAGCATTCTGGATGCAGCGTCTTATCTTTGGCCTTGAGTACGGGTCCACTGTTAGCAAATAAAACAAGAAACTTGACTACTTTTTGTACGATTCACTTTTGAACGAGACACCGACAAAAATTCAGGTTTAAATTATTTGCGGCTGCATGATAGTTTGGTTTGTAAAGCTACAATAATGTGGGGGGCAGGAGTTAGAGCGCATCTGTTTGTATGGAGCAGCCGGCATCAAACCAAAATAAAGTTTGATTGAAGAAATGTGCAGAGAGAGTGCCACTTTAAACTCTTATTCTAATACAACTTACACTATGCCTAGGTTGCATCGGACACACATGGGTAGCGTTGGCACTGGCCTACTACCACCGGTGACAGTCGCAGGAGCCTTGACACTTCTTACTCCAGGGGGAGCAGCAGCGGCTGATAAAAGAACCAAATATTCACATTATTATAGAGTACAACTTGACAAAGAAGCGAAATCTTGATATCAAACCATTTTTTTGTCCTTATTGGCAATAGTTTTGCGATTACTCGATGCCCGAGTTTGGCCCAGAAATATTTTCAAAAGCTTTCAATTTACGCATGTTAGCTTCCTCATCAGCTGTTATGTTCTGCAACATCTTGAAGGAGCGTGACTGGGATCCTGGGTTCATAAAGCCAGAGTATTTCATCTCCTCATCGTCAGGCTTGTCGATGTACTGGGAGCTGGCTTGGCCCTGGGAGTAGCTAGGTGGCTCTTGGTAGGTTGGGGTGTAGGGCTTGGCTGGTTGACCATAGCCCTGGGAGGCTGGTTGACCATAGCCCTGGGAGGCTGGTTGACCATAGCCCTGAGAGGGTGGCGTTATCTCCCTGAAAGGAAAATATCAGAGAACAATTGAAACAAAGACATCAAGAGGAGCAGGGTTTCAGTCTGTGACCTCCTGATTCCCGTTACGGTGCTCTACCAACTGAGCTTTCAAGCCCTCTGTTGGTGGCTCCCAATTGCCAAAAATCAGCTCTCCTTGAACAAAAGCACAATCAGCTAACTGTATAACTATTTATACGTTATCAGCAACAACAAAATAAAGGAGAAGACCGTGGATTGATGAAGTTAATGATTGGCAAAACTCACGCTCCAACGCGCCCAGCAATCATCCCTTCAGTCTGTCCCTTGAAGCTATCGGCGATGTTCTCTGACGAGTAGATTCCCACCGGTGAGTTGAACTGTTTGTGGACCACGGTGGCCGTGCCCGGACCTCCACCGGCGCTCGGTGCTCCAAAAGGTTTGGCAGTCGCATTGTGGCGGGCACCAGCGTGGGTGAACTTCTGAAATTTGGTCAAAGTTTGGTGCAAGTCAAAAACTATTTTTCTTCAAACAATATATTGGAGCAAGGAAAAAGATACCTTTAATAATGAATAGGGACTTCAGAGGCCAGCAATTCTTAGGGAAAAACAAATCAAATACTGCCACCAGTTGACCAAATTTAGTTAGTCCATATTTTGTTTGCAATTAATAGGTGAAACATCTGCAAACAGGTGAAAGCCAGTTAGTCTGGTTCCCTGACCCAACAGGTCCCCGATGTCTATAAATTGACGTTTTGTCTAAACCAGGATAACGGAACGAGATGAAAAGAACACCATTTTGTTCTTGTTTTTTCTTCAGCATCTAAATGTATAATGTATTCATGAGCATTTTTTGACCATTTTCTGTATAATACCTTTAAGGACCACTCAGAGTTATGGTAAGGCTACACGATGACAAGACACATGTACATGTATGGTAGAAAGGAAATCTAAGAAAGATATACTGATAGATAAAGTTCCGCTTTAACCACATCCACTATTTGTTGACAACTTGCCTGCTTGTCAGCTTGCAGGGACACATTGGTAACTGCATCTGTCTCATCCCTCGCCATCTTTGGTTTCCAGAGAGTCGCCTCACCCCTGCAGAAAGAATGGAATGTGCCACAGAATTAGAATAAGCAATGGGGATTGGACAATTCTATAAATACATTTATCTCGCCCAGAAAGCCAATTATATTGGCAGTGTTTGTTAGCATTATTAAAACCGGAACAGATACATCTAAGATTGTATATCATCATGACATTATTTCCTCAACAAAAAATGTATATTTACATTGCAAATAATTCCGCTTTGTCAAGGTTTTTAAATTTAGGACTGTAGATGTATCCCCCAAAACATTAAATATAAACTAAAAGACAACAGTTTCACAGCATATAAATGACAAAATGTTCAGGGCTTTTATTTTAATCAGCAATTTTTCCAGACGATCCCGTTAGAATTCCTGGTGAAACCTACGAACCGTGCAGGTACGGTCCAGTTGATGAAGGCAGGATGTGGCTCGGAATACTAGTAGCACAATCCACTAAAAAATTAGCCCCAGCTACTGTACACCATATAAAAAACTGTCATTCAAAACTTTCAAAATGCATTATATTCAACTTTTGAATTCTCGACATTTTCCTGATTTGTTTGTTTCTTGATTGATGAGAATTGTTACAATGATTGAACAATGGTACAATGGAATAACTACATGTAGTTTCAACTATAAAATAAACAGCATAATTAGTTTTCATAGAGAAAGTATGAAAAAGGAAGTTATTAATGGAATCATGTCAACCAAAGCATTTCACAGAAAAACCAAAACAAAACTCAGTGCTAGATTTTCCCTTTATTTCAGTCTGTGACTCATCACTAAGAAGGAATTAAAGGTAGGATACACCATTGGTAATTGCTTGAATTATCATGAATGGGTGGATTTGGGGGGTTGTATTTTATAGTAAATATCGTTTAACTGACAGTCCGTTTAACAACCAGTTTAACAACCATGAATAATGAGAAAAGCAAATCGTTTTCAATCGGCATGAGGCAGTGATTCTTATGTTGTTCTTAATTTGTTCGGAAAAATTACAGGATATCTAGCGCAATATTTTTACTGGATGCCTACAATCGTTATTTACTTTCAAATAACTAAGATATTTCCTATTATTTCGGTAGTAATTTTTTCGATATCTGCAAATGGTGTATCCTACCTTTAACAATTTATAATTTTGGACACTTTGATGTATATTTGATGAATGACTACCACTCCATGACGAATCCAAGCTCACAATAAAAACTGATTAAAACCCACACAGTATGCGTCACTCAAATGCAACAAACCCACAAGAGAATTGCAACAAACCCACCACACAAATGACACAAACCCACAACAGAAATGCAATTACATGTACATGTAGTATAGTACTTAGTAGGGACAGAGAGGTACGGTAACTCATTCATGGTATGCACTGGTAGATGTCTCTGAATGCTTCAATTGTCATGAACCAAATATCCGAATAGATTGTCTCTATTATAATTCAATTATTCAAAACATGTGAGCAGTCTCGATGAGATAATGAACAAGTTGTTTTCTAAATACCCAATTTTTGTTGAGTAAGCCAATTTTGCCTATAATTTGAGGGCTCTCGTTGGGTAACATTAACTTCTTCTTATCTCTTTCTCTTGTTTACACTCTAATGCAATTCTAAAGTTGCCCTAAAAAACTTCTATATTTTATACGTGGCACTGCAAATCATTCAAAAAAATGCCATACCGGTACCAAACCGTGAGAGGGGCAGCAGTGGCACAGTGGAGGGAGAGCACAAACCTCAGACAGGCTGCCGCCCCCCCCCCCCCCCCCACTCCCCCCACCCCCTCCCCTTCCTCCCATGAAACTAATCCTCTAGGTTCGATTTGGTTCGTGTTTGGTTCAGGCTTTTTTTCCCTATCCGTTCAGGTTCGGGTTCAGAAGTAAATGTACCCGTACTGTTATGTGTATATGTACACAAGTATGTTTAATGTTCTGTACATGTAAATTCACAAACATAATATACGAAGCACGTGCTGCAGTGTCATTTCCAGTCAGCATAACAATATTACAATTACCGGGTATCAATCTACGTACAGTGACTAATCCAATCACTGCATGATGCTATAAACCAATAATAAATTGCTGAAATAGGGCAAATTTAATACCAACCACGCTGTATGCGGAACATTCTATGCAGGTTGGTATGAGTAATGTCATATTTTATTTCTTGGGGGGGGGGGGGGGGGGGGTGGAAGAGGAACATAAATATTCCCAATTGTCACAATTACTTTTTTCTTAACAGTGTAACAGTTAATTTTATTTTGAAAAAACGAACAAAAACTACCAACATTTAGTTATTGAATTATCGGTATTTCTTTACAAAATTTAAATTATTTGCAGCCCGACAATAATTTGCTCTTGCAGGGCAGGTTCATTTTAAGGCACAAAATGAAAACCTGTTTGGGCAAAAACAAAGTTTTGGTTTTTTTAACAGAACAAGCAAATTGAAAAATGTAAGAGCAAATTTTGTTGTAAAATTCTTAACCTACATATTGTGGGTGTAAACTCCAATAAATTCCAAGATTTTTTTTTTTTAACTTACACTGAAACCCTATCAAATAAACAGGATAAGGTTTCTTTAAAAATACACACAAGATATTTCAAGTATGCATTCTGTCATTTCAACGGGGCATTTAACCGGCCTCTTTTTGCAGCCCATCTGTAAGTGTAACAGATACAGACTACCGGGTAACCAACCAGAAAACAACACATTGGCCATTTTCCAAACCCCAGCTTCGTCTCCATCGTTGGCTTCATTCATGCAGTTTGGAAGTAGTGATGGAGCCGAAGCCTAGAAGCTGGGGTTTGGAGAACAGCCATTGTCAATGCCTAAAGAGGCGGAAACACAAATGGATATGGTTACAAGAGAGAGGATGCTGGCTGTCCTTCCTTCCTGTGTTTGCATGGTCCGGGACCAGACTTATCTTTGTTATCTTGGCCTTCTACCATGCTTATTATTGTCAGCTACTGTAAAATAGGTTCTAGTTTTATAATATATTGGAGTTCCCTAATGTTTCCCTAGACTTTCCCTGTGCAGTTTTGCCAAACCTCTTTGTTGATAAACAAATTAATTCAGTCAAATACTGGTGTTTTTACCTTAATCGTACTTGCTGTTAAACCTTGGTAAACAATTTCAGTATTATCTTCAAAGTTTTCCAATGTTAAGAAACCACTACTACTGTACATGTACCTCTGCTTATCGAACTAAACAAGTTTGTCAAAAATATTTCTAATTTTTAAAAGCATTTTTAGAGGGTTTATTGTGCACGTAAAAAAAAACACGCCAAAATTATTTTTTCTGTTTACTTTGTAACGGGCTTCATGATGGTAAACTCACAATATATTAACAAGAATATTTAGAGCTTGATGAAATTGTATCCAGTATTTATTCCCGTCTCTCTACTACAGGTGCTTATCAGATTCCAACAATACATGCTGTTGGGTTTGATGGGTTGAGTTCAGTTAGGGTTAGGATAGAACAAGGATCGCAACTTTGTCATGGCATTACTTTTCCACATGATTTAACCTTGCAGGAATAAAAAAGATATAACGCTGTATATTTGAACACGATTCACAGGAGTGCATAGTGTACATGTACAAAGATACTAACAGCCTGTTATATTTACGCAGTTGTACAGAGTTGGAAGGCACTGATCAATGGGTTGGTATGCCATGCAGTTGGCAGAGCCCAGACAGAACATACACAACCATAAAAGGTCAGACCAGACAGATTCAATATCTGGGTCTGGCTGGCACATGCATGGAACACTATTGACAAGATTGTACACAGATCTCATAAACATATTTAACCCTGAATATTAGGAGAGCAAAGGGACAGATTCATGTGACTGATCATAACAACAAAGATGCCTTCTGTGTTATAAATTGGCCATTGTTAAGAATTATTAGACAAACTTTAATACCAGTATCTGTATTCCCATTCATTACTACATGTACATGTATCACATTCCTTGTGGAATGGCAAGTATTTTACAAGTCTAAAGCAAACTGTTTTTGCAGCTGTTTTATCTTGAAATTGACAAGTGTGAAAATTAGTTTAAAGCTAATGTACAATTATACCTTTTTGTCAGTTGTGCATTGTTTAAAGCAGCAAACTTTAAAAATAAACTCACTAAATAGTAACTCACGAGTTTTACATGAAAATCTGTTTTCTCACCTCGTAATTTGTTAAGGGTGCGAGTCCCTACATTATTAATATGCCCAGACTCAAAATTTGCTTATTTACTCCCGAGTCACAAACTCAATCATTAACTCGCGAGTTGTAAGTCGCTCACCTCATGATTTTGAGTGACAGATTGCCTACAGTGTTCTTGATTGCACCCTGAGCTTCTAGATGAGTCATACCCTCCGTGTTCATGCCGTTGATTGCCGTTACACAGTCGTTCATGAGAACATTATTATTAGCCGCCTTCCCTCCTGTTGTTACCTAAAGAATACAAAATAAATGTAAACAAAGTTCACAAAAATCTGTTAAATCGATTCAAATGGTTAAATTCGCTGTTAACTGAAGGCATGCATGGCCTGCACAGGGTAAACATGGACAATGTATTGCAAACATTTGGGCTGAAGGTGGGACTTAAGCAAGTCTAATTCACAACTTGTAGTGTGTGGGGTACGTTGGTATGGTGGGTTATCTTGTACATCAATGCCTTTATCTAAGACTACATTTCCCAGGGACTACTGGTAGCTACCTGTACATTAGGGAAACAAAATCTAAATCCAGTTTGAACTAAGACTACAGCAATGATTCCAACCGCCCCCCCCCCCCCCCCCCCCCCCTCCCCCCCCTTTCCTGGTTTTAATGCATAAGCAGCAGACTTGTACTTGTATAAAAGGGTCTGTAGGACAGAAACCTGTGACTCAAGGGGTAAAGAGAAAGTTACAAAAGGAACAGCCAGGCATTCTTGAGCTCAAGTAGAGGTGAAAGGGGACATTTTAACAGTGTACCACAAAAGGTTGCAGGGCAGTGGATAAACAAGAACTACATGCTGTATGGTTGATTGCGTCATTTCTTTCTCTATGATTGTGTCAGGGATTTTATAGTTGGTTGTACAGCTTCCAGACAAAGATTTAAAGGTGGTGGTGGTGGTTGCTGTATAAATATACAGTAGTGTACTTCATCAGCTGGCTACACTAAGACCTCCGATTGAATTGGGGAGGGGGGGGGGGGGGTGTTTTCAGTACACAAACTATAAAATGAAATTCAAACACATGTACTCAATAGTTTGTATTCCTAGCACGATACAAGACTGAGGAACTCCCCCTTAGTACCTCATACCTATATACTCTAGCACCCCCCCAAAACAAAAAAACAAAAAAAAAACACCTAAAACGAATTCCTGAGAAAGCACAATGATCTTTAAAAAGGAGGTTGATCTTGCTTTATATGATAGTTTGAGGAGGATTCTGTATAAAACTATTGGTATGTGAGGGGGAACATGTACGGTATGCCGCTAATGCCATGCGACAATTCTCTTATTAAAAATTGTTAGGAATGCGGAGTACCTAAATACAATGTTTCTGTGCACATGATGAAATATTTGTAGTATTTACAATACATGTGATTTGTGTACACGAGGACAGCTTTATCTGGGCCATAGTATTTTATTACATTGTGGGCATGTTTCAAGCATGAGTATTCTTTTATCAACACTGTTTTGTTACACTTGTGTGAAAAGTGGTTTCTTTAGAAAACATTGTGGGCCAAACAGAGCCAATTATTAGCATCTCAGCAAAGTTGAAACATTTTCTTGATTATAGTGTCTTCTGCTTTGTCTTTGAGAAATTATTTTACCGGAGTAGAAATACTCGCATTTTAATACAAAATCTTCAAAGATACAGTGTATCATTTAACAAAATGGACTTCAAATCAAAAATATTTTCTTCCATTTCAACAAGGTCAACAAGAGTAGCAGAATGATATGGGATTCTGGATTATGAATATATTATAACAGACAGATCAGACAACAGACAAATCAATAAACGAGGTCAGATCAATTCAACCATAGAACTACATTTAGGACCCCAGCCAATGAAAGGAAAGCTGGACCAAGGTTTAATCACAACAGTAACAAGGTCACTGGCAATACATGTACAGACATAGGTTTTGTAGTTTTTGTGAAGATATACCGGTAGTACACCAGCTGTAGTTATGGAGACCAAAAATAATAAAGTCCCCATAACTCAGTATCAAATTCCCATCACAAATAAATTCCCAATAAATGCAAGTATCCCATAAAACATGTACCGGTATATGGAGCCAACTCTCCAAAAAAATAAAATTCAAACCAAAAACCTAAATTGTTCTAAATTGTTCATGTGCCAGGAAAATGGTTTTATTAACCTAAATTCCTTAAAGGTAGTATACACCATTGGTAATTTGTTGAATTATCAGGAATGGGTGGATTTGGGGTTGTATTTTATAGTAAATATCGTTTAACTGACCTGTCCGAATTTTTACATTCATGGATGCCGAGAAAAGCATGAAAAACAGCGTTTGTTTTCCACCGGAGTCGAGCAGTTATTCTTATGTTATCTTTGTTTTTTCGCGCTCGCCGGACGGCGAGAATGAATTCTGGTTTATACAATTCAATTTTTTGGAACAATTACAGGATATCTAGGGCCCTTATTTTGCTGGATGCCTACAATCATTATTTACTTTTAAATAAGTAAGATATTTCTTAATAATTCGGTAGTAAATTTTTTCGATATCTGCAAATGGTGTATACTACCTTTAACCATTGGGCTTGGGAAGTTGGGGTACATAGTTAGGGTTAATCCACATTCTCTACAAATGACATCATCTGTACATGCTTTGAGTAGAATGGGTCTTGTCATACACAAGTAATCTTGTACCCAATCCCAATTTGAAAGACTAATTTACATAACAAGGCACAGCAATGCGATTACGTTAAGGAGCACCCCCATTGACTCTATTGTAACTGTTCCAGTTTGCGTGACCCGGTGCACCATGGGCGCGATAACGACATTCAAATCCCAAGGGCAAGGTCAAAGGACTCAAAATGAGCTTTTGAAGATAGACTTGTTTTGCCTAAAAGTTTTACTAAAAAACTCCCCGCCCTACTGTGCCAAATCAATAGGTATTCATAAATTGGAGGATGATTTATTTTATTGAAACACATCTTGCAAAGAATTAAATCCTCCGTTGAATCATCATGGTTGAATTAATTTGAATAAATCCAAACTCTTAACAAATCTGTTAAATTAATACATTTCAATGTATTTAAATGCTAAAATGCATGTCGAGTATTTCTTTAAGTTAACAGTGTAGCCACAGGTGGAATTTGTTTCCCATTCAGTAGACAGTACCCAACATTTTTTGGAAAATTTCAAAAAGGCTGTGCCAAACTTTTACAACTAAAGAATTCAGAAACTAAACTTCATGATAGGACATCTGTTTAGTTCCTTAAGTTAAGTACACTACCAGCATGAGTTTTTATAGCAATTTTTTTTTTATCTGCGGTCAGATGGTCCAGACTTCATTAAATTTTGTTTTGGAATTTTAAACATTTTAACTGGCCTCTACTCGTCTAAATTATGAAGATGAAATTATTCGGGGTCAGCGATTCTGACCAATTACGATTGGAAATCGGTATCATAAAACCTTTTTTCAATAAAATTTGTGTGCAGTCACATTTTATCACTCTTGAAAATAGAGTGTTCCAGTGACCCAAACTAAAGAGTTTTTTTTTTTTGGGGGGGGGGGGGGGGGGGGGGGGCTGTGTCACTGAATCGTTCATTTATCACACAATAATTTACGGAGGATTCGTGCAGGCCATACAAGAGCGGATGTGGACTTTTTTTTTATGACTTCTTATTTATTATTAGTAGTGTACTATACATATAATAATACCAAGATCACAATAAATAAAATAAATAAAATACCTCATGCTCACCTTTGAAATGTAAAGTGGCGTATTAAAATCCTTTCCCCCAGCAAGGCGAAATCCCCATGGTCCGGGGCCTTGTATAGCAATGTTGAGCGTCTTTTCCCCCGGCATTTTGGCTTCCTAATGCCGAGCACTATCTCTGTCAAAGGATTTCCTTTTCCGCGAGAGTTCCACGTCCGGTTTGGTGCGGTGTTTTCACCGCGTCGTTCCGGTTCGATCCGTGGGCGGGTCCACTGGCTTCGACTACAGCGCTGCCCGCTCGATTCCACGTTTAAATCACGCCAACTTCCGCTGAATTTGCCCCTGAAATTCTGCGATTATTTTAAACGGCCAAACGTAGACAAGGGACGGGGTTAGAGTCCAGACGGCCTACCCCTCGAAAAAGAAAAAAAAACGTCCCTGGCCCGGCGACGTTGAAGCTAAAGTTATCGTCAGAAATACCACAGTGAGGTTGGTATTGAAATTCCAACAATTTGCCCGCAAATGAACTTTTACTTGAGTTGTGGATGTATCGGTTTCAAGAAGCAGTGTCGGAAGGACTTCTAGAGCTACGGCTACGTCTATAGTCAACCTGCTCATGCATACTGTTGTAAAGGGCGAACAATAGCCATTGACAAGAGATTCGCACGGCCACTAGTACAAGTGCGGAAGTGACTTCTGTAGGGCGCCCTCTATTGTTACACTCCCTAGTTCACTGAAGAAAAAAAATGTTGTCGAGCGATGAAAATAAAGGGCGACACCTACTGACAATGTTGAGGCTAGTCAGTAGCTAGCTATCGCTGGACCAAACCAAACAAACTTTTTAAGAAAACCCCGACTAAATGAAAAGAGAGTTAGGTTGCGCAGCGGTTTTTTCCTCGCCTTCCATCGCTATGACCCGGGTTCGAATCCGGCCTGGGCCAATATGTTAATAGGGTTTTCAGTCCCTGCCTAACTCCGTGGGTTTTCTCCAGAATATTCTTCTGGGGTTTTCCTCCCATCTCTAAAACTGAAACTTGAACTTCTCATTGTCATGTTTTTCGGGCTTACGAGCTACACAGTGCAAAAGGCGCTTTTGAGAAATCGTCAGTTTCATTACCAGATGTAAAAGGCAATTATTACGTTATTTCATAATAACCCTCTCTTTTTCTTTTCAATTTTTAAAATGAAAACCGCCTCAAAGAATAAGAAGAAACACAAAATCTGAAAAGACTACAACCTCATAACCTAACTTGAAATCGTGAAAAAAACCTTTCCTTTTCACTGCTCGGGGGTTTAGCACATCGCCAAATGTTTCCAAGGGTTCTTAGAAATCTCACCTCCAGAACAAATTGTCAGCAGCTTAGGGAGACCGTTCTCATGACAAGGATCGAAGATGCGCGCCATTTCATAACGGAGAACAGGAATTTCTCGCACGCAAGCCTTAGCCAGCAGATTGCCTTTGGTTTATTCCTCCCGCTGCGCAAGTTGAGATACGTCAAGATTCCACCCTCTCGCTAACCTTAAACCAGTTTGTCTTTATTAGGCTATCCCGCGCGACGCTGCAATCTTAATATTATCATCAGCAGCAGCAGCATCTTTGCTCGTCAGGCGCAAAGAAAAATTAATACATAAGTTGACGATGAAGACGAAACTCCATTTGGAGAGGATGGATGTGGAACTCAAAGGAGCTGAAGAGTTTGGAGTTTAGAAAGAAGATTTTAACCGAGTGTTTCAGTGGGTCTCCGGGGTGTTTGAGGGTCGCAGACCGCTAACTGACAAGAGGTGACAGTAACTTTATTGCGGTGATGACATCCCACTCCTCGAAACGACCGTCTTTCAAGTGTATTCCCAGTTTTGGACTTTGGCCGAGTATTATAGCATCCTATGAGAGCAAAAAACAGGTAATTATGCTTGCAAATCACCAAGAATCTAAGACTTCACACAAATTTGTGTTCGGTATGATGCTGTTTCTTGTACTGGTGAGGACGATCATGTTTCTAAGTCGATTAAATTTGTAAAAGCGGAGCTGTTAATAATGTCTCCATGGCAAAAGTAGCTTCTCGTTTGTATTTTAACCCAGGTTAGAAATGTGTGCCATTTAACTTGGGTTGTTTATAATTTGTTGAAGAAAAGAAAACCAACATAATAGAATTATTTTTTGGCAGCCGTTTAATACAACGAATTGTGTAAATTTGCATTATTCGGCCAAATACTTCAAGCGTTTCAATAATAATTTGTTTAGTTATTGGCGACATATAAACAAATAAATGGTGGAAAATTCATTATTTGTCTCTAACCTTCGATTTATATTTAACGATTCTTGTCACTTGGAATATGAAATGCGAGTGAATGCAACGCACTCACGAGACATATTTTACGTTGAATACATTGCAGCCTATTTATAGTCGAGGGAAATATTCGAGCGGGAAAGAATTTAGTCACGTGATATCAGTGTGTAACTGGAATCGTAGTGTCATAACTCGATGTTGTTTGCACTAGACAGACATTTCCCAAAAGTTAATAGCAAAATGCAGGCGGTAAATATAATTTTACTCGCGAAGCAATCATCTTCCATGCGGCTATTAAACCATCTCGCACTAGCATAGAACCGATTGTGTTTTCACATTTTGTTTAAAGTTCTTGTGCACTTGTTACAAGTTAATGAAATAATTTAGAATTCATTCTATATAGTGTTTTGGTTTTCATTCTTATTATCTTTATCTTGTTCGTTACAGATCTCTAGCAACAACTGGCAACAAAAAGCGGTCGATCACACGCGTAATCAAGATTCTCAATCAATTCACTGACTTAGTGCGTCAGTACTTTGTCATATTGGGGTATCGATTCCTCAAGATGTATAATAACTGTAAATATTTCAAAAGAGTATTCGGTTTGGTACCGGAAGAACAATTTTGTATAGGATCGATCATTCAAACTTGATGAGTCGTGACTGACAGTTTAGCGATGAAGAAATTCAGGCAGCTGATCCGAGAATGCGGGGAGGGAACGGTGATGTACAATCACCTGCACATGAACTTGCTGAAGGCCGGTCTGGTCCGCACCCGTGGAATGGGAACAGCCGGAAGAAGCAGGTCCAGAGGCCGGGGGCGTGTTCGCGGTCGCGGTCGGGCCAGACAAATCTACGCGACCGCTGCGGCGGTTCCCTCCGTCGTCAACTGCCCGTTACCAGACAGAACTGACCAGTTCGATCGGCCATGTGACGGTCACGAGGTCAATGACCTCACACGGCACAGCCAGACACCGCAGGGTCCAGTTGATCTTGTAAAAAGGAATGAATTCCCGCACCGGGAAACCAGCGAAAACTACTGCTTGAATTTAAGCCTAAATCGGAGGGGCGAAAGCGATTGCAATGCGAATGTTCATCTTGAGCCAAACAAATCGCAGCAAATTTGTTTTCAAGATGGCGTCAATAATCCCTTGAACTTAGCAACACAGAGAAGCTGTGGTTTTGTCGTACCTCGCCGAGAGATTAACAGTTGTAGCCCCTCTAGACAATCTCCCCTTTTCAGACCTTTTCAAAACGAAATGTTGAGTCCTGTTGCCAACCGGGTCTTTCAGAGCGACCTTCGTTCTCGGGACGTATTGTCCTCCTGCCCAGGGCCTCCGAGGTATTCGCCCCGGTGCGTGCCCAATGTCGGCATCGCGTTCGTCAAGGAGATCGTGGACTGCATCTTCCCTGAGTTGATCTACCGCCCTCTAGCGGCGGAGGGAAGGGAGTACCTTGAAGTCACCCCCAGGGAAGCTACGCTTCTCCCGATGAGCTGTAGTCAGGGAGGAGGGTATGGTACCCCGACTCTGTACCCGTGTCATCCAGCTAGGATCCTGGTATCACCAGAAGGTAAAGTGGAATTCCAGGCGGCTTTTAGGACGCTCAACACGGTAGACGCCTTGCCGACCTCAGGAAGCGGCAGTGACTCGACCGCATGGAGGAAGAATGTCCTGGAGTGCGTGCAGAGCCTAACCGGCCAGTCTGGCTACCGATTTTGCCCAGGGTTAGGGCAGGCGGCGCCGTCCGTCAGATGTGACGACATATTGACGTCAGATTTTGGTATGGGGTTTCGGTCTGCGTCCTGCCAACTGTGGTACCGCCCTCAACCGCGTGACGTAGCAGTGGAAGCCGTGAACCTCTCAACATCCTCATCCCATGCACAAGAGGAAGCCAACGGCGCGTCCTCGTCTACAATCCATAAACTTGAAGGAGATTTCGGCGACCAGGAAAATGTCGAGTCGGCGGCTCTTTTCATGTCGGACACACACGGAGCATGCGCCCAGTGTTTGGACGCGTTCCATCGCAACGTCAGGGATGGACGACGAAAGCAGAGAAACCCTCGGAAAATGAAACAGTGATTCGATATTTTGCATACACACGGAACATCTATTGACACAGGCTGTCGACACTGAGAAAGAAACTATTAAAATGATGGCATGATTTTTCCTTTTAGATTGATGGAAATACGCCAACGGAAACATTGGAAAATGATTAACACTTGTTTGCTACCAAGGACCTATACCTAATTACACATAGTACATTTCGTCCACGTTAGATCAGCTCATAACAAACACTAACATAGAATAGTGAGATAATAAGTTAAAGAAGAAAACAAATAGAAGAATAACAAGGAGAGAACAGTCGCGTATTTTTTAAGTTATTACGGAAAAAAAAGAAGAGAAGTTCATACTTAATTATTCACATGAAGAAACTGTTTACAGATAGTCCTCTCTGATCAATAAGGATGATGTAAGCTATCGATTCTGAAGTGAGTTAAACATACAATGCGAGAACCACAATCAATGAGAATTAAATACACAAGTGACAAGAAATGAACTAAGTGGCGGTTTTTAGTTACTTCATGATTTGGGATACGTGAACTTTGGCGGTAAAACCATTCTAATAAGTTATGGATTATAAAACCAATACCTATTTGTAGTTTGTATTTCTTTAACTAAGTCATGAAAACGTCTATTGTGTTCTGCTGGCATAATTCAATGCTAAAGCCGACTCTGTATCCCAAAACACCAAATTGCATGGCGTTTGACTGCACTTGGGTACTAATCACTTGGTTTTTTTTAGATCTAGAAAACCCGACGATGTTTTTGCTATATTAGGAGGAATTTTAGGTTGGCTTTGGAATGTGTGGGGAGGGGTATGCTAACGTTCCATGTCTCTACACCCAAAAGCTTCACATGATCATACAATTCAGCTGATACTTCTATGGTCAAAGTGACATTTTGGCCAAGGACAACATTGACCAATAGAGCGGTCATTTTGACCCAGAAACGTGTTATTTGGACCCTGAAAAGTACAAGGTCAAAATACCAGCCAGATTTCTAGGTCGACTTCCCGGGATTGTTAAAAATGTACTAATGTGAATAAAACACTGTTGTCTGGTTGATTCACGAATTAGTGTAGTATGAATCATGGGCCCTTTGAGTCTTGATGCAAGGTCTTCGTTTAGCCAAGGTCTTCGTTTAATATTGTCCTGTTTTTATCGCCGTATACGTCTTGTAGTTCACGGCCTTACAAAGACAAATAAGCGCATTCCAGTTTAGTCAGACGAGACGACTTCAACAATATTTGCTGGTATTTCGAGGGCATGAAAAGACTTGCAAGGCCGGCAAGGCGTAGTTCGATTGCTAAATCATGTTTTTCTTTTAAAAAGTAACAAAATCAAACTCCACAAGTTTATATTATAACACTAGAGAAATTACCAAGGTTCAAATTCAAACAAATAGTGACTATTATTGCTTCGTTTACATATGCGCCATGTAAGAGAAGTCGGGACGCCAGACAAAGTAGGGACATACTTTCGGTCTATTTAAGTCCATTTATACACTTTATAAATGCACAAAAAATAGGTTGGCGACTGACGACATCCTGTCATTCAGGAACCATTAGATTTGATACCCATACGCGATACTAGACCTACGTATGCAACTCGGGGGAAAAGGTTGCCTATAAGCCGTATTATTGAACGTTGAGGGCGATGCGCTCTCGGTATTTGGGGGTATAATTAAAAGTGATTAGGAGATAATTAACGTCAGTTTACATAATCTTACAGCTCCAAAATTAACATTTTCCAATATTAAATTTGTAGATAAAAGTAAAGTTACGAAACTACTTTAATAAACGAGATTTTGCCTCTGTTGGGTACTCAGAAAATGGCGTCTTACAGCGCCCTCATGCGACCAGAAATACGGCGCATTACACCACCATTTTGCCAGTCTTACATTATACATTTCAACATTTTGATATGAGATATAAATTGCCGATATTGTACCAAATGAAGCAACAACAATGAAAACATTGATTTATTAGGCGACCTTTTCGAGCTGCAAACGTATCCCGTATACGCGTAAATCCGATAATTTCTATAATGTTTTTTAAAAATCATTTTGCGTTGTTATTTTATCTTGACACTATCGGTAATGTATGTCATTCTGATGAAACTCCCACAACAATGAATTAATTAGCGAATTTCTTTACCCGCATACGTATTATTGTACGCTTATCAAATATAATGGTCCCTATTGGCACCCTAATGTTGTGCATGAGAGGGGTTTCGTCGAAGTTGAGGTTTCGTCTAAGTTGAGGTTGGGCTACAGCGCTTCAGCAAAACAAACATACGAACAAACAAAAAGTAAACATTTTCTCAAACTACACATTACCTATAAACGATACAAAATACCCACGAAGGCTGGGCTTTACCATTATCTATTGTAATTAACGATTAAATGGCGCGTGCGTTGAAATATAGGAAACCTGACCTCCACAACAATTGAACTAGCTGCAGCGAACAAATTAATATTTGTGCACTGGTAGGCCTAATGGTCGATTGTTGATATAGTCGAGTGAATTGCGCGCCAAGTCTAGCGTAAACGTCGACATACACAAGAAATAGCTTAAACTGACACCGTCCGTGGCACGCGCGCGCAACAACTACCAGCATGTTTTAGGTTTTCACGATAGTTTGGTTTACTATAGCCATGCGTACTGCCACCGAGTTATTATGCGAGCTGTCGGCCACACATGATTGTGGTGGTATGTGCTACATCTTCATGTACATGTACATACTTGTGTTGGAATACTGGAAGAGTGACGACTATTAATGCGATTGACTGCGAACGACATAAACAACAACTTGTTTACCCGGAGAAAAGCTCGGGGACCGAATAATCAACAAATAATAAGTGTGCGGTGCGTATATACAGCGCTTTATCACCAACGGTCTCAAAGCGCTTAACATTATTACCCCTGTCATTGGGTTCACGAAACATTCCAAATGCCATCTTAGCTTCCTGGGGAGTATACAGCCGATGCAGCCGATTCGGCGCAAAGCAGCTAAATCAACCACAATAACCACGTCTGCCCATCACACAGGTACCTATTTACTCCTTGGTGGAGGGCAGCAATGAATGACAAAGTGCCTTGCCCAAGGGCACACGTGCACAGGCCGGATTCGAACCCACAATCTGTAGCTTTACCTAGAGATTGTAATTTCAATGTTCCAGACCACGAGGCCACGGCACTCCACTCGACAACACCGACGGGAAGATAATCTACAAGCGGTTACACAATTGCGTGCGGTAAGTTTAGTTCTGATGATTTACGAGAACATATTGATTACTATTATCAATTATTGTTATTATTTTTCGATTCAATTTAGGACGAATGCGAATGCTATACAAACTTGAATTCTACTATACATGTACACCTTAAAATGAAATCCATTGGACACTTTTAGAAGTTTAAATTGAGAATTGAGCTCGGCGAAGTTCAAGGACAGAATTATAGTGTGGTTATAGAAAATGTGTCAACATTTGCGATTGACGATAGTCACATTGCAAAAACTGTGATGAACAGTTCAACAATTTTGTAAACACTTTTTTGCTATCAGTTTAAGACAAAGTTAAATTCATGTTTAAATGGTGCGCATTTATTTGGCGCTCTTGTATATACGATACACGAATGAAACGTGCTACTATTGACACCATGCTCATTCGCTTCGATTTCCCCCTGCCCACTAAAATGTGATAATTGTACACGTGTAAAACCGGTATATAGTCTGCAACTGTTCATTCCCCACCAGATGGCTAATGGTATTTCTTATGTTACATTAAGTATTTTATTGAACAAAAGGCAGAATTTAAAAGAAGTATTAATTATGTACATGTCTAGTGACATTTTTGGCCGAAAACAATTCTCAGAAATTGAACAAAATGTTCGTCCACGACAAACATTTTTTTAAATGTCACTCCTGACAATATAGTTTGTGATTAATAATTCAACCGTTGTGTTATTAAATAAAATGTAAATATTAATCTTGTGGGTGTGTTGTCTCCCAGCTTCATTCCCGAGCACACGACGGTTTTATATATACATGTAAATTGAAAGATGGGAGGATATTGGCATAATAATAGTCATGATATTAAACTCATGCGTGCCTGTTGTGGCCGATATCATTTTAGCACACACTTTTTTATTTGTTATTTATTTTAAAGGTATAGTATACACCATTTGCAGATATCGAAAAACAAATACTACCGAATTATTAGGAAATATATTACTCATTTGAAAGTAAATAATGATTGTAGGCATCCAGCAAAAGAATTGCGCTAGATATCCTGTAATTGTTCCCAAAAATTGAATTTTATTTTTAAAAAAAATCACGATCGCTGGACGGCGATCGCGAAACAAACAAGAACAACTTATAAGAACCACTGCCCGACGCCAGTTAAAAACAAACGCCGTTTTTTGGTGCTTTTCTAAGCATTCACGATTTTAAAACTTCGGACAGGTCAGTTAAACGATGTTTACTATAAAACACAGACCCAAATCCACCCATTCGTGATAATTCAAGCAATTACCAATGGTGCATCTAGTTTAAATTTGTAGAAATTGAAGAAAGAAAAACATAAATTGAATTTACAATAAAAAAAATAAAAAAATACGGTTAACTGGGGGGCTGCCAAAGACTGAAGAAAATAATAAAACTGTCATCAAAAGATGTGTTCGTCCAAATCCCTGGTTTGAATTGACCCGCATTATTTCCACAATCATGATTCAGTCATAATTATGGCATTTCAATTTTATTTTCTGTGGAAACAAGATATCGTAATAATTCCGTGTAAGCTCGCTCACATACCGTCAATATCCTTTTTCTGCAATACATGTATTACCAATTCGATGGAAATGGATTTCGGTGAAACTGTTCGCAGTCTGATAGTGGTTAATATTGTTGACACTACAGCGAAACGCGTGTTGGCTCAATTATGCAAACATATTATGGGAGGTTTGGTCAACACATGACAAGTCGTGGATTGGAAACAAACAAAAAGTATCGGGAGAGGACGGCGAACCAACTGATGAACTATTCAAGTCGGCTGATGAAACAATCGATAATCGAAATACACCATGCGGTTTCAATTAATCGATATCGACCCGAAATGGTCACTGCGTGCGCGTCCATTGGTTGAGGTTGTAGACCCCGAACCCGACTGCATAATTTAATTTGGTTTGGATTTTTGCATTTCGTTACAAGCCGCACATCTGCGGTTTTAGAATTGGAACGGTTATTATTATTCAATATTTCATTATCATAACAATGTGATCATCTAAGTTAAGCGTCGCCAGTGTTTATACGTGGCCATTATTTACGTGTATCGACCGACTTTATTCAAACAAACTGCGACTAGCGTATCCACATCTAAATGGGTGACTCGATCCTTTGACACACACCGCGGGAACAATATTGTATAATAATAACCGATCCAGGGGTGCGTTCCACTCCAGCGAACGTTGCCAACGTTGGCCAACGTTAGCGTTGTTCGCGTGAGTGGAACGCAATGTGCGCCAATTATGTTGGCTAACGTTAGCGAAAACGGCGAACGACATTCCGAGCTGTTCGCTGTTGGCCAGTGACGTATTTTAATGATGGCGAAGCGGTTAGCAGACGGCAGGGTTCTTTTCACGGTTTTTATTTACGTTTTATACTTTTCGTTATAAACGGTGGATTGTTTTGAGCATTCACAGGGATCTTTTAAAGAAAAATAATGGGTTGGACAAAAAGCAGCGAACCAAACGATGTCACTTTCACTGGGCGACGCCATTTTGAAAACGTAGTTTTTAAAATATCGTTCCACTTCAACTAACGCCAACTCAAAACGTTGGCGAACGTTCGCGCAAACAGTTCGTGTAAGTGGAACGCACCGCAGGTCTCCTATTAAGAATCGATGATTGGTTGGAAGTTTGGTTTATGTCGACGGCTGTTTTGCGTATGAACAGTTTTACAACGAGTTTTACCTTACAATGTTAGATTGTTAATTTTCTCAAGACGAGGGTATATTTCATTTCAATCTTGGTGTCTTTTTCTTTTGAATGTCTTTACTTTTATACTGTAAATTCTAATTACGTAACTGTTTCATGTCCGAGTGGTCAGCCTGACGCGAATACTAAATTCCCCACATGAAAGAGTGAGAAGTAAACGATGCCAAAGAAGAAACTTTAATGTTAAAAACCTCGCAGAGGGTAGGAGGGCCTATATAGCATTTATGTCCTTGACATTAATTGGGGCCAAACCACCATAAGCTGACCATAACGCCCCCCCCCCCCCCCCCCCACCACTTAGTCGAACTTCTTACCCAGAACCCATTGTGTTTCACATTGTGTGTGTGTGTGTAAACATCCTAAGAACAACTTTATTGATCGGCAAACGGTGTTATTCCTATTTTTTTCTCTCTCCTTTGTTCAGATCATCTCATGATGCAATATTTGACAGGCATAGAAGCAACACCGTGTCATCACAGAAGCCCAACAACACAAAGGACTGATTTCAAGGCAGTGGTAGATCAGTCAAACTGATCAATTCGTATTTGCCAAAGAAGTTAACGAAGGGACGCAAAGTTGCGCTAGATTCGTTCTCGTGACGTGACTGAGGAGAAAGAAAGTTAGAAGTGCGATTCCAATCTTTAACTTCGGATGTGTTCTTGCGTCGGCACTGGAACGTAAAAAGCTATCGTGTGGTACGCAAAGTATTGGGAACAAGTCTTCACTTGAAAGAAATCGGAACTTCCAAATTTCTTGTGGAACTTAACTTACAAGTTGAGAGAAATGAGTGGAACCGCAGAAGGATGCAAGGACAGGACGCAGATTACAAGGCACGTGTACTCATGAGATAAACGTGCGCGTTGGCTAGTTCCTCATCATTCAAGTACAGTGTTACGCCAAATAAAGAAGTGGATTTAGAAACGGGAATGAACCTCAGTCTTTGAAACTACGTAGAAGGTCGATTCTCAAAACTAGTGTACTGAAAGCGGCAAAAATATGTAGGCTACAATATACTGTATATGAATATGTACACCGAGGGATAAGGCAGTTTTGTTAGCATCATGGAACAGACAGACAAGAGAAAAAGTTTTGAATCACAGTAAAGAGACTTGAATATCATTTTAATGATGTAGGACTACTGAAGTTAGAGAAAGGCAGCCATGTTTTTCCAGCAAACCCACACTGCACGGAATGCAGCGGACGAGGCGGATGAGAGAGAACTGGAGGGGTACTACCTGGACCCGCCCCCGTGGTTCGTAGCGGGAAAGAAGCGCCTGTCTACGGTCAGCGCTTTAAGCGCACGGTCCCATCGAAGCGGTGAGGACATCACACCGTCACCGACGCCTAGCGTCGAGTTACCGCAGCTCAGCCAATCGCCCAACGTGGCATCGAGCGGCGGACCGGGGCTATACAGCCGCCAGACGTCGGCGGTTCAGAGCAGGAGCAGCCTGCCTGCCCGCGGGGGGTTCCCCTCCGCCAAGCCCGCGGGTAACCCCGTCTGGAGCCGCATCAAGCGGCTCCTCGGATCCTCCTTCGGACTCTTTCTCCTCATACAAACTTATCTGTGCATCGGAGCCTTCTGCTTCATGTGGCTGGAGGAAGCCAAAGAGACAGAACAGATGCAGTTAATGGCCAGTCAGCGGCTTGAAATGGCCGAGGAATTAGTCAATTGCTCCGGTAACATAAGCTGCCACGAAAACATACTCAGGAAATGGGAAGTAGCTCTGGTGAGGTTCCCCCTGATCTACACGGAGATCGATGGTAGAGTCTGGTCCTGGGGATATTCATATTACTGCAGCTTCACCATCATATCAACAATAGGCAAGTTGAATAAAATACAGATACCTAAAGCCATTCTTCACTGATCTCGTCTCTGGTTTGGGTTCAGGCTTCCTAGGCACCAGATTAAATCAGAGATATTCAATGTTCGACCAATTTGAATCTACCCCATACAATAGATCTCCATCTCCAAGCCAACCCTATCAACACAATAGCTCACAAATCTTGAATGCAGTCTTGAATTGGGAGGTATTTTGCTGCATTTAAAAATTGTAAAACAGCCAATAAAGTTCACCTATTTCTTCCACACTACAGGGTATGGTAACGTCACTCCTCTGTCAGTATTTGGCCGACTATTTGCCGTCGCTTACGCAGTTGTGGGTATCCCATTGATGTTGCTATTTATCACAGATACAGGTAGGCGTGCAACTAGGTTAATGCAATTCTTTTGTAGAATTTGATTAGATATGGGAAAACAATCCCCCTTAATTGAATCCATGCCTCATCGACCGTTGCCTAATCCCAAAAGGCTTAGCTGCATTTTCTGCACGCCATACTGTCTCAAGAATAATTAGGTCACAGGTCAATGACCCGCAGGGGCCAATTTTATGAAGCTGCTAAACCCATAATTATGCTTAGCATTTAGTTGCATTCAACAATAAAGTACATGTATTATAATTTGGTTGTCTTTACAGGCAACAAGTTTGCTCGCTGGACCAAGATCGCCATCATTAAATTCCGCAAGTGTAAATACAAACTGGGCATCTATTGTCAGAAGAGGAGACGGAAGGGCAGAGTGAACTTAAAGACAAGAGGGGGTGATGCGGAGAAAGAGGAGGCAGACGAAGGAGGAGGTGGTGAGGATGACGGTCACGAGGTTGGGAGAGGCGCCACGCCCACGAGGAGAGACGGAGGTCGGAGGGCCTTGAGCATTCCTGAGGTTCACATCAACATTGCCATGTCAACACTGGACGAAGAATGTGAACTCGAGACCAAGGACATTCAGGGCACTGTTGGCGAGAAAGAGCGTTACTATGGATACGGTGATGCAGGGTTGCACGCTTGTCGAGACAATAGCGACTACGGTGGCTCCAGTACTGGAGTCGAAGACTGCATAACCGATACAAATGATAGGGCCCGTGAAATTGTGCCCAGTGTGACTATCGAAGTGCCGAACTCCAGAGAATCGGTTACGAAAAGTGTCAAAGACAATCAAGAGGTGGAGCTTGATTCCTACCCCAGCAGTGGAGACAAGTTGGAATCTTCGTCTAACGAGAGGACGTCCGATTCTTCGTCTTTGGACGCATCACCAGATGATGTCACCGCGAGTATTGACACTGTGAAGAACAGCATACAGGCAAATACAGAGGGAGCTTCTTTCATGGAAAAAGGGGACACGACGGTCGACAACCAACAAACGGACAAGACATCACCAAGGACTAACAGCCCAAAGCCTTTGGAAGCTCGGAACAAAGTTTGCAAATATGAGCCGAGCGACATCTTGCACACGTTGGCGCTCCATAAGAAATGCGGCCAACCTATGCAAAATGCAAAACCAAAAATCAAAACTGACTTTAACGTGGAACCCGAGTGTTTACAGTCTGCCGAAGAAAAAGAAAGGGGAACCGAACTTGCCCTGGGGAGAAGAGTAGTAGACACGGCAAAGATGTTTTCTGTCGATTCGTTATCTATGGATTTAGAAATAAGACCCTCCCTTCACAATTCTCTGTTGTTAAGGAGGGAAGATGAAATTCCACAATTTGTGGCGACATACTTCCGTCACGATTCACTCATGGATGATCTGGGGACTGTCAAAGGACTATCCAGACAGAAATCCAGATCTTTAGAAGGCATCAACACATTTGTCGAGGAGCGGACCGACACAGAGCTGCCGGCCAATCACAAGCCGGCTATCAGGAAGATGCACACCCACCAGACCTCAACTCCCAACGTCAGCTTCCAGACAAGCATGCCCAAACACAACGGACGCTTGCCCAAACGACACTTAGAACGCTGCTCCAGCTCCGGGCGCTATGATGACATCAGACGTGCTCACAAGGCAGACGATGACGCGGAAGAGGATTTCAGAGACAAACCCGCCACAGACTCCGGAGTGGCATCCTCCACTTCCAACTCAACCGAGTGCTCCCCGAAGCATCTACCAATCTCAGACAATACAGACAATAACGAGGAACGGCTGGAAGACGTCATCAGAGAGGAGGACGTCATGGATTCCGAAAAGGAGGAGAGCTTGGAGAAGCTCCGCCAGCTGCGCTTAGGCACTGCACGTTCATCCACGATCGGACATAGGTCGATGCGCATATCAGAGTCGGATATTGTCATGCTGAGCATTCCAATCTGGCTTGCCCTTCTCCTGCTCCTGATGTATCTCCTACTCGGAGCCGGTTGCTTTGCCACTATGCAGGGCTGGAGTTTCTTAGATGGCTTCTACTACTGTTTCATCTCCCTCAGTACTATCGGATTTGGCGACTTAGTCTTCCTACATCAAAACATGCATGTTGGACTGATCTTTTCATTTTTGTACTCATTCCTGGGTCTCTGCTTCACCTCCATGTGCATGAGCTTAAGCTCCATGGAGTTAACACTTCTCTCTCGTAAGATTGCCTCCAAGTTCGGCGTCTACCGGGGCAGGATACAGAGCTTGAGAGAAAAGCGATGGAACAGTCGTAGGCGACATGCAATTCGTGCACAGTCGCCTTAGAGATGGCAGCAAGGAATAACCTGGAAGCAATGATAACTAAATGCAACTGGACTTCGACCTACTGCCTTGGAAATTTCGTACCGTTGACAATCGGGAAAGATCCGTTGGTCAAGCACTAATACGGTATTTCATAGGTCGCAGGTTCAAATCCATTAATTCTTTAAGATAATATTCCTTATTTTACTACAAGTAACAAACTGTTTTTATTTTCTGCTTGGCAAAAACCAACAAGGTACAGAAGCCAGTGCCACGTGCATATAACTGTGAACCACTACATCATGGACTAGCACCCCCAAAATGGTGTTTTTTCTGCTATAGTTAACGCACCTTTACTGCTAACTGTTTAGCAGTGCCATGAAAATGGGCCCCACCAGGACTGGAGCAAATTGAATGGTGCTGCTAAACAACAATTTGCTTATCATTAACATTCTCTCTAGGCAAAAACAGGGTTACAAACAAATTGTCAGTTCATTTGTGACTTATTCAGCTGGGTTTATGTTTAGTTTCGACTGGTAATCCTTTTGTAAATAACTGCGCAGCTGCCACAAATATTGCTAATTCATGTGAAATATTAACTACAAGTTCTAATTGTTTTTATTTACGCGCCAGCAAGTACTGAATTGATGCAAAACAATAATTGAGAGCAAACAAAAACGGAGGGCAGGGAATTTTCAAGGCAATTGTTTAGAAAAATACCGTCAAGTACATTTTAACAATTACAAACCCATCGCTTCACTGAAAATACAAACAGTTGAGTTAAAGGTAGGATACACCATTAGTAATTGCTTGAATTATCAGGAATGGGTGGCTTTTACTATTTTATAGTAAATATCGTTTAACTGAGCTGTCCGAAGTTTTACAGTCATTGATGCCAAGAAAAGCACTAAAAACAGCGTTTAATTGTTTTCAACCGGCGCCGAGCACTTATTCTTATGTTATTTTTTTTTTTTTTATACAATTTTATTTTTCGGAATATTTACAGGATATCTAGTGCAATCATTTTGCTGGATGCTTGGAACGTTTACTTTCATTTTGACTTAAGTAAGATATTTTCTAATAATTCAGTCGTAAATATTTTTGTTGATATCTGCAAATGATGTATCCTACCTTTAACCTGAGAAATTATCCCTCCGACTGTTTATGTGTTTATGTGCCTTGTAATGTTGCGTATCGACCGGTTGCAACATTTGTATATATGCTGGTACCTATGCTATGCAATCACTGTGTGAATTCATGTGTAACGTTTTAGGAAGTTATGTTAATGTATATATTGTCCGTGTACATAAACAACTGAATAAATAATTTCTAGATAGCAGCTGTGGTGGCCATAGATAAAGCTTCTGCCCACCGCCGCCGAGGAAGTACAACATAATTTCACTCATACTGCACTGAAACGTGGTTGGTTTTGGTTTTTTTGCAAAGTAGGCCTATCCACATTTATCACTGGTTAATAACCCCAACTCCCTAGGGTGTGTTCAAAATCATATTGATTTTGAAAAATTCGGGAGGGTAAATCTCCCTTGTTTTGAAGTTTATATTTCGGGAACTTTGTTTATTTTTTTTATTGTTGTTTTTGGTAAGTTTGTTGTCAGTATGCCTTAAAATTTCTTTTTTAATATTTTTCCAAAACTGTTTTGGCAATAAATGGCATAACCGCCTGTGTGCAATATAAAACCTTTTGTGCCCATCAAAGTTTCATATTTCAGCAATTATCATAGACATGTTTACCAGACACCCAGCAAAATGCCTGTACGTATACGCCTCTTTTTATAAATAATTATAAAAGCTGTCAATAGAGGGATAATTGAGGATTTCAACATTTTTTTGCTGGCAAGGATATAATTAAATTTACTAGTTTTATTCTGTATCGTTCTGGAATTGATATCGTTCTGGAAAAAAGTCAAAGTTCGTTTTCTAATTGCTTACCGACAGTCTGCAAATACGTTATATTTACACTGAAATATTAAAAGTATTGGGTTCACTTAGCATCAACTACACGTAAACAATTCAGACCCAGATGCAGGTACTTCCCAGCTGTAGCACTGGCGGATCCCGCGGGGGGACTAGCCCCTGCAATTTGATATTGTTTATACCGCGGCGATCAAATTAATAACAGTCTTTACAATCATATACTTATAGCCCCTCACCACCTGGCAAAAGGCAGTATAGATCCGCCCCGTGTAGTTTGTAATACAATGGCTTTCACAGTTGCGTCAAAAACACAAGAGGGTGCTATTCCGAATCCACTAACTCCCAATCACTTGGCTATGGCTTGACATTACACAAGAGTCTATGGGAAGTGGCCGCAGCCGCTACCATAAACTGTGTGCAATTCAAAGCCGCAGCAAGTAATTCGGACACGGCCTATGACTACATTGGCAATGAAAACTCAAAACAACGTATGGTGCTGTAATCACATTTTACATTAATTTTATTCCTTTTCCAATGTCTACAATATTTTTATCAAAACTCCCTGATCTTTTTATTTACCAAAGTAAAAAATACACGGAATTGATCTTTTTTTAAATATTTTTTTTAAATAATAATAATGCTTATATAGCACTTTACATCGTATCAACGATCTCAAAGTCCTTTACAATTATTACCCCGGTCATCAGGCCCTGAATCACGCGGCAGCCGTTTATAGGCGCTCAATCGGCCTTGACCCTCACAGGTACCCATTTATACTCCTGGGTGGAACCGTAATTCTCTTTAAAGTTCTTGCATACGTTCGTAGTTCAATACTCATACTCATAACTCAATACTCATTTATGCAAGTACTTACCCGTCATAAAAATGAACCTATTTATGAAAAAGAATACATTCACAGCTCTGTTTATTTGATATTGCATCCTTTTCAGTTTAGAGACATTTTTCAAACCCCAGTTTAAGGCTCAGTCTCCATCACTATTGCAACTGCTGCATGAACGAAGGCGAATACGAAAAACGAAGCTCAGGTTTTGAAAAACAGGGTTTTTGATGGGCAACCAGTGGGCGATGGGGTTAAATAGCGCAATTTGTGTTCAATATTCACTGCGCAGCACCCTCTATACCGCGCACAGATGACCCGTTCGTGTCACTAGCAGACGTGTCAGGCACCACGGAGTACCCGGATGCGACGCGATCGTTCCCGGGCACCACATCTGGATCCGCCCCTTCCCGGACGGCCCGTTCGCGCCAGTGGGCGTACTCGTACTTCCTGGAGATGAGTCCGAGGTAGAGGAGGTCTAAGAGTTGAACTCCAACGAGAACAAGGAAGAAATATTGCATATGGCCGTCGTTTATTTCCAAGGTATACCACGGGCTTGCTAGTCATGTCAGAATTGGGAGAACAAAAAAGGGAAAAAGAACAAAACGATGACTTTTTACACGACGGGTTTTTTAGGGCGTGTCTGTGCGGAACTACCTTTAGTCAAATGTTACCTAAGGCAGTGACACCAAATACAAGGTTCCAGCATCCTGCGTTGGATTCCAGAGGACATTTTCAAATCTATGGCGTCGTTTCCGTCTTTAATAGGCTTAGGCTTCAGACAAATTTAGGCTCCTGGGTGCCAGAACTTTAGGCACATTTTGGTACCTGTTCGAATATTGTACTTTGCTTCCATTTTTATTTGCTTCTCGATGATTCGTAGGCGATTTCTAAACACGCTTTCTCCTTATGCAATAAGGGTGAAGGAGGATATTTTGGAACAAAATGTGTTGCCATAATCACAGCGTCAATTTGTACGCTAGTGTCAGCCCTTACAAAAATTATAAAGAAGATATTGCCAGGCTGCTCAGTAAAACAAAACAAGATGGTGGGACTTACCGTACGACATCGCATTAATGAGAAGTATAAGAATCTTGGCAAGAATGTAGCTGCCAACTCCAGACATGAGTAAATAAAGACCAGTGGAGAAACCCTTCAGGTTATCAGGGCCCTCCAAATAGGCAAATTCTAGACCTAGAATGCAGTTCCGAAAAAGAAAAGATTCTTTTAAATTTATATTACACAAATAAACCAGCAGAGAGGTCACAGGTTCGAGTCCCGCCTTGCCAATTTCTTTGTTCACTTTGAAATATTTTGTATACTGTTTTAGCATTTGCACTTTCACACAGCACCGACACTAGGTCGTTCAAAAACAGGTTAAATAGTCAAAACTTTACAAGGCAGATGACATCCAATTATGGTTTACAATTTGGCTTTCAGGTTTAAGATAGACCTACGTACGGCGCCGTGCATGATGATAGTTGTTCAATAGTTGTCCTCTCACTCCCTAGGGTACATGTCAAACTATATTGAAATTGGAGGATTTAGAACTGTTAGGGTACTTGACAATAGTTGAAATGAGGGGCTTAAAACTGAAGAGCAATGAATACAAAAATCATTGTTAGATTGTCGGGTTCGTCATTAGAACGTTTTAGAACTCTGCTTCTGGTTCTAGAACCAGCAATGCAAGGAGACCGAGGTATTACTTACCAGCGACTTGTACGAAGGCCTGAGCCAGCCCACCAAATGTGAACTGTGGTATGAGTGTGAAGCAGCTAAGAGTAGATGCCTCGTACGTCGTATTAGCCACAGAGTTAGGGAAAGTCCTGGTTCTGGTTCTAGAACCAGCAATGCAAGGAGACCGAGGTATTACTTACCAGCGACTTGTACGAAGGCCTGGGCCAACCCACCAAATGTGAACTGTGGTATGAGCGTGAAGCAGCTAAGAGTAGATGCCTCGTACGTCGTGTTACCAACAGAGTTAGGGAAAGTCCCACCATCCGACATGACTGCCTTGCGATGAATCTCAACCAGACTAGCGGACAGGACAGACAGCAGACAAAAGAAGACACCAATACCTGCAAAAGAATGCACTGGGTATAAGATTTGCTCGTGCCTATTGGCTATACTGGGCGCGGGGAAACGCTGATTTCTGTTAATAAAACGCACGGTATTCTGGGTAGCGTACCATGAGCTTTCAAATTGCACACAGTGAGCTGAGTTGCGAAACTGGTGACATCAAGTTCACAGGTCACACAAAATATATACAATCGGAGATCAAAGCTCATCAGCGTTTTCCAGCACCCAGTATGAGCCGGTATGAGCCGGTATGAGCCGGTAAAAGCTGTAACGATATTAATGTACCAGTTCTGTTCTAAAATAATTAAAGTTTGGTGATTAAAATATCAACTTCACTGACCTATCCTGCGAAGAGGGGTCACTTTGAACCCCTTTTTCTCCAACCAGGGGTACAAATAACAAAAGATGGGAGTAAACAGCAGAACCACGCCCGTAGAGAAGAGGTCAAAAGTCACATTAGGAACGTGGACCGACTCGCCAATATCACCAATGTAAGGATTCAGCCTTTTGAACTGTTCAAAGTAAATTATTGTCATCTGAAAAAGAAACCGAACAAAGAAATTTAACTACTTAGCATCTTAAAGTTTTTTATGATTTTAATATTGCGCAGCGACATTTCTTGAAATGCAGAATACTTAAGAATCTGGGTATGATTTAAAGTAAAAAAAAACTCAGCCGATTCACTTTAATCTTCTGCATACAACTTATTGCAAAGGATCCCAGAGTGCACAGCAGCCTAAAAAAATAGAAAACAACTTTAAAGCAGATAATGTGCGGAGAGATTGTTAAACTTACGAAATAATAAACGATCGCGTAGATGGTGACAGTGTGGAACGCAGGTAGAGTCTTGAGCAGGTGTTTAACCTGATCTACACTCAGACGGCAGAAACTACCTCCGTGTTCTTGTTTGGCGTAGTCTAGCGTACTCTCCGGTCTCTTACGTTTACTGTCTATCTCCATCTCACGTTCCTCCTGCTGGGAATTCATCAGCCGATTCTTGATACCCTGGTAGATGATCTTAAAGACCATTATAAGGGCGTTTCCTTGGCAAATTTGTGAGGATTAAAATAAATTTGAAGGTTTCAAAGAAAAGATAGAAAGAATTCCATATATCTGGACATCAGATGTAGTATGCTAAGGAGGTCCCCGATTTACCACAAAGGATGCTTAAATTGTGAAAGTTGGAGAACACTGTTTTACATAGGAATGAGAAAACTTAGTTTTTTTTACGACAATACTTTTTCCGTTGTGGCGCATAAGATTTTGTATGCAGGAACTTGGATGATGTCCAGATATATAATTTTTTTCTGGGAAGATTGCCCCTATCTTCCTAATGCCTCTATACTCATAAAAAACAAACCTCAATCAAAACTCACTGTACCAACAACTCACTCTGTGGCTGCACCTCGACATAGTCGCTGCCCAGACACATGAAAACAACGATGCCTAGAATGAGTAGCACAGTCAGAACGCCAAAGCCGACACCAAAGTTGAATATTCTGTCCACGTAATCGGATATCGGTAAGGCTATGGCTAAGCCTAAGGCTGTGGACCAATAAAACCTGCCAACAGAAGTAATAAAAAGCACCATCTTTAGTTTAGTAAAGTCGCCTAGTCGAAGTTTACAACAGCATCCTGCCCGTTTCCTAAAATGTCCTAGCTTTACCGAATACGTTTTTGATGTCCCATTGATAATGTTCACCATATAGTTCGATTATTCCCCGGGCCGTGTTCCACTTTAAAATGTTTGCTTACAAAAACAAGTGGACCAGATTGTGTGCCATCAACATTGGCAAATATTAGCAACATAATTAGGCGAATGACCTCTAGAGATGTTCGCTATAATGTTTTCAATATGGCCGATGCAACTATAAACGATACAGTGTGTATCTACACTGAACACAAATATAAACGCCCACAAACATTGTTATTTGTCTTGATTTGTAAACATTTGTGTCCATCTCTGCAGATGTGGGTGGAATCACTGAATCACTGAGCAATTCCTCACTGGCAGAGATGGACACAAATGTTTACAAAGCAAGACAAATAACAATTTTTGGGGCGTTTATATTTTTGTGGGCGTTTATATTTTTGTTCTGTGTATATTCAGTGTTCAATTAGGCCTATTTGCCTCAGGTATGTACTCAAGAGATGCCAGGTGATCGACAGGACAGGGAGCCAGCCTAAGGCTCAATTTCCAAACTGTCTTACCAGTGGAAGAGTGTCCTGACTGCTTTTTCGCCAGCCTGTTCGACCTGGCGGGCAGCGAAGGGTCCCACGTTGGCTCCGTAACCAGCATAGCCAAGGAACATGATTGTGAAACCGACGATGAAGATGCCTCGCTTGGCTTCAATGGAGATGGATCGAGAGAACCAATTCTCAAAGGGGATGACATCCAAAGTCAGAAGAAGCAATCCTTCAAGACACAAGAAAAGAACTTTTATTTGTTTTCTTAAGAATTGTCAACAGAATAATCAATTGCGTCATAACAACTTGATTGTGCAAATCAGATTTTGTCATTTTACCAGCGCATGGTCTTCTCTACACAATATCTTTGAAGTATAGTCGAAATTAGAATACAGTAAACCACTCACCTGCTAGAGTTGTGAATGCACCAATTTTAATCATCTTGTATCTTCCAGTGTAAATATCGGCTATTAGCCCACCCAAGACCGGCAGGCAAGGCACTAGCGCTGCGTACACCTCGATCATCTTAGGCGCTCCTCCATCCACATAAAATAACACCTCTGTGCAGTACAACACGATGTTCTCTCTGACAGCCAAGAAAGCGACTGAAATAAGACTCTGGAAGATCAGGATCTGAGTGTAGGCTCGGCGGTGTAGTGGGTGGTCCGACTCTCCTGAGTGGACAATGTCTTCGGATGCATGGGGGTTGGAGTTAGGAACAATGTGCTCCGGAGAGGAGACGATAGAGTTGTCGGTGCCGCCATGACTGATGGAAAGCGTCTCCTTGGTAACCAGAGGGACTCGCTCCTGTTTCTTCTTTGGATTGAGAACCATGTTGAATATGTCTTTCTCTCTCTCCAGAATCAAAGGTCAATATTTTCACAAGGCTTTCCTGTCCAGTTTTAAAAAGCTCAGTTCTTAATCCTCGCAAAAATTAAATTTATTACTTGTACTTTGATTTTCCTGATTGAGAATTTTGCTGAAAAATGCATACCCAGTGAACTACATCGAGAGGCAAAGCGCTGCAAACAGAATATTTTAACTCAGTCACGTTACTTATCATCAGCTACATGTCTAATCCTACCAGCATAAATATATTTACATTTCAACAGAAGTTACAACTTAACAGCACAACGACGTACACTGTATGCTGAATGACTTTATCACACGACTCACAATACGCACAGCCTCTGAATAAAACACCGTGTCCATTTCCAGACCAAAGGGCACTCAATAATTATCTGTTGATAAAAAAAAAAAAGAGAAAAAAACACCAGAGCTATTTCCATTATTCGTTCCCACACAAATCATTCCCATATCTATCGATTGGATAAATCTCAAACTAGTCCAACACAATGAATATACTTACACAAATATCTTATCATATTGATTTTTGAACAGCCATACTGCACGCCACAGCATTAGCAATTGAGTTGTCTATAACTCTGTAACTTTATACGTACTCTACAAGTACACGGTTCAAATAATATTATGTGATAAAATACCAGACATTCAGCAACCAGCAAGGGATGTATTTATTGTTGCGTGAAAAATTGTATTTTTTTGGTCAAAAGTCATGGGTGACAGACTGAATAATCATCATGCAAAGTAGTTTTCCTTTTTGTGACCAAAACCCTCCTATTCGGAAATAATTTTGTGGGCCAGTTGTTCAACTGCACAAGCTGTGGGCAGAATTGTGTTCCCCATAGGAACACATGCAAATAGAATCGGAACATTTGTGCTTATTTGTGCTGTTATGCCATAAAGGAGGGTTAATTAATAGATCTTGTTAATTACATGTAGGATCGAAATATTACTATTATTAGGCTCTCTTAACTTTGATGTATTAATATTTAAGTTGATGGGAATGTTTACTTCTGGGTTTTGTGGTTATGTTAATGAGAAAGCGATCCAGGTTGAATATAAACAAGCTGATTGGACATAATGCGATAATTGATGCAAATCAACAGTCGGTGATCTGTAATAAGCCACTTCGACATTCCAACTGCGCATGTGCACAACAAGATTCAACAATTTTTCTCGGCAGACAAACACGGCAGACAAATGCACACTGACAAGGCTATGGGGGACGTGGTAACCGAATCCGCATTTTGTGCATTTTCTCGTGAAATCGAAAAGACGATGGGAACTTTGTTCGAACAAAAGTTTGGCCACACAAAACACCTGAAAACACCAAAACGTAAAAAACAAATGTTACTTAATAACTTTAGAACACGACGATCTCTTTAAATTCGCAGGTACCCCGCTATGCTTTAGCACACAATCGCTGTAATGTTTATCTAAAAAAGAAATCGTAAAATCTTCATGTGCACACGCGCAGCGGGAATATCGAACTGGCTTATTGCCATAAAAAATGATATTGAGAAACACAAATTCATAGTGAATTTTGCATATGCACTCGCAGTCACAGGTACTTCCCCCCCCCCCCCCCCCCCACAAAAAAATAAAAATAAAAATAAAAAATAAATAAAAGGGTTGTAGTTACCCTAGTTCAAGTTGTGGTGTGCTAGTATTACATGTATGTGCGACGATGAAAAAAAAACAGAATTTGCAAAGTCAGGGTAACTGCTCTAGCTCTATGTTCCAACAACACTATTTCCAACAACCCGCATAAATCAAGAAGAATGTGCTACTGCCTGTTGCATTGGCGACTCAGTCCCATGTGGTAACATAACTACGACAAACTGCTGTGCTGTGCTGTCTCGTAAATCGTTAACATCGTCCAAACTAAAGTGGAGTCGGCTACAAAAGTAGAAGTTAACTTTTAATACACTCACCATTCCCGGTACTGTGGGCAAACAAGTTAGAACGAAGTCTACGAAGTTCAACCAAACGTCATGTCCGTAAACAACCTATGTTGTAATTTGTAAACCACAATTCAGACAGCGCGTACAGTCCAAAAACAACCAAGCCCAACCCGTTTCAATTCACAATCTGAACATTCTATAAAATCGCTCAGCCATGCAATGCACGTCGAGTGAACTTTTTGATCGAGGTACCAAATGGCGCCGTTTGGTTTTGGTAACAGCGCCCTCGGCCTCCTATATTGTGTCAGCCTTACCTCAAAAGGTTACAACTATCAACACGCCCCCAAAACCACACAAGTTTCCAATATGGGGCCAACTTCACGGAGCTGCTAAGCACAAAAATTTGCTTAGCATGAAAATTTGTCCTTGGTAAAAACAATGTTACAGACAAAATTTTCACGCGATCTTTATTGTTTTTGATTGATAATCAGCTGGTTTTTTGCTTAGCATGAAAAACGCGTAGAAATTTGGTTAATAACTTGTTTTTAATGAGCAAGACTTTTTTGTGCTAAGCAAATTTTTGTGCTTAGCAGCTCCGTGAAATTAGCCCCTGTTCACAAGTACCTTTGATTGCACTGCACTAATTCAAGCCCCATTTAAAAACGGTGCAAAATCAAAGTTCTGGGCTGAATAACACGCAAGCCAACATCACCGGGGTTTTCCAAACAAATATTAAATTATTGTCCGATCCTTCATCTTTCCATTTCATTTCAATTTTAGGTGGGGTAGCCAACTACATATTTTTTTTTAAAACATGCCAAAGCAAACTCACCTCCCGAAAAGTGATACCTCCCAAACTTGCTTGTAGCCATTTTACAAGCGATATCCCTCCACTTTCACTGGCAAATAGGACCCATTTTCAAACGTAATTTTATCAAGTTTGCCTTTAGATGGAACCCCAAACCAGGGAGTTAATCCTCAGCAATATTTATACAATCCCACCTTTTGAAAAAAGCCGAACGGTCTCTGTTTTAGAGGCTTCCTTCAAGACAACAAGTGAGAAATCCCGGACAGACTGAGAGAAACCCGTTTTTAAGATGGGTATCAATTTTTTCAAGATCTTAAAAGAACTGTCAAGCAGTGGCAACACTGCAAGCAACCCCTGCAAAGAGGAACCAGCTAATATCATACACAGTCTTATAGGGAATATAGGGGGACCAGAGAATATCACAGATTAGAGAAATAAAATTATATGCAAACAATTGTAACATGTACAGCACTCGACTTGATTTCAATATTTGCATATCGAATCAACAAAATGGCCAAGCATTTAATGCTTAGAATACTCAGCACTTACATTCCTATACTACAATTTTTAAAACATACATATGAAAAATTGGAGAAAACAAAATTAATATGCAAATGCTGTGGCTCATTAATGGCTGATAATTGGTCGACACTGCCCGGACTGGTCCATTGTAAAGAATGGGGGTGTTCTAATGAGGTTGCAATGAGTACAATCGTGCTTACAATTCCTATGTTGCTCTATAAAAAAAAATGTACATTAGGTCTTGTTTTATTAAGTTATTAACTTGGTCATCGACTTAACCTTTCCCAACCACGTTTATTAAACACTAGATGGCTCAAACGGTTAAGTCTTTGTGTCAGAAATCCTTGGCTATGACTCACACTAACACACAGGTCTATGGGAAATGGCTGTCATTGTAAGCTACAGCCAAGTAATTCATACACAGCCTGAGAAATAAAGCATTAACTGGTATAACGCATTACATAACATGATCACATACACGGTACACATAGATTGGTGACCAATGAAAACTTTCACTGGCGCACCAAACATCCTGCACCGACAACACATACAAAGTCAGAACGGCAACCAGTTGAAATACTCTAAAGAGACTAATAAATCCGTGTCCAAATTATTTGGCTACGGCTTAAATTACACACGAGTCTATGGGAAGCGGCTATAGCCGCTACAATAGACTTATGTACAATTTCAAGTTCTAGACAAGTAATTAAGACACAGTGTACATGACAGAAAAACATGCAATGTATACCACGACAACTGTGAGGCTATGTGTACAAACAGAATCTAAATAATTTTGAATTGGAAAAGAATAAATGCTCCGAATATAGGCAGACTTTAAAGATTGCTCACAATACAAAGACTCCTACAAAATGCGCTAAGCACAGTTCATGTACATATCAAGTTATCAGCAGGAACAGTTTTTGGTTGAAGCTGTTTTCATTTGATTAAAATGTCATCCATTGGCCGTTGCTGATACCAACGCGCATATTTATATGTAAAATCAAATTAAAAAGAAGCCGGTTAACTTTTCCCTGCAAGTTTTTACCCCAAAGTCATAAACAGACGCGCTTGTTTTCAAAGTAAGAATCTGTAAAATAATGCCGACATTTTAACCAGTTCGCGCCGGAATTATTGTAACATTCACCGAGCCGAGGCGCGGGATTATTTTTAACAAAACTTGATCCGAGGCGGGTTTAGGCCAATGGTACCGGGAAGCACACCCACTTCCGGCCTTGCTCGCTGCTGACAGACCTTGCTCGCGACGTGTTTATGCGTCATCCGTTTTGAATCTTGGAAAGTGGTGTCCGATATAGCGGCATTGTACCATCAATGTGCGTTGCAGCTAAGCCTTTTATGACATTTTTAACACATTCTTTGAGTACATCTAATGGAAAAATCTCTTGCAAATTTGGATTCCATTCGGGTAATCCCTCCCCCCAAAAAAATAGTTGTAGTGACCCTGAACTTGGCTTCCCAATCTCGGTTTTTTTCCTCTTCAATTTGCAGCTCATGGCATTATCTTTGCAACAAAATTCAAACAGTTATAAATCCAACGGTATTTTTCACTAATCACAAACAACACTCCATTCATTTATTTCTCCTCCTTGGCTGGTTTAGCATCTTTCTCCTTTGGTACCTCCGTTTCTTTCTTGACCTCTGTCTTCATCTTATCCTTGTCAGTGTCTGGTTTCTTCTCAGACACAATGGCCTCTTCTAGTTTGGCAACCACCATACCCAGTGACTTCTTGGAAGACAGGATGGTCTCCTTGTAACCTTGGGCCTGCTTCTCAGCTGTCTTCAGCTGCTTCTCTGTGGTGTAGAGACGCTTGCGGATGTCATCAAGATTGGCCACCATGCCTTTGGCATTGGCCTCGGATGAGGTAGCATTGGAACGGAGGTCATCTTGAGAAAGGGGGAGGGGGAAAGGCAGAGGCATTGGGAAAAGAGGGTTAACACTTCGATACCACGCCTTAAGCAAACCAGGCAAGTTTTTTACTAGCCCGCATACATTTTTATGGACATTAAAACTAACATATTAATTTGGCTTATTAATGTTTAACCCTTCCTTTCTTGTAAAAAATCATATACAAAATGGAGGATGCAAGACTGTTATGAACAATTTTCAAACTGCAAACAAATTAGGAAAATGAATGATGAAGGAAATGAATGATGAAAGATATAGAACTCGATGTTGCTGGTTGTCGAGAATTTGTTTTCTATTTTCTGTGTCATCATAATCATCATCATGTGTTACTATTGTCAGAATCATCTGTGGTGTCCTAGTCAATTTTTTGTCCTACTTTCAATAGCAGTAAAATGTTGGACTAAATATGTTTATAAGAAAAATTCACTTCATGACCCTTCTGCCACAAAATAATTAATTAGCTAGTTCAATGCGAGAGATATTAGAGGTTTAAAACCTGAAGATGCGGGCACAATCCTAGATGATAATCATCCTGTGATTTAAGAAAACAAGAACTGACTCACCAACAATAACCTCCATCTCCTCAATCTTGCGTTCGGCCGTCAGACGATCCTGGTCACTTTTCTCCACCTTCTGCAGCAGGTTATTGATGTCGATGGCACTTCCCTGGAATGTGACCAATCCTGTAATTGACTCCGACTCGTCTGACTTGGTCTTAGAGGCTGCCTCGGCCTTCAAGAGCTCATAGTTGCCTGTTGGCGAGACAGATATAAGAAGGATATTAGGATCAAAAACAAAAAGCAGGTGACTAGAGAAACTCGGCTTGACTTGGTTCTTTACTCGCCTTCCAACGATGTGACCCGGGTTTAAATCCCGCCTGGGACAATATATGGATTCAGTTTCAGTCACTGCCTTATTCTGTGGGGTTTCCTATAAAATTTACCTGGTTTTCTTTATCTAGCGTTCAAAAATGGGGGAATTAGGTTGGAAGTGGTCCTGAATTTACCCTTTGCCAACTCGACGTCAGTCACCATGCCGTTCACCTGCTGTTCGGTTTTAGCGCCCTCACTGTCATCTTTGGATCGGTCTGTCAGCTTACGATAGCTGAAGATCTCCCTAGACATGGAGTCTCGCGAGACCACCTTCTGAACGATCTTCCGTACCTGAATTAAATAAAAATTTGAAATGACGACAAGAGAAATTTATCTTATGGAAAGCTGTTGAGCGGATGCTTGTGTACTGAACCCATTAACCAGGCATGCAACTTGGGATCAACCCCCCTTCCCCTCCCCCTCCCCCTTCCTCCTTATCCCCCCCAAAAGGAGGACATTCCAATCTTTACAAGAATTTGTACAGTGTTCTTTAATTTAGTTTTGTGAAGTAAAAAATCAGCAGATCTGAGGTAAAGTGTCATGTCTGATTAACTGAATGAATTCAATGTTAGACTTTGGCCGACATTTGTTTACACTGTATACCCAGGGTTGTCCTAAAAAATTCTTTTGATTTTTTTTTTTTTAATTACTGACTCAGGTGGGACTTGAACCCTAACCTCTTGCTTTCTAGTGCAGAGGTCTTACCACTGGACCACCGAGCTAGCTGGGTCGGCTGGCTGGTTCGAGTCTGATTAGCAGTGGGTACCGCAACCGAAGGTTTCCATAAGGTGGAATTTTGGTCGGGAGATGTCAACTAACTGAATTAAGATAATTTCCTCTTTAGAAAACTGTGGAATTCCGGAATTGTTTTTACCTGTGATCTAGAGAGATGCAGGCCGATGCTATGGATGATTTCCTCCACGTCTCTGTCGGTGAGATAGTTGGTGTGATTCTGGTCAAAGTAGACGCAGGATAACAGCAGAGAAGGATCCATCGTTTCCAGCTTAGCACGTCGAGACTTCTTCTTGGAGTCTTTCTTCTTGTCTTCTGATCGCTTCTTGTCGTCAGCTGCGACGATAGTCACAGTGGTAAATAAAAGTTAGATTTAGAGCAATTGTAAAAGAATCATATCCATTTTTGATTTCCAATAAGTGTTACTATCCCAGATACAGACTCTATTGCACTTAGAAGTACATATGACCATTTGGTGGTTGTTTTGTTTTTTTATTTTTTTTTATTTGAAGAAACCAAATTAAAATTGCGCAAAATCATTTTCGGCTGAACAGACTCAGATAAAAATGTAGTAGAAAAGTCGGATCTAAATTTAGAAATTTGGAGGACAAAATCAGGATACAAATAGATGTCGCAAGACATTAAGACATTTTCAGAGGTTTCTGTAATACATACTGTCTTCATCTTCGTCTGCATCACTTCTCCCATCCTCCTCCTCCTCTTCAGCTGCTGCATCATCATCATCATCCATCTTCTCATCCTCCTGTCAGAAAACAAGACGACAAGCCAAGCAAATGTTATACTTTAACAAATGCAGATGCCAAGACAATCTGATGTCAAAACCTTTTGTAGCAACAAATTCTAGAGGGTAAAAACCAGTTGAAGATTTCCAGGTTTTTGTTGAGCATTTGTGTCGTGTCCAAACCAAATATTCATTATTTACAAGAACGCTGATGATTTGCAGTTATTTAATCTCTCACCTTGTCTGCGTCTTTGTCTTTCCGCTCGTCTCGTTCCTTGTCAGTTTTCTCATCGGACGTCTTACGTTTCTTGGATTTGGGCTCATCCTTATCCTTATCCTTTCTGTCCTTCTCCTACAAAAAACAAAGAGAACAATAATAATAATAATAATAATAAGACGACAAGGTGCTTATAAAGTGAATTTTACACAAAGTCTCAATGCGCTGAACAAGGAAGACGTTGTTACAAATGGTTTTGTGTGAGCCAGTGTGTTTGAAGCTTTGATTTGAATGATCCTAGGTTTCTGCTTCTTGGATGTGCGAGGGTAATTGGTTTCACAGGACAGGTGTAGCAACAGATAATTACTTTTATTAGATGCAATCTAATACAAGTGTCTCCAATTGTTGCCATATCAAGCTAATATAGGGGTTTGGCACTAGAATGAATGCCGACACACCAGGCAACTCATCAAGTTTGTGACAGCCTACTCCACATGCTATTCAACTCACTATTTCAACATTTTTGAAAACAAAACTCAAGACTAATCAATTTACCTTTTCTCTTTTCTCAGGGGCTCGATAGAGTGCCTTGTAGATGTTAAACGCAAAATCCCTCTGCAACATTTCATTGAACAGCTCAGCAAACAGAGACACCTACAAATAAAAGGATGGCTGAATTTAGCACTGGCAAGTATCTCCCAAAACTTTGATTAAGCGACACTAAAATGTTGAGATGACAAACCTCAAAGGAATGTTCCTTGTTATCCTCAATCCTGTAGTCTAGTAGAACGCTAAGACAGACTACGTTGCAGTCAAATTTGCCACTCTTGGCGGTCGTAGACGGGTGAACTAGAATCACGGGATTGTCGGGGAGTGTTGTTTTATGCTCTAGGTCTCGACGTAGCTTCTCATCGCTAAGCTTTCTCTTATCCTGAAGAAGACAGAGAAACCTAAATTTGTCAATTTGGTAAATTTGATCTTGATGAATGCAAACTGTCCATTCATTGCAAAGTAAGATTTTCTAAGTAAGAGCGACAATGAACATTTAGTTATTAGACACTCACTCTTTTGATGCATATAATTTTGACCACACTGATGTACTCATATTGTGCTACCCACAAATGCCGGCCTGAACCAGTTTCAAATCGAGGTTTGTGAAAAACAATCCCGTGCCTGGGTCTGGTCATAATCACGGCGCAAACTGGTTAACCAGTTCGCGCCGGATGACGTATATAAATGCAAAATTTTTTCCAAAATTCAAAACGGATGTCGCATAAACACGCCAAGTTCAAGTTCGGAAATGTATGTCAGCAGCGCGCAAGGCCGGAAATGCGTGGGTGTGCTTCCCGGCACTATCAGCCTGAACCCGCTTCGGATCGAGTTTCGTTTAAAATAATCCCGCCCGTCGGCTCGGCGATGTCAAAATAATCCCAGCGCGAACTGGTTAAGAGGAGTAACCTTTGGAACAAATCAGTAGCAAATATTAAACTGTTTTTGTTCGACAGACTTGGGTTAACTGACCTCCTTTTGCTGCTCAGTCTCCACACTCTCCTCTTCTTTGGCGTCTTTGTCCTTTGTCGTTTCTTCTTTCTCGATCCCTGGTGGGCCGTCCGAGGCCCCCTCCCCTTCTTCTTCCTCTTTCTCTGCTTCCATCTTGACAGCCTTAGTCAAGCGAGCAATAAGCTGAGACTTTAGACCCTTGGAGTTTAGACCGCGGCATTCTAGCTCATGCCGCAGGTCGTTAACCTGTGTGGGGAGAGAATCCAAGGATTCTTGTCATTTCTATTCTCATTTCATAATTTCTCTGAATCTATTTCAACGAAACTGTTTGGTTAGAACACTTAAATTACAAAGTACCGAGGTTAAATAGGGTCAGGATGCATGTATCACTTGGACCCTTTAGTTATAGAACACCCCGCCCCAACCACACCCCCCTGTTACCTTCATCGTCTTAGGGTCCAGCAGATGGTGATGTGTTGGAGTCATGTGGACAGAAGAATCTGAACCTTCCTCATCATCCTGATAAGAAACCACAAACATTCTAATGTCAGATATCGAACTGTTAGAACATCGGAAACAACCAACAATTATGTATCGTAAGAAAGTCCTGAAGAAACAAAAACAATATATATTGAACTCAACTAATATTTTGTTCTTTACTTTGGGTAAGAAATTCAAGGCGGTTTTGCAGATCGATGCTATGAGTTTAAATTAGGTAAGAAAGTTCTGAAGAAATTAAAACTTGACTAATATTTCGTTTTTGATCGATGCTACGAGTTTGTAGTAAAATATAAATATTAAAAACATTTTTTTTAAAGAATAAGGTTTAATTTTTTTTTTAAATAAGATGAAATTTGTGAAACAGCATCCTAATCATTCTGGTGTTTTCGTGGTTTGGTGGTCTTCGTTTTATTTCCAAGAAGCCAGAGCCTGTGTTTAAATCTGTGAAACGGATATAAGCGTTGAGGTTAAAGGTCACATCGCAGAGGATTATGGGATGCTTTTTCTGGATTTAAGTCAACTTCACAGATTTGTTTTTTTGAAGTTTTGTCCCCTTTTCTTGCGGAGTTTCCGTAACTTTTGAACGTACCCTGATTTTCAAAAAGGCCAATTCACAATTTAGCCTTTTTTAACAATAGAACTAGTAAATAGAACCACGAACGTTTCAAACCCCCAACCCATGCACTTAATCTCCTACCGAAGGAGAGATCGTATTTTTTTGATTTCTTAAAAATATTTTAATTAAAATCCCAACTGTCATGCACTCTGCTGTGCTTCCCCCCCCTCCACCCCCCCCCCCCCACCCACCCGAAAAAAATTGCCACAAAAAATGGGTGATTAAAACGAATGAAGACCTGCCGAGATGCGCAAAAAGCTCCAGGAAAAGCCATTAGCTTTGTACTCACTGCTACTGAGAAAAAAAGCTGTTTGGAAACAAAGGGTTGGAGTTTTATTTTGAATATGTTTGTTGGTTTTCTTTAATAAGTGTGTGTTATTATCAATTGTTATAGATGTAATTGTGTCTCAAATGAAGATGGGAAAAAAATTACTTTGGATTCTGAAAACCGATTGGTTGAATGACCGTATTACATGCATGAGTGAAGCAAACACTTATTTTCCAAGTTGTGCCAAGAAAAGGCCAAGAAATCTTTAGCCTTATGTTTTTCAAAGGGTTCAAGAAATTGGAGAATTTTCCAATGTGTATTTGAACCACAGGTGTTTTCCTGGTGAGGTACTTCGGCCGTTTGGAAAATGGCAAAGCTTTGAAAAAAAAATCAACTTTGTGGGAAAGTAAAATGTTCTAAGTTGAACTGACTATAACTTTTGGATATATATTTGTATGTGATGAGATTTGAAATTGTGTTAATGTATTTTTTGGGGGGAGTTAAAAGTGAGTCTGCAGAAATACTAGTCTCAGTGCCTGTGTGTCGCCGGCCCCGTCCCCTCCAGTGCTGGAGGATTGACGCTCCTGCGACGCTAGTCTCTCCTCCAGACGCTGCTTGTAGCGGGCCCCAAGACCCTCGTACTCAGCCCTGGTGGGTAAAAGATGCCATACATCCGGAACGAAAATAACCACAGTTTCAACGCAGGCGGGGACTAGTTGACCCTTGGAGGTGCGCTCAGGACGATGATAATGCAGCTCGATGAATCGGTACCTGGTGGGGGTTTGAATGATAGTGCATTAACATAACTCGAGCCAAGGGCTACGAGTTGGTTCAAAAACCTCTACCAAAAAATAGTGTTTAACACCTCAAGTTGTACCATAAGATCTAGAGAAATTAGGTAAGCGAGAGGTGATTCGTCAAGATTTTACAGAAATGTAAGAAATTTGTATAATCCATGTATTGCAAGGAGCGATATGTCGAATGCAGCTAAATGTAAATGCAGGACAGAAGGCAATGTGGAAGATTTAAAAACAAATCGTATAACGTAACCGTTTACAATTTAAAAAAAATAGCTTAAATACTAAGACATTTACCGACTAGATTCTTGATGAATTTAAGTAAAAGATTCATAGATAAAAACAAATAAAGTTAAATATATTTATCAAAAGGATTCTAGCAATTTCACCCTGAAACCATCTTGTAATTTGTTTTACTTGAAACAATGATAAGAACGTAGCTACATTCAAATTAGCTCCTTCATTTTTTGCATGACCACTTTTAGTCAAAACCAGTCTTTAATTATGCGAGTCTACTTCATGTTTATTGGACAAGTAAATTGTATATTTCAGAAACCTAAGCTATGAGAGGCACTTAAGAATTAACACACGAAAAAACAGGATTATTGTAACAAACTGTTAACTCCACTCAGTTATACAAAATTGTTTGTGTTTTTTTTGGTACAAAATCATAAATAATTTTCTATGAAACATAGTATCCCACATTTGCAATAGTAACATTTTAATTGTATAGTTATCTTTTTAAAGGCCTGAAATTTAAAAACTTTCTACGGCACAACTAAATATTTCCGACCTTTCCCGAACCTTCTCCTACACATAGCAGCGGAAAATCATTGGCACTAAACTGTTGTGAAAAATAGAGGTTTTGCCCCTTTTTGAACACTTTTGTCAAGTAAGTTTTTGATCTACTTCTATTCTAAAAGACATTTAACAATAGCCGTGACATTTAGTTGTCATCTTTTAACAGTCGACCGAATGTTGATAGCTGGTTGCACCACAGACACAAACTCACCTGAAATTAACACACTGGCTATTGCATTCCTAATCTTCAACCCCCCCATCTCTATTATCTTTACAAGCCCAACATTTCGCTTTGAAGAATTGGGTTGAATACAAAGTTACACGCACTTGGGCATAAACACAAGACACATTTGTTTGTCAGGTACACAACATTCCAGAACTGTAGATAACAGGACTCATCTATGTATATCTGAGTTAAGAGACCTAGAATCACTCCTTAATTGCCTTATCTTCCACATGTAGGGAGGCACATCCACGATTTAAAGGTAGAATACACCATTTGCAGATTTCAACATTTTTTACAACCGAATTATTAAAAGAAATATCTTACTTATTTGAAAAAAAATATTTATAGTAGGCATCCAGCAAAATGATATGCGCTAGATATCCTGTAATTTTTACGAAAAATTGAATTTTATATAAACAAATTCAAGATCGCCGGACGGCGATCGCGAAAAACAAAAGAACAACATAACTACCACTGCCCAACGCCGGTTGAAAACGAACGCTGTTTTTCTTGCTTTTCTCAGCATCCATGATTGTAAAACTTCGAACAGGTCAGTTAAACAATATTTACTATAAAATACAACCCCCTATATCCACCCATTCCTGATAATTTAATCAATTACCAATGGTGTATCATACCTTTAAGACTACGTTCCTACAATACCCACATTCGTCTTCGTTATTAATTACTCACCTCCTCAACTAACTTAAGTTCGATACTATTCAACTCCTATCTATAATTGTAAACCTTCTAGTATTCAAGACTTCTGCTAGATGTTTGTTACCCAAGCATGCATGAGAGAGATACCCAGATACGTACCAGTGTAAGCATTCACCCAGGTCAATTCCCGTCAGAGCTTTGGTGGTGCGGATTGCAGTCTTGATCAGCACTGTTTTATCATTGACGGGATCGGCACCGTCTAGCGACGGGGACCAGGGACCCCCGATAGCCATGGCCTCATTCTTGCCCTTCTGTCCCACAAGGAAGTTGATGAGGCGCGTCGGGTGTTGAAAGTTCTCACGAACTTCGTTGGTGTCTTGGGGCCGGGAGCAGCACTGCTCGTAGAAGTCCTCTATGGAGAAAGATGCCATAAGCATCACCTATTATAAGAAAAAAGAAAAATCACCTTAGACAAAAGAAAAATCACCTGACAAAAGAAAAATCACCTGACACAAAAGAAAAATCACCTGACACAAAAGAAAAATCACCTGACACAAAAGAAAAATCACCTGACACAAAAGAAAAATCACCTGACACAAAAGAAAAATCACCTGACACAAAAGAAAAATCACCTTAGACAAAAGAAAAATCACCTTAGACAAAAGAAAAATCACCCAAGACAAAAGAAAAATCACCTGACACAAAAGAAAAATCACCTGACACAAAAGAAAAATCACCTGACACAAAAGAAAAATCACCTGACACAAAAGAAAAATCACCTGACACAAAAGAAAAATCACCCTAGACAAAAGAAAAATCACTTAAGACAAAAGAAAATGGTTACTAGTAGATGTGCACCCTGAAGTGCACAGTGCTAAAGTAAAAAATGTGAAACTGATACAAAAATACAAAATTTCAGCAATTTTTTAAGAAAATGGTCAAAAAAATGTTTGCATGGTGACAAGTGGAAGATTTTGCAGGATTGGTTCCTAGCCACAAAGGCTTCAGAGGATTATAGCTAGGGGGCGTTATAAGTACCTTTGCAGAGTACTTGTAGCTTGCGTCTGGAGGCTCCAAGACTGTGTCATTCTTCTCAAGAGGTTCCACGTCTTTGCTCATGACATGGAAGGTGCTGCTGTTACCGATTGCCAGCGGCCGTGAGAGGGCGAAGGCGTCTTGCCAGGTGAAAGTAGAATGGAAGAAATCGCTGGGGATATACATGTTGCTGTAACGTTTCCGCAGCTCAATTACATTGGACTGGGACCTGAATTCAAACGATGACAGCACAATAATCAATGAGAATTTGTCTGGCCCTCCAAAGCACTCCAAGGAATGCCATAGGAAAATGCAGGTCAACCGAATCATGCCGAGTCCACCATGTATTACACTGATAAGCAAAGCCATATGCCCATTTATTAACTACAAAAGTGCTCTTCACTGTACATGCAAAGAATCCTTCGACACACTGCAGCTGCAGTGATTTGGCATGTATCACTGACTTGCAGAAAAGAACTCCCATAGAGGAAGGGTTAAGATTAGATAATTTGGACACACTTACACATCCAATGAGTGTTTGGCAATCTGTACTACATAGCGCGGTGCTGGACGACGGCTACGTTTTGGTGATCTTCGCGGGGAGTAGGAGCGATGATGCACGAGAGGAGACTTCTCTCGTTCCTGTCGTCTCCTCTCACGTTCCCTTTCTCGTTCCCGTTCTCGTTCTCTCTCCCGTTCCCGGTCTCTCTCACGGTCGCGTTCCCTCTCACGTTCTCGTTCACGCTGCTCCCGTTCTTGTTCTCGCTCACGCCTGCGCACCTCGCGTTCTCTTTCGCGTTGGTCGTAGGAAGAGCGAAGTGGGTCGGTGCGGACTGGATCTGGGCGGCGCTGGACTTGCATGGGTGGGCCTTGGGGATGGGCCAGTAAGCCTGGTCCACCTGTGAAAGACGGCGAAGTACAAACAACAATTGAATCCTGCTTCAAAGCAATTATTCTTGTTAAACTCAACAAAGATTTTGAAAGGAGTAACATTTCACAAGATTTGGTAAGTAACTCACCAGGTCCCGAGGGTGCTATAACGGGGGTCATCCCCTGCGCATGTTGGGCTAAATTGACCTGGCCTTGCATTCCCATGACTGCCGGGGGTGCCTGGCCCATCAAGCCTTGGCCCGGTGGGGCCTTCAACAGGGGAACATTCTGTTGCTGTTTTGGAAGTAACAAAAACACGAGGAAATCAGCTGATCTGATGTAAAGTTGCATGCAAGTCTGGTTGCAGTAGCCGGGAATCTTTTGGATTTAAACCATGCGGCTAATCTTGGTCAGTGTTGTCTTGAAGACGATGCGCAAGACGATGCGCAAGACAAGCCACAAGTAACAGAGCACAAACAACTACAAAGGGATGCCTTTGTTGCAGTTCACTTGAATAGCTTGCGATTTGAATTAACATTGACGGTAAGCCGAATGTAGTGGGTTCGAATCCCACCCGGGTATCAGCTTGTGAATAGTTTTTGCAAGCCCATGTGACAACTCTTTGTGCATGACTGATCTAAGATAGTCACTTGACTAAAAGTCTTGATCTAATTGGTCAGCGTGCAATGTTTGATTGAGAGACAAGAAGAATCCAGTTGAGGAAAAAACATTTTTCCGTCATTTAAAATGACGGAAATGAGGGGGGGGGGGGGGGGGGGGAAGTGGGGTGTTACCTTACCTGACTTGGCAATACCTGTATCCTAGTTGCGTTCCATTTGAAGGGCATGTTAGGATTATAAGTTGCTTCTACTAACACCCTCTCCATTACCTTGGGCATTGGGCCTTTCACTGAGCTGTTTATGAGAAAGTGGATTTTGTACATTACTTAAGTTTGACGTAATACGTGTGTCAAATATAATAAGTAGTTCAGATAAAGTATAGAAACAATTTTAATTTCTACAAATTGATTTTATTACCTAAAATTTTACTAATCAGAGTGTTTGTACATGTGAGAGAAAAGCTAACAATTGTTGTTATTAAATTTGTCAATTTATATTTCAACGGAAAAAAGGAAACTTAAATTTCAATAAGACGTGTGAAGAAGTCAAAATGAGCGTCTTGGTTTTGGTATTCTTCTTACAATACTGTCTGTTGCACTTCAATTGGACATTCTGATGACAATTTATGACCGGTTTAAATTTAGCATTTATCTACAAGTAAAAAGTATAATACTATAGGCTGGTGCAGTTATTGGTTCTGTATTCCTAAAATTGAATAAGAACACTTGTTTTTTCCTTTAAAAATAAACCAATGTTTATTCTCTTTGTCCTAAAAGGTTTGCTTACGTTGTCTGGAAGAAAACATCTTCATCCACAAAGCCAAATGTGTCGTGCATCTTGGTAACGGTTCCTGTGAAGACACGCTGCTTGGGTTGGGGAGTCTGGGTGGACCGGGGGGCCGGGTAACTGACTGTTAGTTGGGCTGCTGACACGCCCACTGCACCCTGGGAATTCTGGGCGAGGCCGGGCGCGGCAATGTTCGACTGAAGTGCATTCATCTGGAAGAAACAGCAATAAAACATAAACAGAAAAAACTAATTCATTGATTGTGGTAACTTTTATAAATATTTCGATAAAATGAAACAATTTTGCTACGGAAAACATTTGAATAAAAGTGTAGAAAATGGTAAACTTCTGCGCTGCAATGGAACCTGCGTGAAGTTACGACATCGTGTGCGTGCATCTGAATCATCTTATTTCATTGTGTAGAATTTCAGAATGTCCCATAATAATGGCTAAATGAACAGATGCGACTGTGGACGATAGTTTTATTGTTATCAACACATGCACCGATTTGAAGACATCACATGATCACACCTGTTCTGAGGAATCATTGCGAGGTTCGTGATAATTTTGTGCATGATTGCAGTTATTTTGTGCTGAGATGCTGCTAGTTTAACGATATTTTCACGATTTCTCAGTTTTGTCAACATTCTGTTGCGATGCAAGCAAATTGCAGGTCGACCTTACAGCTGGCCTTACAGTTAACAGCAACAATGTCTGCACTACGTTGCTTTTGGAAGTCTTGCACGACTGTTGACTTCTTTCACAATGAATTTACCTGATTGACTTGAATCTGCTGCTGTTGTGCGAGGAGCTGTTGTTGATGCTGTTGCTGCTGCTGTTGTTGTTGTTGTTGCTGTTGTTGTTGCTGTTGCTGCTGCTGCTGCTGCTGCTGCTGTTGTTGTTGTTGCTGTATCTGATAAGCGCTGGCCTGTGACATGCCCTGAGGTACCCCTGGCCCACCAATCTGGCCATAGACACCTGCTGGGGCTGAAGCCTGGGGGTTACTGATGAGGGCTGGCCCTTGGGGGGACATGACCGCTTGGCCTGTGACAAAAAAACAAACAGAATGTTGACAGGATCTTCCAAAATCTATCACGGTGAGAACTCAAGAGACATTAATTTTACAGTCCATGCAAATACAAGTATAATGCTAAAACACATCGTCCACATCGTCAACATCGTACAACTCACCACATCACTCAAGTCGGCCCTCTGATAAATGTCCCAATCGTCTCTAAAGCATTTCCATTGAATATTTTGTATTTCTAAGTCGGCGTGTTATTCTCGTTCCCCTTTTAAATGCCGTCAGGGTGAATGCTGTCCGGCCACTGTTGTCCGAGGAAAATGCAGACTTATGTATACAGAGATACAGGTTTGCTCATTTACGTGTTTCACATTTGTTTCGGCTTCCATCCGCTTATGTCTGAATTATTATGTGGAAGAAATATATAAATTGCTTTGTACTTACCCATGCCAGCGGCCCCCAGCTGTGTCCATGGGGGGTCCTTTCGGGCTGAAGGCCCAAAATGTGCCATGCTTGCCGTATTGATGAAGTCAGGGAACCAGACACAAGACAGCAATCACTGTATAGTTTAAGATGATTTTTTTTAAGATTGGGGAAAATATATGTTGGACATTTTGAAGACAACTTTGTTATATTTTTGGTAAGAAACTTTGTGTAGGGTACGACAACAAAGATGACAAAACGCAGCATAGAAAATAAAGATGGCAACCCCCATGACACGCAAAAATGTGTTGAAATCGCAAGACAGCAACCAAAAATAATAATAATATTAATTTACATCATGCAAGAAAATTACATTTTCTACCACTTCCCAAGTCAAGAAACTGTTTAAAATGCTTTACAAAAAGTGGTGTCATTACATTAGAATTAATAAGAATTATACTGGAGCCTGAGTGAGATAAATAAATAAAGTTATTTTCGAATGATGACAAATATCCGTGTTTTTAATTTGATCAAAACTATATAGGGGACCGTAAACTACACAATCGCACCTCAGGCTCTAGCTTTCACTTTCACTCAGTCGTGCACCACGCATGCATGGATGGATGCCTCCAGAAAATTGTCCGCAATTTGGGCAACCCTTTTTGTTCAATTTGTATGCACTGCTTACCTCTTAACTTCTATAACCTCTTCCCAATGGGTTCGGAGCGATCTTCTGTAGCAAAATCTGATCGATTAGAAAGCGGATATGTCATCAAAACTGTACAATTTGGCTTAAAACTTGACGCTGGGACACTTCAGAGGCGAGACTCACCATACGCATTGTGCGACTGATTATAATGTGCGCATTGCATGGTGGGTAGATTCTATACATTATGCCGTTTTCCAAACTCCAGCTACTTTAGGCTCCCACTGGCTCCCTTACCATTACCAAACTGCTTTAACGAAGCCAATGCAGAAACGTAGCTGGGGTCTGAAAAATGGGCCTATTTTTGTTACGTATGCGCGCACGTGGTGGTGGATGTGGCCGGGCGGCGGTTGTACGTCTGCTATTCCGCTGGGGTTAAATGAGACAGTGGCTTCAGTATAAAATAAGTTTTCCTTTTTAAAGAACAAATTCCACATTAAACAAAACAATTGTTCTAGCTATAATGCGTTATATGCGAAAGATCAAAGTGCGCCACGTTATATAACTTATTGTCTCTCGCGTAGTTTTTGTAATAATTTTGTTTTGCCAACATTGAAATAATTGTTAAACTAATTGATTAAATGATTAATGACTTTATTATTTATGGTATGAGCAACAGTTTAAACCTTAATATAATTGTTTTTTCAAAATTATTATTAATTTGATGCATTTTTTTAAATTTGTCTTTTGCGTCGCGACACGGGCCGCTTTTTTGCGTCGCGACCCGAGTCTCTTGCGCGCCAGAGTTCAGTAATTATGAAGGGTAACGTTAGTTTTAATAAAAGGGTGAGTGGAGGGTGAGTGAGTGGAGGGTGAGTGAGTGGAGGGTGAGTGAGTGGATGGTGAGTGAGTGGTGAGTGGTGAGTGGAGGGTGAGTGGAGGGTGAGTGAGTGGAGGGTGAGTGAGTGAGTGATTGGAGGGTAAGGATGGGGCTTCCAACAGGTTACTCTACAAACAGATGCCTCAAGGCTCCTTTCCCGGGTATAAAGGAGGTTTCCAGGAGGCAAATAACGCTGTGCAATGTAGATGAGGTCAGTGGAAGCCCCGTTAGTAGGGAGGGTAAGGTTTTTATAGAATGGGGCTTCCAACAAAATGTTACTCCATGAATAGATGTCTACAGACTCCTTTCCCGCGCGGAAAGGAGGTTTCCTGAAGGCAAATAAATGCAGAGTTGTGTAACGTAGCCGGCATGAGGTAAATTGTTGGAAGCCCCATTACTTTTAACTGTCATCCAGACTAGACCCGGTCATCCCAAGGTGCACTAACACTCACAGTGTGCAATATGACATTTCATTTTAACTTTAGTATGTGCTCCCTTATTGCTCAAAGTCTTAATACAGTATCAACCTGGACAGAATTCCGTAAAGAATCTCAACAAATCGTTCATAAAAGACTCGAAATCGTCCAAACAATCTCATACTTTTTAGGAATCATCCTTATTAATGTTAGAAGCTTGAATGTCGCGTGTAATGAATATGCATGAATACAATATACATGTATACCGTGAAAACGCTAAAGTCAGTACGCGCACCGGCTTTTCAGCATGTGTGGCATGGGTGGCTTATGTAAAGCGCTTGCCTCTCGTACCAATGTGGTCCAGGTTCGGTTCCCGGCCGGACCATAATGAGTAGAGTTGTGCGTTGGTTCTCTCCTGTGCCACGAGGGTTTTTCCCAGGTCATCCGGTTTTCCTCCCTCCTGAAAAATCAAACACTTATAAGTCGATGTGGCCGCGCCGGCTGCCATAGGCGCCTTTACGTGCCAGCGACCCGACTGCGTTGTAGCCGCGCACACCATGCTGCGAGTAAGGATGATTAGCCTCCCCAATTATTGTTATTCATATAGGCCCTACACGTTAAAGTCAACGCTATTTTAAATTCGCCTCTGCGTAAAAACGCAAAACGGCACTTGAGGATCAATTCGCCCCATTCGTTAATTAGATTTTAATGATTTTTTTTTAATATAAAACTTCACCAGGTTGTAGATATTGCAATATTTAATCGTTTTCATCAACAAAATAAATATCGATAAATAGACGATTTTTCAAGAAATTCGCCCCTTCGTGAAAACGGCGACAAATTATGCTACTCCCGGCCAATGTATGTTTCCAGTCCAGCCCCCCCCCCCCCCCCCCCCCCCCCAACAACAAACCCTTTCCCGATAGAGCCAAAACTTTAACATCAGTGAAAACAACGAACCTACCTTTCTAAAAAAAAAGAAGTGGGGGGTGGGGCGGGGCCAAGAAGAAGACGAAAGGGGGAAAAAAACGCACAATGCAGTTCCAATTCTTGAGAAATATCTTTTTTATTTACAGTTTGTTCAAGAGTAGTGCACAATCATCGCATTAATCGTGATTTAAATATCATAAATAGATAGATCGGAAATATACACGTCGCGTTTCACAAACACTGACAGTCTTTGACAGCACAGTTGAAACACAGAAAGCAAGGGAAGACTTTTTAAACGATAGCGGGCGTCCCACCAATCGGTCAGTTTCTATTGTTCCCAGTGACGAGATAGATAAGAACCGACTTATCGTCTCAAAAGTCTTCCATTATAAATACCAGACTACTGATTGCACAGTACTTATTGTTATCGGTGTCTTTTCCCTTTATTTAAATTGGACTAAGACTGAGTACTATTGGATTATGATAACCATACTCTCTAGCTTATATAATATGCATGTGCCATGCGAAATGCGCACGCATCGTCTTTTGCATAAATTTGGTCAAGAAGTGACATCAAAGGCCACATAAATAATCAAAGGCGATCTGACCTTCTACGTCACTCCTCAACCAATTTGTATGCAAAACACGATGCGTAAATTCTAATAATAGTTGATATACATTTCTGTAATGGCAAGTAATCCTAACTTTTATCTCCTCAAAATTGCTAAATACAGAACTTGTCCACTCTATATTGTCGGCTCGAAACTATTTACTTGGGAGAAAGCTATTTCACCGATTAACACAAAGACCGTAGGTTATTTGCTTGAAAGACAAATTTTAAAAATAATTATTACTCAATGCCATGGCAATTGACTCCACACAAAAATTACTCGACCTGCTTTTGCCTATGCTTTTGCAATAAACGTTTCAGTCAACCAGTCAATGTGTTGAGCCATTACTATGACAACTGACATACGTCACACTTTGGTACTCGAGGTCACGGTCCGAAAAGGTGGAGAAATAAAAAACACCGAATCTATTATACATTTGTGTACAACGCTAAATATTTAAAAGTCGTAAAACTATACACCACCCGTATACACCAAGAATGACATATATTCAATCGAGACACGGACATTATGTACACGTTTGGGATTAGTTCATTGTGTGGTTTATACCGTTTTCATGATTAGACATGTACTTTAATCTTTGCTACATAACGCGGAATTCCTAAGGTTAACCATTACTATAATAAAGTGGGTGTCTACGTTCTCACTGAAAACAAACATCACTTTACACATTGTTCGAACACTGTTAAACATCAATTAAAGTATTTTGTAATTTTGATAAAGAATCAGCCTCGTACATACAGTAATATAATGGACACCGTTTACGGAAGGTCACTATACATTATCCGGTCCGGAACCACCTGAAGACGTCCACGATGGGTCCCCATTAAACTCGCGTACGTCATATACGTGAATTCAAAACGGATGACCGATAGACACGTCAATAGCAAGGCCGGAAATATCTGTCAGCGACCAGCTAAAATATCAGATTGTGCTACCCACAGATGTCGGCCTGAACCCGTCTCGGAATGAGGTTCGTAACAAACAACAATCCAGCGCTCCCTGGGCCCGGTCAATGTCAATATAATCCCAGTGCGAATTGGTTAGAACACAATCCGCCCGTACCGTAGAACCAAATGAGCCCAACAAATTCAACAAGTTATAATTAGCTCTTGCTTTCATGTGGCCAACAAAAAACATGTACTCTTGTTGTTCTACTGCTCAGAGCGTCGTTATTCTTCTATGGTGGATTGGTGTGTGTTTCATCAAAGCATGCTGGTGCTTTCTATGACAGTTCCATCCGTTACCTGCGACGAACAGACATACTTATTCGGCTTCACCTACACACACACACAAAATTGAACAATGATTAACCATGACAATGTCTGTTCCGGATTGTGTCATACACTCGTCCTTGCTCACAGTGCACGTGACCTAGTTCAATATGGTGGTCGCCTGACCAAAATGTCGCGATCTAATAGGTCGTATTCTTAAACAAAGAGGACAATGTAAATGCTATAATCTGAGAGTATAGAGGATCAAAGATAGTTCACATCAGTTTACACATTTCTACAGCAAAAAAAAAAAAATTTCAGTCTTCAATTCATAGCTAGTTTTAAACAAATACGACCATGAGACAACCAAATTAGGGCTACAGAGTAATTCCTAACAGGTGCATTTATGGTCCTCCACACTTAGTGTTGTCTTTTTGTAGGGGGAAGGAAGACGGAGGCACCCCGTACAAGGCTTGGCTTGTCATTCTGTTTAATGTTTGCCTCATTTGTTGAGTCTGAAGGATTGGTTTTTATACCTGCCGTATTTTGCCGGTGCACCACCGACCCGTGAAAGCGTCTCGGAATCCCCGCCGAAAATTCTCGTTAAAGCCGCAGTAGACGAAGGGGTTCATGGCGCTGTTGGCATAGCCTAGCCACAGACAGATGAACCACAGCTCCTTTGGGATGTTGTCGGAGTCCTGAAGAAGAAAATAAAATGATGGAAACCGAGGAAATAAAGGTCAGTAAATCATTGGAATATCACATTAATGATGTTCTTCCCTTGCACCCGCGACAGAAAATAATCGCTACGGACATTAATTAGTTAGTACAAGCGTAACGTTGAGTGATACTTATAATGTCAAGTGAGTGATACTTACAATGTCAGGTGACCAATCCTTAATCAGATGGAGGACGTGATATGGCAGCCAGCACAACGCGAAGATACTCACCACGACTATCAGCATTTTAATGACCTGTACGACAATACAATGCATCATTAAGCTAGCAGTTAACTCGCCAAAATGGTATTCCTTAGTTTATAAGGACAATACAAGACAAAGAAAGAAACTCAACTTAGTTAAAAGTAGATTTCAAGATAATATTGCTTGAGATATACATGTAGGACTATTTCACATTTGGCCAGTATTTTTATATCATACGTGCGAGTTCGACTTATATTGAAAGTAAGGCTAGAATGTAAAAGAAAATAGTCTGGCACCATACTACATGTATTTAACAGTTCAGAATCAGGGAACACGACTAAGATGGCTTCCTCGTGAATACGATCTATAGGGCCTTTTCGAATCCCTGGCTTCGTCTTTGGCTTAAGGCGATTTTTGACTCCCAACTGCAAGATCTCCAGCCACATTCTGACGCCTGTTGTACTTCAGAAACATTCACTCGATTGATGTGAACCCAAAAGTTAGACTATTTTATTTTTTTTCCATTTCCATTTGCTTCTCAGTAATTCGGAGGCGAAGCTAAAGCCAAAGACGAAGCAACGATTTCGAAAAGGCCCATAGTTTACCTTTCTTTTGGATCTCTCTTGCGCGGACACCGTGCCTTCTACCTTCACGCCCGGTCCGTGCGTGCTACGCGTCTTGAGCGTGCAGCCGATCCGAATGTACGTGACGGACATGAGAAACAGAGGGAGCACGTACACCACCACGAACAGCAGCGTGGTGTAGACGGCTCGGACCAACTCTTGGTGGCGCCTGTCATCCCCTTCCCAGTATTCGTAGCACCAGCTGATGACCTCGCCGTCGTCCCACGTGTGCGTGGTGTGTTTCATGTTGAGTAGCATGGGGATGTTGATGAGAAACGCTATCAACCAGACAATACCTGGGGCAAATTAAAACATCATAAAACAAGGCACAACAAATATTGCTCAGTAAAAAACATGATATTAGTCACAAACAATAAACATCAACTAAAAATTTGGATCGTAACCCTGTTTTTTCCAAGAAAGAATTTTCATGCTAAACAAATGTTGGTGCTTGCGCGTTTTATGAAATTGGTCCTGGTAAAAGGGGGTTAAAAAAAGGGGGTTAAAAAAAGAGGGTAAAAACATCCATTTTGTGTCTCAAACATTGTTCCTATGCCCCTACTACACTCCAAAAACTGCTGATAATTAAAACAAAAATAACCCGTTTAAACCCTCAGTAATCTAAATCAGTGTTACCAATGACAAGTCCCGCGTTTCTCTTGATCACGCGAGATTTCAGCGGGTGTAAGATGGCGAAGTATCGATCGCCTGCCACCACAGTTAACGTCAAGATACTGACTTGAATCGAAACACCTGTAACAGCAAGAGAAGAATATCAATCAATTATTGGAATCCCTTCCAAAACAAATGGGCATGGGTCGCCAAAAGGTGCAACAACTGTGCTGTAGATGTGTACGGCAGATGAAGACAGTATAATTATTCGTTTGGAATTGCAAAGCTGGCAGTTAATAACATTGAGAAAATACTCTCTAATCTTGCTCGATCTGTTTAAAAATTGACATTAACTTCTCGATACACAATGGCGCGCAATTCCAACCGTTTATATTCTACTTTGAAAATCATCTGCGCAAGCTTTTCGATCTGCCCGCCAGTCCATCTAGGGGCAATGCTTTCACGATTATGCTCCGCCAATGGAGTGTGTAAACGCCGTGCTGGCAGCGTTCATGCTGACAGCGTTCATGCATGCAGTTTTAGCCGTGGCCCAAGATTTCTGTGTTGAGATTTCAATTAGCCTGGGCTATACCTCGCCCCAATACCCAATGTCACTCGATCCGTGCCGTCTCACAATGCCGTGGATCGGCCGTCTTGGACCCGCGGGCTCGATCCGCGCGCCCGGTCGCTTGCTCTTGACTATTCTAACGGATTGCCAGCCGTTTTTTTGCCGCTCACGACAAATATTTACGAGGTTTTAAGCACAGAAAGATATTGATTACCGGGAAGCCGTTGCGATTCTTATTACTCGAACGCCTTAGAAAGCTGGCAGTTTTTTTCACTGTGTCTGGAATTAACCAGATCCGGCTGTGGGGGATTTCATAGCTTTGCTCTATAGTAATCATAACGTGGAGAAACATCGAGGACAAAAGGACACGCAACGATCCACAGGGAAATGTGTGCAATGTAATGAGAGCCAATTTCCTGGCATGATGTTACTACTTTGAGATTATTAGGATATTTCCAAGTGTAAAGCAATCTGTATCCCAGAGGAGATGTCGAGCCAAGCTTCAAGTGGGTTTCGTCTCTTTCTTCTTGGTCCGTTTAAGACGGAGGCATGGCAAGAGATTTGAAAGTGCATCTTGCGTTAAAAACTTTGGCTCGGAATTAAGAGTAAACACTTGGCGCGTGGCTTGAACTGTTGAAGTCAGCTACGACAAATCCACTGTAGTTAGGTATACGAGAGAGTGGATATAGCAGCATTACAATATGCGTTTTGGCTTTTCATATATTGGCTATAGATAAAGGTCAAACCTTCATCCAGACTGCACTGGTAACCGAGGTGCTAATAATGTTTTATTGGAATTGAAAAGGGTACACTTTAATAACTAGTACCTCTGTCCGTGAGGGTTTTAGTGGTAAGTGAGAACATAAACGACACCGACTAACCGATGTTGTAGTCGATGTCCGTCAAAAGTTGTCCCGAGTCGAATCGAAAGCTCTCAAACAACGAAATAATATGATATTTTCAGGTTTACATGGTGAAGAAAGCAATAAGATCAAGATTTAAGGTGGCACCATGTGACTAATCTCTTTTGTGGGTTTGTGAGGTTCTGGAGGAACTTAACGTTTCGGACGGTATAATCTGCTGGTCGTCCGGGAGACCACAGTGGGGGATTCTAGCGGCGAAGGGGTGAAGCAGTTCTTTTGAAATCGTTGGGTGCAGCACTAGCACTTTGTGATGCGGCATCTATCCACGAATTGTTCACGCAGCGATATTCGTGATTAGCCTTGTAAACGGACTTGTGATTTACTTTGGACCGCATCTGTGATGATCGTGACTGTCTTGTGAAGGACTCAACATTGCAACTGACCACTTATAGACTCACCTTGGAGTAGCGCCGAAATCTTGCACATGGCCGCCCCAAAGATCCATCGCTGCATCAGGTGGTTCGCCAACCAGGTCCACTCGGAAATGGTGGCTATGATGATGTCAGCTACCGCGAGGTTCATCAGATAGAAGTACGTAGTGGTTCGCATGTGCTTGTTGGAGAGAATGATGGTGATGACGATGCTGTTACCCACCACGGTGATCAGGATGATCAAGGCGATAGAAACGACCTTAGCGGACAGGACAGCGGGAGGGACGTATGGGTTAGTGTAGGTGTAGTATGGGACCGGCTCCGTGGTGGATGACTGGTTGCCAATATAATCATCGGTGGAGTTAGGCTCATAGTCGCCAATGATGGAATACACTGGGCGAGTCGATATCACATCCATTTTGAAAGTCCTCCTCTGTATTATTAACAGTAATATGTCGAGAAACGAGCGATCGTTGGCAGCGCTTGTGAAATCAGCGATCTGTAGTTATTTAGGTCCCGAGATTAAGAGGCAAACACAAACCACACTGTCAGATCAAAGATGGTTATCCTGCTTTTGTTTAGGACTTGAAAACACTTTCGGGGGACTGGGCATTAACAGGAAACTGTCACATCGAGGCCTGGCGCTAAGGAGCGGCGTTGAGTACCGCTGTTGTTGGCTGTGATTGGTTTAGTTGCGCCCCGCTCCGCTACGGAAGATGAAGCTCTTTACCTTCCCGTCGTCGGTTGTCCTTACTGCGTTAAAGGCGATCCGGACGGCGACTAAACGGCTTCTGCCAGCATCCCAAGTATTTTCGTCAATGAGCGCGTACATGGCGATGACGTAAGCGTCGAAGATCTCACTCGACGCGCCACGGTGGACACCACTTGATAATGAGAAATTACCGCACGATGGAACTGTGAAATCTAGAAAGACAAGAAAAAAGAAAGAAAACCATGGTAACAGGCGTCCGATTGGATGTAATGAGGCAAGCTGTGTTGGTGGACGAGCTGTAAAATGATTCTGGATTTTGCGTACTGCACTGTGTGTGTCTGCACGAATGACACCTTTAGGGGAACACATCACTTATGCGTATGAACTTGTAGGATTCTAACTTCACACAACAAATGTGCACGTCAGATACAAAATCTGATTTGAACGCGACACTTTCCATCATGAACATCTTCATTGTTTACAGACGCGCTTACGTAAAGTGGTGTAGTTGTGTTAGCTTGGTCATAATGATCATTTGCGCTTCTGACAGTGGTTTCATAAACTACTCTTGTGACGTCACATTATACAGAAAAGTGTCGATTCTTTTTAAAGAATGTATATTTAACTGTTAGTCAGGAACTAAACGGTTTATTCCATTGTTTTGTTATGCGACACGTCACAGGAACTAGACGGGAAAAGCCCACCACGTTAACGTGACCTGCACTTAACGTTAACTACAAGTTAACGTTAACTACACTTAACAGCCACACTGGGGTGATTTGTGCAGTATCAAGATCACACCACTCAACAATAAACTGAATTCATTTCGTTCATCTCATACCTCTTGACAATGGTGTGAAAGAAAGTCAGAGACACGACTGAAAAGGTGGACATTCTTTGATTCGAATGCGAGCCGGGACGCGAATGTCTACTTTGTCGTCATGCATTTATCAAACAGAGTGGATCGCAGGTTGGGGGGGGGGGGGGGGGGGGGGGGGGTAGAAAGACTGCACACCTGTTCAGATGATAATGTAACCTGACTGATGCAATTTACATGTAGTGAGTTTAAGTGCACCACGGTCACTCAGAATACACGGTATTTGGCTAAATAATTGGCTCGCGTGTCTTGCTATGATTAAGTTATTCAATTCCGAACGTGGTTAGCTAGACTTGTCCCAGCTTGAAAGCCCCTACCGGGCAATAATTCACGGCCGATTGGTGGCGCAATTCGATCACCTAAGGCCTAGCTAATTGAAGTACCCGTCAATTAAACGCACAACACACAAGTACAGACCTGTCGATGTACACTGGGGCCAAATTCATAGAGCTGCTAAGCACAAAGATGCTTAAGCATGAACATTGTCCTCGGCAAAAACAAGGTACAGACTAAATTTTCACGTGGTCTTTATTGTTTTTGATTGATAATCAGCTGTTTTTTTGCTTAGCATGAAACACACGTAGATTTTTGGCTGGTAACCTGTTTTTAATGAGCAAGACTTTTGTGTGCTAAGCAAATTATTGTGCTTAGCAGCTCTATGAAATTGGCCCCTGGACTCCGTGCGCGCTCGTACCCCGTATGTGGGCGCTATTCACCAAGCAACCATACTTCAAATGGGTGATACTAATAGGAAATGTCGCTGAGAGTATACACCCTGCGCTTCTCATTCATGTTGATACTCGCGTACCAGTGAGATTGCTTTGACTATTCGCCGACTCTCTTAATTGTGTTTTCATTAAGAGTATCATAGCGGGAACTAGACACTTAAATTGAAGTCAGTTAAAATGGCGTCGACAGTGACTCCCCAACTCCCCTCTTCTTTCCGCCGAGTATATTAACGCTCATTCGTGTAGAATCATTCGAACGTACCCCACGGGCTGCCGTCTCATGACATCAGTAAATCTTTGTACGATAAGATAATTTAGAAAGCAAATAATGTCCCGAAACATCACAACTCAAAGCCAATAAAATTTGATAATGATTTAGTTGTAGAAAGTTAATCGGATAGGATAGAAGCCCCAAACGTTTTCGTTTAGCCGCGCCGTGTCGAGCGGTTAGCGCCACGGGGCTTCTAGGCGCGCATCCAGGCGCGATTTCGAGGGCCTGACACGGTACAATTATTGATCAATATAACAAAATCTACGCCAGTCTGGTCAAAAGATGATAGGCGAGGAAGAAAGAGGTAATTTGAAGACAACCGGTAAATTAACATCCTTTTAGAGCAAAAGGCAGGATGGCCCACGTGTTTCCATGCTCTAGATTTAGCCGGGCCGATGGCTTTAAGTACGTTTCCAGCCAATCTGTCAACCTATCAGGCGCGCGGAGGCTATGCGCGCGGAAGACTGGGACAAACCCTAGCTGTAAATCGATAATCTTAATGGCAAAAGGGAGTCGATAGTCTACGCATCTTATTTTCTGCAAAGCCCGATTCTTGTCTCCCCACCCCCCTTTTTTTAATAAATATTTTATAATAGGCGAGTTTTGTTGTTGCTTATAAGTTATATAACTATCAATTTTTGGGGGGCAAACTATTGCCTCTCGGGAACAAAAAGATCAGCGCTAATCACACTTGACGGGATGTGATACTGGTACCCATAATGAATTATACAGTACACCTTTACTATGTGCAACCTTCGGTTTGTCAGAAGGAATTTCATATCATATGCCAGGCAGAAAGACTGTATATACGCTGACCTCAAGTACTTCTGGGCTAATGTCTGAGGTACTTTATACAGTTAAAATGGTCACACACGGACTCCCATAAGCGGTATACATACACTTATGTTGATGTTTTTCACGACATATAAAACCCCGATAGAGATATAATCCCGTTGTTTTGCAAAATTTACTGTTGACCTTATTACATATCGTAATAATAAAGTGCAACCATTATATTTACTGTAAATTATGACTTCCTTAATACTAGTGGCGCTTTGAATTTTACTTTTAGGCCTATTGACAAATTCAATCACATCGGTGCTATTACTGTAGGAAATGGACGTCGCACCTCCCCCCCCCCCCCCCCCCCAAAAAAAAGAGGAAAACAGCGCCGCCAATGATGAATGAAACAAATCCTTCGTCTTTACCAAGCCTGAACAATTCGGCTAATGCGAATTCCGGCGGGGGTGGTTGCGATACCTGGCACAGCGTACCATTACGCGATACAGAATAATACATTGCAAATTGTCACGGCGGGGGAGCTTATCAAAAAACGCGGGAGAGCTTTATCAGAAGAAAACGCGGGAGAGTGTTATCAGAAGAAAACGCGGGAGAGCTTTATCAAAAGAAAACGCGGGAGAGCTTTATCGGAACTTAACGAGATGTTGCTCATTTCAAGTTCTGTTGCAATCTCGTGTATATAAATTAATTATAGTATAAGTGCATTAATTCAGAAATATTTGAAATTATAATTATTTTAAACGCAAGCCATTGAAACGTGCATGCGTGGCAATAGTTGTCCGCGGTGAAGCGTACACAAGTTTGCTCACTTTACAACAGACTTTGCACCTAAAAGGTAGGATACACCATTGGTAATTGCTTGAATTATCAGGAATGGGTGGATGTAAAGGTAGGATACACCATTGGTAATTGCTTGAATTATCATGAATGGGTAGCTATGAGGGTTGTATTTTTATAGTAAATATCGTTTAACTGACCTGTCCGCAGGTTTACAATAATGGATGCCTAGAAAAGCACGAAAAACAGCGTTTGTTTTCAACCGGCGTCGAGCAGTTATTCTCATGTTATTCGTGTTTTTTTGCGATCGCCGTGCAAATGGTGTATCCTACCTTTAAAAGTATAATTAAGCGTTAATTGGTTTAGTACGTGACACGTGCGCATCCTCAATCGACTCAAGGATGACATGTCCCGGATGCGGATTACGGGCGCAATTCTAAATCTGACTCGGCAAATTTTGAATTAAATTCAAGATCCTAAAATATAGTTTACTCGGAATGCAGCATTCACAGAGCAAAAACTTCATCATGTTTAGTTGTTTACCGACAGTCTTTAGATTTAGATTTTGCTGTTTTAAACAACAAAAAGGGCACACAATGACGCACAAAATAGGCCTACACTCCACCTTTAAACACCGCAGATTATTAACCAATTAACAAAGGTCGTTTTCGAAACTGGGCCAAATCGAAAATCGGATTTCTCACTAGCGCGAGTTTTCCCCCCAATTAGCTTTTCATCAAGTCTTAATTTTGACGAAATGTAACAGACCCATCGCAGAAGGTGTCTGATATATCGCAACACAATATCCTCATCTGGTGCTAAAGACCCATGCTGCACATAATGCTCAGCTTTATTTGGCATCTTATTTGCCTTGTGTCTTTTAGAAGCGTTCTTATCATCTACCGTGTGCATCAGACTAGGAGGACCACAGGGAACTTAATGCAATAAAGACTGGCGTATCATTCTGTTCCTAGCTAGCTATAGCCAAGCTAGGAGTGTAAGCGATTACAGAAAGCTTCAGGAGGCTATCGGAATAAAAACAAAAGAAGGCAGAAATGTATTTTTACAACATCGCGCACTATATAAATAGAGAACAAAATAAGTATATATACTTAGTGGTGAAAGAAACAAGAATAAATTGGTGGGTATGTTTTGACAAGATGCCGGATAGAAAGCATGACAAGACAAGGCCCTTAGCGAATATATCTCTGCGCCAACAAAACCTTTTTTTGCTAAGATGTCCCAACTTAGACCCATTACCTGCGGAGTTTGCGTTACTATACCTGAGCAATCTTGAGATTTCCCAAGATGATCCCAACTTAAGATTTGATGCAATTAGACATGGTGGGGGCCCGGCGATGTCGATTTGACAACAATGTAACGTTGGTTCAGTGTTCCTGCTAGACTTTCTGCATGCCTGTTATCGAGAATAGATCTTACGCAAATGTAAGAATTCACGACAACGTGTTCAGCTGATGCGCTACAGCATTAAGTTTTTTTGTTATGCCGGTGAATAACATGCAGTCAGAAGAAGTAGACGACCCCCCCCCCAAAAAAAAACCCCCAAAACCCTCCCAAATAACAACAAACAAAACAAAAACCCAAACAAACAAACAAACAAACAACTCGCGCGGGTCCTCAGATTACTCCAAAATCACGAATGTCGTTGTTATCATACGTCTTCAAATGACAGTTTTTCATACAATCATTAAAAATACTCCCCATTTTGAATTTGTAAAACAAAAGAACCCGTGTTGGCAAAAATATAAATCTTGAATGGTTTCGGTTTTTAAATACTACTCCGAATCAACGGTAAGCTGACACGGCTTGAGACTGCTTCTGAGAGGTATACCCAAACATATGACACAGTCACTTCAACAACTACTCAAGATAACAAAATACGCTATTAATGTCGCGCTACAAAAACAAATGTTAAGCTTAAATCTACAGTCTCTGCAAACTTTTCTCGGAACGAGTAGTTCAAGCAGACACTCGGAAAACACTCGAATTAGCGGTTTCTTGAATTCACTGACTCACAAAACGGAGGTCAAGACAAGAAATAGCCGTATGCACTATTTTTCAGGATTTTGTCAAGAATTGCTATAAAAACTAAACGTCGAGGCACGAAACGTACTCTGAAATAAAGACCTAATATCAAATAATAGTTCAATTATTCACCAGACGTAAATTACTTCATCAAACGCGAACAGATCCTTCAATTGAAATTTATAATAATAAATTTAACTTAGCAGCAACAACCATTTTGCAAGTAATTCAGTCTTGTTAGACAACTGTTTTAACTCACTCCTAAAACACGAAAGATTTCATACGATGTACTTAAAAAATATAAAACAAATCGTCCAGTGTTGTCACGTTTCCAGCCAATACGTTTGTTAACACTGGACAACTATAGCCTACTTGATACTGATCTATATTTTGGTTCAAGTAATAGTCACAAAAATAACCCACAAAAAAAATGTTTAATCTAATAAAAATTAAAACTTGCTTTGTTCCGAGCAAGTAACACACAAAGTTGTTTGCAACACGTTGAATGCCATGTGTTTTATTTACATTACCGAGCGGGGAGGCACGTACAAGTTAACTTCGGCTATAGCTTAGAAAATAACAAAAAACGCGCGCGCGCAGCAAAATGGGGGAGGGGGGGGGGGGGGAGCAGGGGAGACAAGAAAAGAATCTTATTTAAGTCCGACTAATCCTTACATTACAGACTGGGCGGAATTTCACCGGCCGTGCCAATAAAATGAGACGGAGTGGCGCAGGAATTAGGGTTTGATTTCACCCTTTTGTGAAATCAGAGGAGACCCGGGCAAGAGTGGACGTCAAAAAAGGCGCGAAACTGGATCCACTAATAACAAAGAGTATATTGCCACGCGAGTTTCTTTTTGTTTTGTTTTCAGCCTTTATCAATTCTAACTTCGGTAACATAGTACGCCAAAACTGGAACAGAAACGTGATTTTTCAACAACACATGAGCTGGGTATGCAACAAACACGTCGAAGGATGGACTCGGGAACAAAAGCAACTTCTGAGAGGGAATCGCGGCATTCAAAACTTTGTCTAAACTAAAGTCGTAAACACACGTCCACCGCCGTCCACGTCCACCGCAGCCGCTGATTTTTGAATTAGAAGAATTTGTATTCATCTTCACACCTCGTGTCTTAACGTTTTTTACACTGCAGAATCGAATACGCTGCACGTCTGATTATGTGTGGTTGGTGGTTCAACCTGCATACCCAGTGTTATAGGTTCACAACCAACCAGGACCGATATAAGCTGTCGCTGGTAATCCGGTGACAAAACAAAGAAAAAACATAAGCCAAAGAAAACGGTTGTTTCAATGGATTCAACTAATTTGCATAATGGTATAGTCTATCCGCGCGAGGTCGCTGTTCGCGATTTTTTGTGTAGTTCGTGTGAAGTGCCGGCCATGCACAGCGCGGCAACTGTCCATAGGACACTAGTCAAACGCCTCGATACAATCCCCCCAACCGCTGGATTAATTTCGGTATCCTCTTCAAAAACAAAATATGACCAAGTCTCTATTGTTCCTTCAGCCTTGCGAGATTATAAACACCATGGGCGTTAGAAACCCTCCCTAGTCTTATATTATCCTGCAGCACAATAATGAAATTGTATAATCAGAACCTAACCGAATCCCCTCGCTAACGACGAATAGAGACGGGAAAAGGGGGGAAATTGGAGAAAATATCGATGCGTAGGAAGGGTTATATTCTGAATAGATTTGGTGGAGGTTTGCACTTTCGAAAACAGAGAGATGAGATTGCTATATTGAGGAGTGTATAATAGACATCACAGGGGGTGGTGATTAAAATGGCGAATTAGAGAACAATCCAAGTAATAACGCCAGATGGATTGAACATTCGGGTTGTAAAGGGAACAAAATACTTAATTGAAACCCCTGGAGGATTATTCAGGCTTATGCACTCAGTAATGCACCAAAGTAATTCTTGAATTGACTGTCGCAGACGGCTTATAAATAAAGCCAAGCACTTACTGGTCTCATCTACACTGACGTGGTTCACATCGTTACATTTCGGGGAGTCAGGTTGGAGTAGCGGTTCTTTCCTCGCCTTTCACCACTATGACCCGGGTTCGAATCCGACCCGGGTTCGAATCCGGCCTGGGCATATGTGGATTGGGTTTTCAGTCCCTGTCTAACTCCGTGGGTTTTCTCCAGGATATTCTTCTGGGGTTTACCTCCCATCTCTAAAACTGTACCTTCTTCTCATTGTCTTATTACTGTAGTTTTTTTTCTGGCTTACGAGCTACAGTGCCTAGGGCGCTTTTAAGGGATCCTTGGTTTCATTAATACCAGAACGAATTAATAAAAAAAAGGCGTAGGCCTATACAAGGAAAACAATTATTATGACTATATTGTAAACGCCACAAGTATCCTTTAACCAAAGTGAACATAAAATAAATTTGGATTGCCAAATACACATATAACCTCTTATTTAAAAAATGTCTAGTTTTGTACACAGGTCCCTACTCACTATACATTAATGGGCCGTAAGTAAATAACCAATAATACCTTGTATGCGGTGGAGAAGGAGAGGAGGAGAAACGATTTGACATATGTCCTATTTTTGTTGACCCAGTTATATAACTATTGACCCTTCGGAAAGGAAGATTTGCTTTGAGCGTTCTACCAACGTTGGGCAAAACATTTCTGACACTTTTTTGACAGTGTGTCAAATAATCAGTTCAGTAGATACGGTTTAGATAAAACTGCGAAAATGTATCTTTCATGTTTCCATTTGCAAGTGCGATGGCTTATCCTAACCACCCCAGAACACGAATAAGATTAAAACTGCTGCAAACTGCTTAATGGCTGGAACGACCTGAAATATACAAATCAAATGAGTTAAGAGGGCCTAACATTTCGATCTTAACAAGATCTTCTTCGGAGACATAATGACAACATGACAGTTATTCCTGTTTTCTTGGAAATGACAATCGCAATGACTTCGCAGGATGTTTGATCCGATTAATTGTATTGACACTTTCATTTGTATTTTTTGGGCAAACGGTGCTTGTAACCTTTAACATTCCCAGTCCCCCCCCCCCCCCCGGACTATTATTCGCCCTTAAAGACAATAATCCAGTCTTCGCCGTCCGCTGCTCCCCGTGTTAGCAAAATTGTGACACATGTCGCTCGGCATATTGGGTAATAAAGCACGAGAGATGCGTACAACAGCCGTTAATGTCATCCGGGAGATGACTTACATACAACCAAGCGTGCTACTTGTTAAAAGATTATAGGGGCTCGTTAGGTAGAGAGGCTTGTTAGGTAGAAACGCCATTTTGTAAAGGTATATAGTATACCATTTGTGTGTGTGCATTTGAATTGATTACAAAAGCAAAGGTGCTCAAAATCTGAAGAAAGTTGCTTGACGACCTGACTAAGGTTTTATCCCTGTGGATGATATTTCGACAAATATTTTGAATCAAAATTTGCCAAGTCACAATTTGAATTGCGACCACAATCTGCGTTTAGAGGCGTTCTCATTCATCAGATTGCAGCTGCGCGCGCGTCACACACTGAAACCGACCAATACTCTTTTTATTCCACATCTACGTGCAATATTTAGCGTCCACGCGTGCGTACGTATGTGCGTTGTTCCAATGCTTACGCGCACCATTCGTAGATTACTAACCAACTACTAACGAAAACAATCCAAAAAATGTGTCTCTGAGACGCATCTTTGGAAATGACATTATTTGTGTTCTTCATTTGTACAGTGACGTTAATATCTTTACAATAAGCTTATCGACAATTTCGGTTGGTAACCTTTTTTCAGAGAGGGGGTAACCTTATGTGGACATACAAGTCGTATCGTCTTTATTTCCAGTATCGTCTTCACTTTTGTATACACACAGTAGACTCCTTTATGTACATAAACCTAACTTCTAACTTCTTATTGTCTTCTCTCTAACAAGCCACAGTACCTAATGTCGCTTTTGAGGAGTCTTTGGTTTCAAGAATTTAATAATGCAGTTGAAGAGTACAAACTACCTGGGACCTAACATTAAACACTTCAATTTAAACTAAGTAAGTACTCGATAGACTGGAGACGTGAGCTCTTGTCTTGAGAAGAGTGTGCGGTCAAGTTAACGTGGGAAAAACATTCTATTATCGGTTCACTTAGGGGGTTCGGCGTAAGATGGACGCCGTTATGTAAAGCCAGCAAGTGGTTTTTGAAAGTTTTTTTCGTTGGATTTGCATGGGTGCTTAACAAAGCAAAAACCCTTCATAATACGTCCGAGTCGACATTAAGGTTCAGCGTTGTCAGAGGCTTATTTGATCGTAAACTTAATAGTGCTGTTTAGGCAATTCTAACATTTTACAATGCACGCTGTAAGTGTAATGGATTTATACAAAATATAATACACAAATGTAATAACATTTCTTTAAGTAACCCTGTTAAACCAATTAGCAAATGTCATCTTTAACGGTGATATTTTACTTGCACTAAAGACTATTGTGTCACATTATGATGTTTAGGCTGGCAATCTCATATTTTTTCCAGTACTAGTAAATGACGCTATTTAAGGGATCCGAGTTAGGTTTTAACTCTATGAAACAAGGAAGCTTTTCAACAATAACTTGGTTGGTTGCTTTTTGTGTAGTTACAAATGGTACACTTCACCTTCGAATAACCATTTGGTGTGGCACCATTTTTATTTGGCACACCATGTCAATGTTCATTTCATACCAAAACAGTTCAGATTATCTTGGTTTGGTGACATAACAGTCTCCGTTTTGTCTGTCACCGAGCCTCCCACATACCCCGTACCGCACCATTTATAATGGTCAGTCCCCAATGATTGAAAGGCGAACCCGACTACTTTAATCCCAGTGATCAAATGTCGTGAATCTACCCCTCATTCTCGCGCGAAACTAAATTAAATAAACATCTCGTGTTTGGGGCTGTTGTGATTATTTTATTTATCCAGCATCCCACTGCAATACGAAACCTATACGGTAAAAGTACATGAGCGCTGGTCTAAAAAGGAAAAGAAATGAAAATAAAAGAGATGAATTTGATAAACTTACCTCACGTCAAATGACTGCAGTTTGAAGAAACACCACGCATTCGTCCAGGGACTAGAATTAGGTATCATCAACAACACTGCTCTTAATAAAACAACATTTCAAGGAAGAAATAGGTTAAGAAAACTCCCGAGCACATGGCCGAATGATTTCTCCCACACAAGAAAGAAACAAGGACAAAAACTTGATGTACTGTGTATGTTGTGTTAGATTGCGCTCGCAAGGTGTCAAATTACGAAGGATTTCTTCTGATGATATCTCGCCTTGCCTCTAGTTTGGAAGACAGCAAATGTTTTGAAGACCGAGATATGTACGAACCAGTCTTACCAGGCCGAGCCTCTCCACTCCCCGCAGAGCTGTTTTATTGCTCACGCATCAGGCCTGCCGCGCGACGACTGGTGCCCGAGTTAAAGTCGCTCGCCCGACACGCGTGAAAACAACTGACGCCGGTTCGTCACTGATGAACTGTTTTTGAGCAACGCGACTGTACTATGCATGATGTAGGAATAAGAATACGAGGCCAGGATGAGGACTCGCGCATTGGTCAAATAATTCAGTGTGTTGTGACGGCGGTAAACGCACCGACATAGAATGTACACCTGCTATTAATCGATAGTAGGGAACTACTAACTCAAGAACTGCTGACCAAATCTGCTTAGCAGAAATTATACCGCGCTTAACGTTTTGGGTGTTTAAATCGACAGTCCAAAAGCTTCGTTTTAACCGCTAAGAAAATTAAATCAAAAAGTTTATGTATGCTAGATTGTCATATATTCAGGAAATTAAAATGTGGTTAGCCGCTTTTAAAGTATGTTTAAAACCAGCACATTGGCCTAGACGGCCCATGAACTCCTGGATTTGCTAAACAGGTGAATTTTACAGGTAATTTATAATCTATACAACGGATTATTGCGCGCGTAAATTTGAAGATTAACTGAAGAAGCTAGCGCGTATTGATTTACGGTAATGGATTTATAGGTTTACGAGGTGATTTACTCTCAATGGTTAATAACAAGAACTACACATTAAATCGGACTTTGCCTTCACTAACAATTACTTTGAGATATCGTTCCAGGGGTGTCGTTTTATACTGTTATATTTGGATACAACTTGCTGTGTTCGCTAAAGTTCTGCTGTCCAACGCCACTGATGGAACAGTAATGATTTGTCAACATAAATGATTAACTGAGATCCATTAACGCTCTCTATTTACACGCGCTCATATAATTGCCATAAATAAAGTCGCAAGATAGTTTCAATTCAGAGTGTTTTACTGACGTAAAGTAAAACTGTCACTTCTGTAGAAATACTCCATACTTTTAGCGACATCATCGTTTGCCGGCCACTTTACCATTTAGGCCTATGTCTAATTCATTCCGAATTAATATACGACTCCACGTTGGAGTCTGATTTTATAGCCATTCCATAAATTTTGAATAAGCTATAGAAAATCCTGACATCATCAGTGCAAAACAATGATTTACTGCAAACACATTGCTACAAAAACATTGCTACTTGCAAATTGCGTGGCTAAACAATTTTGTTTACGAAATATTGACGTAATGATTACCATCCATTTTCCGGCACATTAATGCATTATTTAAATAAAGTGAAACATACGCAAGTTAAGTTAGAACAATATGTATAATGAGAAGATTAATCGTAATTTATCTATGAGATCAACATATCATTTTATTTGGCAAATATCGCCATGCAAATGATTAAATCCCACGATGCCCCGTGTATTTGATGTATTCATTTGCCAGCAAGACTTCAATTATACTGGTCAGTTGTAATGTGGCTTGACATGCTTATGGGTGGTTGATGAGGCAAGACGTACGGCTGAGGCCAGACGTACGGGTAAGCAGACGCACGCAATCTCTATCCATCAGTGAACAACATCAGCGGGAAGCCGAGACGAAAAGGAGATGACAGTCAGAACGCAGCGTTCCGAAAAGTGCTTTCTTTTATTTGCTATATACGTATGCATAACTCTCTCGGTAAAATGAATATTCATGATATGAAAGACCACATTTGAAAACTCGTTTTCCTTTTTTATATTTAACAAAGTTTAAAATACTATCGCCATATTTAGCGACTTAAATGTGTGTTTTTTAAAGGCAAAATGGCGCCATTGGTTTATTACAGGTATATTATAGACATTTTGTCTGATATAAATTTGGGGGAGAATGCGAACTTCAATTTTATGCAAAACATAAAATAGGCTATAAGAAATGTCCTCGACTGAGACTTTCGTGTAAAGCTATATAGTCTTGACAAACCTAGTCTGTTTTGATGGAAATGGGGCAAGCAATTGAGAAATACGAACAGGGAGTGTATGCGCATACATCGCTGTTATTGAACCTGCGTCGCTTGGATTGACAGCATGCAGCGCGGTTAAGAACATTTTATCTGGTCGTTGAGACTGTGGTCGGACTCGAAGTGACGACGATCCAATACGGATCGTCTTCCGTTTATGTTCCCGAGTCTGGTTTTAAACAGAGAAAGGCCACCAGAGATCGGGGTTAAGCGCGATGCTAAGACGGAAGAGCCGTGAGAGGTAAGGATTCAGGACGATAACGGTGAATCTTCAACTGGGCCACCGGGGACGTTATAGAGGGGCTCGCTTACTGATGGAGCGAGAACGGGCACAGTCGTCATTGATCTGGACCAACGTTCATACTACGACATTATATGTGATGGGATTCTTGTGTCTTTAATGATACAAGCATGGGATTTGGCAGACAGTCCAAGTATGTCCTGAGAAAGATATATGGCTATATAGGGCCATCGCAGACTATGAAGAAATATAGGTGGAACAACAAGCAATGATAGCCATATAGAAACATTATAAAAATTGCTTGTTATTCTGTTATATTGTTAAAGAACAAACCTGCGATGGCTATAATATATAGCTATAATATAGCTAAATATCTTTCTCATGTACTCTGACTGTGTGCCAAATTTCATGCTTGTATCGTCAAAGGCACAATTGCCCCAAATATTTCCCCTATCTGCGTCAGTGTAGAGCTTAGATCACAGCGCTCAATATAGAGCAGTATGCAGAAAATATTGCTCAGCCCGGAATATTATGTTAAGAAAAAAGCAACACAAACAATATTTAGCCTGCGCAGCTACACCATTTGACTAGCTATACCCGAAATGTCATGCAATGTTGTGTGACTGACTGTTCGATTGCTGATTGCTGATGTGCACATACAGAATTGCCCTGCGGCATTCATCTAGAACGCTTAATGGATTGTTGCCCATGCTATTGGTTACCAGCGATTTTGTTTTACATCTCAAATTGCTGTATATTTTTGTTCCCGTTATTGGTAAGATTGCGTCTCAAATCTCACATCCTATTGAAGGAACTTGCGCTTCAAAGAATTATAATAATATAAGTATTATGCTACTGCGTTTTATTAATTCCCCCCCCCCCCTCCCCCCCAAATGAAGAAAATTCCAGAGAATTAGCTTTTGTCGTGGGTCATTGCAAATATCAAAGCGCTTTTATATCGTATCACGGTATCAGACATGGCTTTTGACTGCAAACAGATTCCTATATTCATCATTTTTCTCAGCGAGACAGTAAATGTAATTATAGGTTCGATTTTCTCGCGCCTGCCCAGCCATCCTGAAGGCGTAGAATTAAACATAGTGCCCTGCCCGTTCAAAGTTCAAACAAGATCCTAATGTCGAACGGTGAATGCGAAATTGGTTCAAATCGCACGTTTAGGTCTGAGACAGCGATAGGGCTTAACGGTTGGATGGATACGGGAAGGAAATATTATTACACTGTCACTGCAAATGAGACGAAGGCAAGAAAGATAATACGAAGGCTTTGAGGAGGTCGTTGCAAAATATCATCAGTGGCTTAAACTTTCGTCGCAAGTTGCTCGCCGAATCGATTTTAGTCGTTGCCGTGGAGCGTTTTGCGACGGGGTTCTGTTGGACGAGAGACGGAACGGAGGGTGCGATTGAAGTAGTGAATCGTTGCGTTAGTTGTGAGTCAAAACACTGTCAGGATATCTAGGTCGGAAACACCGTGAGGAGGATTTGTAGCTAGAGTTAGTTGATTATTGACACAATGTGTCCGACATCTCCGATCCGAGTAACGAGCTTACCCGGCCAAGTGGCACATCAACGGGAAGGGGGCCGGGTAGGATGGCTCAACCCCCTCCTCAAAAAGGACCAAAATAAGGGACAACGAAAAAGTAACACAAAGTGAGAAATCTAAAAAGGATGGGTCAATTACAATTACAAAAGCTAAAAATCAGTATAATTGAAATGCCGTAAACCGCCTCGAACGCGGGAGGTGTGTTTCTATGCAACATTAATGTATCATAAACAACGCCCTCTCGAGTCAATCAACAAAAAAGAAAATGGTGTAAATAACTACGCGGCTTCTGTGTGAAACTGCTAAATTATTGATTGTCTCAATTCAAGCAGAACATTCGTGAGTGGCCTTTCAAGTGACGTTTGCTTTATAACCTGTGAGAGGTCAGTTGATCTCGACTAAACCGTGAGCATTTTTACGACACCAAAACGGATCAGGTTTTCAAACCACGCTAACGAAGACGTGGCGAGACTTTGGATACCGTCTCCCAAGATTCCGCGAGAGTTACATTAGCTTTCAAGTCGTGCACGGATAATCCTTGGCGCTGATAGCAAAACGCGATTCACGTTCAATTTTGTCACACCATTGACGTTTACCCATTCAACTCACCATCATTACTAGCCTCAGTGCCTGTCTGAGGATGTGTTCAATTAGTTTTACCCACGTGCCTGTATTCAGAGAGAAAACGCACCCACACCTGCAAGCTCACGGTGACGGTAACATTTTACGGGAAATCGTTAGTATACCAACGGCTACCAGTTCCCGTAAACTTTACGGGTATTTTTCATAGTGTTGTTTTGAAACTTTCCAGCTATAACTTTAATAAAGAAAATCGATCATCAGGTTACATAAGAAAGAATTGTTTTCACAATTCGTTAAAAAAACAAAACTGTTTGTTCAACTTGGCTGTGTAAATTAAGTGGGGTGACCGATTCCCTATTGATCACGGCGTTGAATAAAGATAGCGCAGCGATCGTCCAGAGAGGGGTGTCGTGCGCGTTTTGTTATTCCACGCTGCATCTGTGATACGAAGTACCAGTTCCCAGCGGAAGCCAGCGGAAGCCAACAGACAAAGTGAACAGGTGATAATACTGGTCGTGTTTAATTCTTGTCATAATATGCAAAGTCGTCATGGGATACGCTGTCAAGGCCTGAAAATGGCAGCCAAGTTGAGATCGAGGGGTTTAAAAAACAACACGGAGATTTCCAGAAGAATTTTTTGACAGATACCAGTCCCCCTTTTCTGGTTACATCTGTAGGCCTACTTCAAACAAAACTGCTCTTCGGTTTTTTTTCTTATTTTTTGTAAAGAAAAACAGCTGAATATTTGTATTACTCCGAGTTTTTGGGGGTCTAAAATTGGTTTTAGACGCTGTAGTAAGCCTTCATTATTTTGGGAATTATTATAGGAAGGAAAGAAATTGTGTTTCTCGCTACTTTAAACTGAGTTTAACCTATTTTTTCTTTAAATATTTGGGTCCCCGTAGAGACCATCAAAAATTGCATATGCCGACGGTATTTCACGTCGTCATTGCGGGGTATTGGGATAAGTTTTCAACTAGCAATAATCGCACCTCGGATAAACCTCATTGGTTACGATATCGCCTCTGCGCAAAGATAATCGTTCAGTTTTAGGGAGGTGATGAGACATTTGCATTGCCACGTGAGGATCACAGTTAGGAAGTGGTTTATACGTTTTGGTGCGTTTTGCTTCAGTCGTTGCGCATGCGCCGGGTTGTGTCCACTGAGGTGGAAAACTCCTCCCACATACATAACATCTATAGGCATTATGCAAATTGTTAGGGCAACCTCAACACCAATTAAGCTGATTTGTTTTCTGATAAAACCTTAATGCTCAGAGACTATAAAGAACATGGCTACGTGTATATTATGTTTGTTTTTAAACACGACACCTGCTCGTTAAGATTGTGACCCAGTCGTTCGAATATAATCTCCCTGCCCTGATGATCTTCATGCATCATTTAAGCAGAAATTTTTTAATGGGAAAACGTGTCAAGCAGAAAGTGTATCCAATTATTGGTTTTATCTATTCTGTTTCTGCCCTGGAGAATCTCAGATCCCAACTCTTATTTTGATCGGTCCGATTGGTACAACGTTATAATTCCCGAATACGTTTTATGTTATGGCATAGGCCTAGTTGAAACTATTTGTAATTTAAAAATAGGGATTTAGCTTCTGGGGTTCAGCAAGAACCAGGACACGGAAATCGGAATATAAAATATAAATCGGACATCGGAAAACAAAACGCATTTATTTTATCAACTTGGCAATTACAATAATAATTTGCCTTCAAGTGGTCAGCATAAAATTCTGAAATGGATTACTCGCCAATTATGTGGAATACACAAACGACTCAATAGGCATTTTTACATTTAAATTATAACAGGTTTTACATCTAAGGCGGGATCAATTCATCTAATCATCAATTTTCATGATTACAAGATGGATGAAGGGTATTATACGGCCGGTATAATCAAACGCACTCGACAAACCCTCAAATTCACATCAGATTAGAAAGAGATTTCTAAAAACCCTGTTTATGTTCACAATATTCAATATACAGCTCCTGAACTATACATGAGCCAAAAATTAAGTCTTATTTTTCTAAAAAGTAAAGAGTACATGAAGCCTGTCGCGAGCCAATGTGGCTCATTAAGCTGACGATTACTATGGTTTCTCTAGCAGGAAACGTATATACTGGTGAAGAGACAAACCTACCAACGACTGTTTGTTGTACCATTCACATCGTGATGGGATAAACTTCCATACACTAGATTATAAACACACCGAGGAAAACTCACGGGAAAATGGTATCCGCGACTCTTCCGAAAAGTTCCTCATGTATAACTCAGATGCCGTGACATGCGCGGTCCCTTTATTGAACAATTTGTTTCTCGAAATGTCATAATTGAATGGAGGGGTCGCGAGCGCTTAGCAAAGCTCATGTGAAGTCCATTACCATACCAACTGGCCTGCTGTAGCACAATATATTAGCTCGGCAGCTTCGTGCAAGTTGCTTAGAAGCGCAAGGAATTTACACCCTATCGTCAAAGTATTCAGCGACATTTCCGTTGTATTAGCCTTAATGTTATGCTGCCATCGGTAACTCTTTCAGCAGCGAGTTTTTGGGCGCGTGGTGCATGTACATCTATCCATACATCACTGTAACAAACGGTTCACGGTATGTTTAGTGGAGTTAAAGGTAAGACGGGGCCGTGGGTTGGTTTGCCAGTATAGATCCCTAAGGCGCAAGGCTTAGATAACTCAACGTTACGAGTTTCGTTTTGACGTTTTAGGTAAAGAGTTTTAGTCGTGGCGATTAAATGTGGTAAGAGTAAATGGGCGTACGTGTGGTGGGCGCCGTGAGGCAGGGAAGCGTACCGGTAGTGTGGTGAACAAAACCGTAATTGTAAATTCAAAAAAGTTTACCTTTGAGCGCGGGTTGTTTAGGAATAGGACGCGTAATGTTTAGCTTTTATTAACATAATATTTACAAACTTGCCAATTTCTTTGTTCACTTTAAGATTGATGTTTACAAACGGATAGCAAGACTGCCAGTGTCTAAACACAGTTTTATAGAACAATGAAACAACTCCCAAACAACTAACATACAACAAGCTATACCGACCAACCGACCACCAATATACCAACTAGCAAATTGTCAAACTACATGGCACAGCGTTTATTGAAGTACTATCTCATCATGAATGGAAAGGCAATACGTTTTGACACCCCCCATGCCTCGTTAATTATCTACACATTGACAAAGATGACAGCCAAAACGTTTCGGCTCTCAACTTTGAGCCCAACGAGACTGGCCCCTAAAAAAGTGCTTGCTCGTTTTGATCGCTCCGTGAGACCCGCGTCCAAATTGATATACACCACACAGCTAGCAGCACACGGTTGTAGGAGTTAGAATTCGCATAATTCCCCTCCTCCCCCGATGAAATATATGTTTAAAACGGAGATATTTGTGATTGGACTTTTAAATTACCGGTGAATGAGTGGCAATACCAGAGTTGACTTTTCTGGTTAGTGCACGTAACTCATCACCACACAACTCATTTCACCAACCGCGCATATAGAGACTTGTGGGGAAGACCTTTGTTACCCTCTTTTGTTTTCCTTTGTCCTATTGTAATATTTAACGCTATGGCGTTTCCACTCTGGGGTAAATAGATTTATAAGGATTTTCGCTCTGGGGTAAATTTATCCTATTGTCCTATTGTGTTACCTACTTACCTTCCCCATAGGGCTGCGTTTGTTTTTGATTGAAATAGGGGACGTAGGACAAAGGGAACAATGGGGTCCCCTATTCCGCAAAGGTCCCCGATTCAGACTCGTGTGCAAACCCTATGGCGATCATCCGAAAACGTTAGAGTACAAACAAAAGAGGAAAGACGGTCGGACAATGCCCCGTCCCCTATTGACGGCATTTACCCACTTGTGTGCGTGTATACGAGCATCTTTACACACAACTCAATACACACAGCAGACTGTTTTATCTTTACGGTCGTTTGTGCTGTCAATATTCTCAGCAGATTGTAGGCCTATATACAGAGCACAACTTTACGAAAATTACAATCTATTGATGGATTGCGTTAGGTCTGATAATTTGGCCGAAGAAAATGAGTATTCACACGACTCGTCAATGATGAACACAGATTGATGAGTGTGCAATGATAAATACAAGTTAGGCAAGGTACAACTGGGTAGATAGCCAACACAAATATTTACATATTTCTGCAAAGGATTAACAGAGCTTGTTTCAAAGGGCTATACGTTTCACGAAACGCAGTGGCTGTCGTTACGGCAGTTGCCGATCTGATTACCCGACTTACCCAGCCTGATATTGGCAATACCCTGGACCTTTTCTCACGGAACCTGACTATCAAATAGTTTGGTTCTAAGAGTAATAGTGAAAGGTCCAGAGTATTGGCAATGTGAGGTTGGGCAAGTCGGAGAATCAGATTGTCAACTGCCGACGATAGCGTTTACGAAAACAAATTTGATTCGTCTTTATGAAGTTCACCTGTGTAAACAAGGCGGTGATCGAAGGTACAGAGGAAGTATGTCAAAGTATCATCGGGAATAACAGCTATAGGGAAGCAGTTTCTATACAGTTTGTATTACTACGATTGTTTTTCTTGGGCAAGTTCCCCCATAGGCAATGCTATATGTTTTCTTTAATCAAATAATCATCACAAAGACTAACTAGACATGTGTTTGTGGACAAACACAGAGCTGTTTCGAGTGTCTTACATTATTTTCAATATGTGTGTGTGGTGGTCTATGTGTGTGCAAAGTCTCAAGTCGATTAAATTTAAGAAAGTGTCAAAGTCAATAGTCTAAAGAAAAACGTGTACAAAACCTATGGGGGCCAAATTGAACCTTTAACGTGACGTCACATGACCTTGAATGACGCAATCGTGCCGAATTTCTTCCAGAACCATCTGTGAGTGATGTTCTAAAGGTATGCCAAGTTTCAAGTCGATCGGATTTACCAAAGTGCCAAAGTCAATAGTCTGAAGAAAAACGTGTACAAAACCTATGGGGAAAATTTCAACTTTGACGCGAAGTCACGTGACCTTGAATGACGTAATCGCGACGAATTTCTTCTAGGACCGTCTTTGGGTGGTTGTCTAAATGCATACCAAGTCTCAAGTCGATCGGATTTATCAAAGTGTCAAAGTGTATTGGCTGAAAAAACGTGTACAAATCCTATGGGAAAAAGTCTGAAAGTGACAAAAATGACAAAAACATTCATCTAAAACTATAACAAATACACCTTTAATGTGACATCTCATTACACCCGATGACATAATCATGACGTGACCCCAATTAATACCTATAACACATCCCGAAATACTTGCGTATCAATGTTGACCCAAATCGGACTTGTACTTTCAGAGATAGATGGTCTTGAAAACTCACCTTTAATGTGACGTCACATGACACCCGATGTCGTTATCATTACGTCAGCTCAATGTATACCTATAACACATCCCGGAATACGTGCATACCAAGTTTGACCCCAATCGGACCTGTACTTCTAGAGATAGAGGGTCTTAACAACTACACCTTTAAGGTGACGCCACATTACACCCGATGACGTCATCATGCCATCACCTCCATTTATATTTATAGCACATCCCGGAATACCTGTAAACCAAGTTTGAGCACAATCGGACCTGTACTTCCAGAGATAGAGGGTCCAAAAAAATGCACCTTTAATGTGACGTCACATGACCCACGAAGACGTCATAATGACGATTTTTATCTTGGCCCTCCTGGGGATGGCGATCGAAGTGTGTGCTAAGTCGGAAGTCGATCGGATTTACCAAAGTGTCAAAGTCAATAGTCTGAAGAAAAACGTGTACAAAACCTATGGGAAAAAAAATGCACCTTTAACGTGATGTCACGTGACCACGAATGACGTAATCGTGACGAATTTATTCTAGAATCATCCGTGGGTAGTATGCTAAGAGTAGCTAGCCAAGTCTGAAGTCGATCGGATTTACCAAAGTGCCAAATATATATCGGGTGAAAAAACGTGTACAAATCTTATGGGGAAAACTACACCTTTAATGTGACGTCACACGACGTCGTTATGACGTCATTATGACGTCACCTTAATTTTCGTATATAACACATCCCGGAATACCTGTATACCAAGTTTGACACTAATCGGACTTGTACTTCCAGAGATAGAGGGTCCTAAAAACTGACCTTTAATGTGACGTCACATGACCCCCGATGACGTCATCATGGCGATTTTCATATTGGCCCTTCTGAGGATGGTGGTTGAGGTGTGCGCTAACTTTTAGGTCAATCGGATTTACTAAAGTGTCGAAGTCAATAGTCTTGATGAAAACGTGTACAAAACCTAAGGGGGAAAACTGAACCTTTAACGTGACGTCACGTGACCATGAATGACGTAATCGTGACGAATTTCTTCTAGAATCATCCGTGGGTAGTATGCTAAGAGTAGCTAGCCAAGTCTGAAGTCGATCGGATTTACCAAAGTGCCAAATATATATCGGGTGAAAAAACGTGTACAAATCGTATGGGGAAAACTACACCTTTAATGTGACGTCACATGACGTCGTTATGACGTCATTACGACGTCACCTTAATTTTCGTATATAACACATCCCGGAATACCTGTATACCAAGTTTGACACTAATCGGACTTGTACTTCCAGAGTTAGAGGCTCCTAAAAACTGAACCTTTAATGTGACGTCACATGACCCCCGATGACGTCATCATGGCGATTTTCATATTGGCCCTTCTGAGGATGGTGGTTGAGGTGTGTGCTAACTTTTAGGTCAATCGGATTTACTAAAGTGTCAAAGTCAATAGTCTGGATGAAAACGTGTACAAAACCTATGGGGAAAAATTGCACCTTTAACGTGACGTCACGTGACCATGAATGACGTAATCGCGACGAATTTCTTCTAGGACCGTCCTTGTGTGGTTGTCTAAATGTATGCCAAGTCTAAAGTCGATCGGATCTACCAAAGTGTCAAAGTGTATTGGCTGAACGAAACGTGTACAAATCCTATGAGAAAAAGTCTGAAAGTGGAAAAAAACAAAAAAAAAACTAGACATGTGTTTGTGGACAAACACAGAGCTGTTTCGAGTGTCTAAAATTACTTTCAAAATGTGTGCGGTGGTCTTATGTGTGTGCCAAGTCTCAAGTCGATCGGATTTATTAAAGTGTCAAAGTCAATAGCCTAAAGAAAAACGTGTACAAAACCTATGGGGGGGAAATTGAAACTTTAACGTGACGTTACGTGACCTTGAATGACGCAATCGTGCCGAATTTCTTCCAAGACCATCTGTGGGTGATGTTCTAAGTGTATGCCAAGTTTCAAGTCGATCGGATGTACCAAAGTGTCGAAGTCAATAGTGTGAAGAAAAACGTGTACAAAACCTATGGGGAAAATTTAACCTTTAACGCAAAGTCACGTGACCTTGAGTGACGTAATCGCGACGAATTTCTTCTAGGACCGTCCTTGGGTGGTTGTCTAAATGTATGCCAAGTCTCAAGTCGATCGGATTTACCAAAGTGTCAAAGTGTATTGGCTGAAAAAACGTGTACAAATCCTATGGGAAAAAGTCTGAAAGTGGAAAAAAAAAAAAAGAAAAAAAAAAAAAACTTTAACGAAAACAAAAGCTGTTTCGGTGAAAAACCGAAACAGCTAACTAGATGTGTTTGTGGACAAACACTAGCTGTTTCGGCAGTGTTAAATGATTCTATGACACCATCACAACATACTTTTATTGATAACAAATGTGACAAAAATGACAAAAACATTCATCTAAAACTATAACAAATACACCTTTAATGTGACATCTCATTACACCCGATGACATAATCATGACGTGACCCCAATTAATACCTATAACACATCCCGAAATACTTGTGTACCAAGTTTGACCCAAATCGGACTTGTACTTTCAGAGATAGATGGTCTTGAAAACTCATCTTTAATGTGACGTCACATGACACCCGATGTCGTTATCATTACGTCAGCTCAATGTATACCTATAACACATCCCGGAATACGTGCATACCAAGTTTGACCCCAATCGGACCTGTACTTCTAGAGATAGAGGGTCTTAACAACTACACCTTTAAGGTGACGCCACATTACACCCGATGACGTCATCATGCCATCACCTCCATTTATATCTATAGCATATCCCGGAATACCTGTAAACCACGTTTGAGCACAATTGGACCTGTACTTCCAGAGATAGAGGGTCCAAAAAAATGCACCTTTAATGTGACGTCACATGACCCACGAAGACGTCATCATGACGATTTTTATCTTGGCCCTCCTGGGGATGGTGATCGAAGTGTGTGCTAAGTCGGAAGTCGATCGGATTTACCAAAGTGTCAAAGTCAATAGTCTGAAGAAAAACGTGTACAAAACCTATGGGGAAAAAACTGCACCTTTAACGTGATGTCACGTGACCACGAATGACGTAATCGTGACGAATTTCTTCTAGAATCATCTGTGGGTAGTATGCTAAGAGTAGCTAGCCAAGTCTGAAGTCGATCGGATTTACCAAAGTGCCAAATATATATCGGGTGAAAAAACGTGTACAAATCTTATGGGGAAAACTACACCTTTAATGTGACGTCACATGACGTCGTTATGACGTCATTATGACGTCACCTTAATTTTCGTATATAACACATCCCGGAATACCTGTATACCAAGTTTGACACTAATCGGACTTGTACTTCCAGAGATAGAGGGTCCTAAGAACTGAACCTTTAATGTGACGTCACATGACCCCCGATGACGTCATCATGGCGATTTTCATATTGGCCCTTCTGAGGATGGTGGTTGAGGTGTGTGCTAACTTTTAGGTCAATCGGATTTACTAAAGTGTCAAAGTCAATAGTCTGGATGAAAACGTGTACAAAACCTATGGGGGAAAATTGCACCTTTAACGTGACGTCACGTGATCATGAATGACGTAATCGTGACGAATTTCTTCTAGAATCATCCATGGGTAGTATGCTAAGAGTAGCTAGCCAAGTCTGAAGTCGATCGGATTTACCAAAGTGCCAAATATATATCGGGTGAAAAAACGTGTACAAATCTTATGGGGAAAACTACACCTTTAATGTGACGTCACATGACGTCGTTATGACATCATTATGACGTCACCTTAATTTTCGTATATAACACATCCCGGAATACCTGTATACCAAGTTTGACACTAATCGGACTTGTACTTCCAGAGATAGGGGGTCCTAAAAACTGAACCTTTAATGTGACGTCACATGACCCCCGATGACGTCATCATGGCGATTTTCATATTGACCCTTCTGAGGATGGTGGTTGAGGTGTTTGCTAACTTTTAGGTCAATCGGATTCACTAAAGTGTCAAAGTCAATAGTCTGGATGAAAACGTGTACAAAACCTATGGGGAAAAATTGCACCTTTAACGTGACGTCACGTGACCATGAATGACGTAATCGCGACAAATTTCTTCTAGGACCATCCGTGGGTGGTGTTCTTATTGTATGCCAAGTTTCAAGTCGATCGGATTTACCAAAGTGTCAAAGTGTATTGGCTGAACGAAACGTGTACAAATCCTATGGGAAAAAGTCTGAAACAGGAAAAAAAAAAAAAACTAGACATGTGTTTGTGGACAAACACAGAGCTGTTTCGGATGTCTAAGATAACTTTCATTATGTGTGTGCCAAGTCTAAAATCGATTGAATTTGTCAATTTTCCCAAGATATATAAGTTGAAAAATACGTGTACAAATCCTATGGGAAAAACTGCACCTTTAAAGTGACGTCACATGACACCCGATGATGTCATCATGATGTCATCTTAATTTTCGTCTATTAAACATTCTGGAATACTTGCATACCAAGTTTGGCCCCAATCAGACATGTACTTCCAGAGATAGAGGGTCCTAAAATCTGCCCCTTTAATGTGACGTCATATGACCCACGATGACGTCATCCTGACGATTTCCCCCTTGGCCCTCCTGGGTATGGTGGTCGAGGTGTGTGCCAAGTCCGAAGTCGATCGGATTTACCAAATTGTCAAATTCAATAGTCTGAAGAAAAACGTGTACAAAACCTATGGAGAAAACTGAACCTTTAATGTGACGTCACATGACACCCGATGATGTCATAATTACGTCATCCTATTTTTTGTCTATAACACATCCTCGAATACTTGCAAACCAAGTTTGACCCCAACCGGACTTGTACTTTCAGAGTTAGACGGTCTTAAAAACTACACCTTTAATGTGACGTCACGTGACCCCCGATGACGTCATCTTGATTATTTTGTTCTTGACCCTCCTAAGGATGGTGGTCGAGGTCTGTGCTAAGTCTCAAGTCGATCGAATTGACAGAAGTGTCAAATTCAATACTTTGAAGAAAAACGTGTACAAAACCTATGGAGAAAATTGAACCTTTAATGTGACGTCACATGACACCCGATGATGTCATAATTACGTCATCTTAATTTTCGTCTATAACACATACTCGAATACTTGCAAACCAAATTTGACCCCAATCGGACGTGTACTTCCAGAGATAGAGGGTCTTAAAAACTGCACATTTTGTGTAACGTCACATGACCCACGATGACGTCATCATGACGATTTTTCTCCTGGACCTCCAGGGGATGGTGGTCGAGGTGTGTGCTAAGTTTCAAGTCAATCGGATTCACCAAACTGTCAAATTAAACAGTCTGAAGAAAAACGTGTACAAAACCTATGGGGAAAAGTATACCTTTAACATGACGTCACGTGACCTTGAATTACGGAATCGCGACGAATTTCTTCTAGGACCGTCCTTGGGTGGTTGTCTAAGTGTATGCCAAGTTTCAAGTCGATCGGATTTACCAAAGTGTCAAAGTGTATTGGCAGAAAAAACGTGTACAAATCCTATGGGAAAAAATGACAAATAAAAAAAAAAAAAAAAACTAGACATGTGTTTGTGGACAAACACAGAGCTGTTTCGGGTGTCTAACATTACTTTCTATATGTGTATCTGATGATGGTCTATGTGTGTGCCAAGTCTGACGTCGATGGATTTACACAATTGCCAAAGATATATTAGTTGGAAAAATCGTGTACAAATCCTATGGGGAAAATTGCACCTTTAATGTGACGTCACATGACACCCGATGATGTCATCATGATGTCATCTTAATTTTCGTCTGTAACACATCCTGGAATACTTGCATACCAAGCCTGACCCCAATCGGGCCTGTATTTCCAAAGATAGAGGGTCCTTAAAACTGCACCTTTAATGTGACGTCACATGACCCACGATGATGTCATTATGACGATTTTCCCCTTGGCCCTCCTGGGGATGGTGGTCGAGATGTGTGCTAAGTCTCGAGTCGATCAAATGTACGAAAGTGTCAAAGTCAATAGTCTGAAGACAAACGTGTACAAACCCTATGGGAGAAAAATGTACACCTTTAACGTCACGTCACGTGACCTTGAATAACGCAAATCGTGCCGAATTTCGTCCAGGACCACCTGTGGGTGGTGTTCTAGGTGTATGCTAAGTCTTAAGTCGAACGGATTCATTAAAGTGTCAAAGTCAATAGTTTGAAGAAAAACGTGTACAAAACCTATGGGACAAATTGTACCTTTAACATGACGTCACGTGACCTTGAATTACGGAATCGCGTTGAATTTCTTCTAGGACCGTTCTTGGGTGGTTGTCTAAGTGTATGCCAAGTTTCAAGTCGATCGGATTTACCAAAGTGTCAAAGTGTATTGGCAGAAAAAACGTGTACAAATCCTATGGGGAAAAATGACAAATAAAAAAAAAAAAAAAAAGAAAAAAAAAAAAAAGAAAAAAAAAAACTTTAACGAAAACAAAAGCTGTTTCGGCCGAAATGCCGAAACAGCTAAAAAAAAAAAAAAAAAGAATAAAAAAAACTTTAACGATTACAATAGCTGTTTCGGCTGAAATGCCGAAACAGCTAACTAGACATGTGTTTGTGGACAAACACAGAGCTGTTTCGAGTGTCTTACATTACTTTCAATATGTGTGTGTGGTGGTCTATGTGTGTGCCAAGTCTCAAGTCGATCAAATTTACGAAAGTGTCAAAGTCAACAGTCTAAAGAAAAACGTGTACAAAACCTATGGGGAAAAATTGAACGTTTAACGTGACGCCCCGTGACCTTGAATGACGTAATCGTGCCGATTTTTTTTCTAGGACTGTCTGTGGATGGTGGTCTAAGTGTGTGCCAAGTCTTAAGTCGATCGGATTTACTAAAGTGTCAAAGTCAATAGTCTAAAGAAAAACGTGTACAAAACCAATGGGAGAAAAATGTGCACCTTTAACGTGACGCCACGTGACGTTCAATGAAGCAATCGTGCCTAATTTCTTTCAGGAACATCTGGGGATGTTGTTCTAAGGGCATGCCAAGTTTCAAGTCGGTCGAATTTACCGAAGTGTCAAATTCAATAGTCTGAAGAAAAACGTGTACAAAACCTATGGGAAAAATTTCACCTTTAACGCAAAGTCACGTGACCTTGAATGACGTAATCGCGACGAATTTCTTCTAGGACCGTCCTTGGGTAGTTGTCTAAGTGTATGCCAAGTCTCAAGTCCATCGGATTTACCAAAGTGTCAAAGTGTATTGTCTGAATAAACGTGTGCAAATCCTATGGAGAAAAGTCTGAAAAAGGAGAAAAAAAAAAAAAAACTAGACATGTGTTTGTGAACAAACACAGAGCTGTTTCGAGTGTCTTACATTATTTTCAATATGTGCGTGTAGTGGTCTATGTGTGTGCCAAGTCTCAAGTCGATCAAATTTACGAAAGTGTCAAAGTCAATAGTCTAAAGAAAAACGTGTACAAAACCTATGGGGGACAAATTAAACCTTTAACTTGACGTCACGTGACCTTGAATGACGCAATCGTGCTGAATTTTGTTCAGAAACATTGGGTGGTGGTGTTCTGAGTATATGGCAAGTTTCAAGTCGGTCGGATTTACCAAAGTGTCAAATTCAATAGTCTGAGGGAAAACGTGTACAAAACCTATGGGGAAAATTTCACCTTTAACGCAAAGTCACGTGACCTTGAATGACGTAATCGCGACGAATTTCTTCTAGGACCGTCCTTGGGTGGTTGTCTAAGTGTATGCCAAGTCTCAAGTCGATCGGATTTACCAAAGTGTCAAAGTGTATTGGCTGAAAAAACGTGTACAAATCCTATGGGAAAAAGTCTGAAAGTGAAAAAAAAAAAAAAAAAAACTAGACATGTGTTTGTGGACAAACACAGAGCTGTTTCGGGTTTTTAAAATTGACTATTTGTGTGGTGGTCTAAGTGTGTGCCAAGTCTGAAGTCGATCGGATTTACCGAAGTGCCAAAAATATTATTGGTTGAAAAAAACATGTACAAATCCTATAGGAAAAACTGCACCCTTAATGTGATGTCACATGACACCCGATGATGTCATCATGATGTCATCTTAATTTTCGTCTGTAACACATCCTGGAATGCTTGCATACCAAGTTTAACCCCAATCGGGCCTGTACTTCCAGAGATAGAGGGTCCTAAAAACTGCACCTTTAATGTGACGTCACATGACCCACGATGACGTCATCATGACAAATTTTTCCTTGGTTCTCCTGGGGATGGTGGTTGAGGTGTGTGCTACGTCTCGAGTCGATCGGATTGATCAAAGTGTCAAATTCAATAGTCTGAATAAAAACGTGTACAAAACCAATGGGGAAAATTGAACCTTTAATGAGACGTCACATGACCAACGATGAAGTCATCATGATGTTATCTTAATGTGTGTCTATAACACACCCTTGACTACTTGCATACCAAGTTTGACCCCAATCGGACTTGTACTTCCAGAGATAGAGGGTCTTAAAAACTACACCTTAAATGTGACGTCACGTGACCCATGACGAGGTCATTGTGATGATTTTTTTCTTGGCCATCCTGGGGATGGTGGTCGATGTCTGTGCTAAGTCTCAAGTCGATCGGATTTACAGAAGTGTCAAAGTCAATAGTCTGAAGAAAAACGTGTACAAAACCTATGGGGATAATTTCACCTTTAATGTGACGTCACGTGACCTTGAGTGACGTAATCGCGACAAATTTCTTCTAGGACCGTCCCTGGGTGATTGTCTAAATGTATGCCAAGTCTCAAGTCGATCGGATTTACCGAAGTTCCAAAGATATATGGTTTTAAAAATTGTGGACAAATCCTATGGGGAAAACTACACCTTTCATGTGTCTTCACATGACACCCGACGATCGTGATGTCATCATAATTTTCGTCTATAACAAATTCTGGAATACTTGCATACTATGTTCGACCCAAATCGGGCCTGTACTTCCAGAGATAGAGCGTCTTAAAAACTACACCTTTAATGTGACGTCACATGACCTTCGATGATGCAATTATGGCATGATAGTTTACATAAAACGTCACATGACCTTGGGCGATGCAATTATGGCATGATAGTTTACATACACGTTGCACATTCTGAAATACTTGCAATGCTTATCTAAATTTGAATCCAATCAGACTTGTACTTCCTGAGATTTTTTAACGTGACGTAACATGATACCCGATGACGTCATCATTAGCCTCTGTCATGAAATGACAAAAATCAACCGAAGAGGGCGTTTTGCGGAAATTTGTCAATATGGCTTCCGAGCTCTCGCGTAAGACGTAATTAGCTATACCATGGAGGAAAGACAACAGATAGTTAGCTTTTGCGGGAAAATACTTAATAAAAAAATGGCCAATCATAAAACTAGATTTGCTTTCCTGCACTTGAAAAGACCCGCCGTGTATTTAAGCTCCTTAGAAAACCAGTTAAGCCCAACATTTTAACCGATTGTTTGTTCCAGTGGCACTGAACTGAAGCTTTAATGCCATATATTTTAATGCCATACAGTAAACAAATTCTGTGGCCAATTCATACAAGCAATATTCTTTTTGCATTTTAATTTTTTCTTTTTTGACATATAATTGGACAAATATAAATTTGGGGCTTTACACACAAGCACTTTGTTTACATAATTACTATATGGACGTTAAACCTCAACATTCCTGATCCTGCAATGTTAATTTCAAAACGAACCAGTTTTAAATATCGTCCCATTAATGTAGACGCCTGTGAAATCTAATATCTTTCACCCTTTTATTGACTGAAACCTTACATGGGTCATAAATGACATTTACTATAAAAAGAAGTTCGTAAATATAAACTTGGATTTTCCAAGAATTATTCAATTGCGCCACGACTTAGGGAATACTCGGTCGATTGTGTGCCAAACTTTCTGGACGCCACCGTTTGTTTGTTTTTCGGACTAAGTTTACACCTAAATTGTTAAGGGTAAATAGCAAGCATTAATAACATTAACATGGTAAAGGTACAATGAATTTGCAGTTTGTCAACAAAGAAGTTTGGCAACATTGCAGGAAAGTCGGCCCAACATTAACTGTTTATAAACAATGTAAACGTCGAAGTACAGCTATAGCTACGCACGTACGTATAGCACAGCACACTTTCACCAACTGACCATTTTTTCAGTTGCTGTTTCTTTCTCTTTCGTAGTTTTACGGTTTTGGATGACATTTAGCCTTATGCCTACGGTTTATTCTTCCGAAATAGCCACAGCCTTTAGAGCTTCGTCGTAAGCCATTAGGTTCTGACATTGACGACACACGTGTTCGCCATCTTGACAATTTTCCGCGCGTTGACCTTTTAGAAAGGTCATGACAGAGGCTAATGGCGTTTCCTTTATGTATTACTTCAATGTATCTACAGGAACACAAGTACCTGCTAACAGTGTTGAGCCTAGTTTAAAATTAGAAGTCTCCGTTTTTTACTTTTACCCAAAATATGTGGTGTTAATTGGGCACCGTACTTTTAAATAACGTGTAGTGCAACTTCGTTACCATGGCTACGATCTTGCTGTGCCACTTTTTGCCATTACGCCTTGCGCGATCGATCCTATTGAAGGCTTGCGCACGCGCCCACGGAATCGAGGATGCGTGCAATGTGGTGGAGTGGTATGCTGTGCATGCTGTGTGGACGTGGACGAGGAGCTGTGAGGAAGGTCGCGGTACCAGACCAGTCCTTCAACGCCAAAGGTAAGGGTGGTAAAGTGATTATCAAACGTTGTTTGTGAATTGTTTTTCTGCATAGCGGGATTTGTTTTAGGTTTTATTGTAATGATTGTAAGGGGAAATGTTTACTGTACCTTTGAATGTGGAATTCGTACTAATTATGTGGAAATATATTTGGGAAAAGGGTAATGAAATGAAACGTGAATTGAGACATGATCATGTCATGTACCATTATGATATACAAAACATGTACATTATGTTACATGTACTGTACATAGGCGTCGCAATGCGTACTACATGTAGTACGCTACGTGTCGCAGTGTCGCACAACGTGCAGTATTTATGAGCTGTCTGTAGGTGCGGCGGGTACTTGACATGACCACGCAATTCGAAACCAGACGAAATCGGCCCTAGCTAGCAAACCATGCACGCACCTCTTTTTTTGTCAGATCATGGAGAAGTTTCCTTCTTTAATATTCCTCCATGGTCAGATTAACGCAGAATCATTCTGAATCCTCTATTTTCTATTCAATATGAATTTTAACACACCCTAGGGAGTTAGGGTTAAAAGCATCTTTTTTTTAGGCCGCATCCTTTATTATTATTTTTTATTTTCGATATTTAATTTTTTTTTTTTTTTTTTTTTTTACAAATATTCGTTTTATGGCGTGCCGGGTACATGACCAACGTCATTTTTTTTAAAAGTATTTGTTCATGATCAAATCTGTCTTGGTGTCTGATGTATTCTGCATTTTTTGTGTTTTTCAGGTTGCTTGGGTAATCCTTTGAATTATTTAATCCATTATTTTTACAGAGTCATTAACTCATGCAACAAATAGATATAAAGAAAGTTAGCGGTGATTTCAAACTGAAGAATTGGTGGCTTGCTTGAATTGAAATACTTGGCGGCCCTCTTGGAAAAAAAATAGAAAATAAAAAAGCCCTCCTCCTTTTTTGGAAAAATCAGGACGATCAACCGGTATTGTTTTTTATTTGGCCTAAAGTGCTGAACCTATTAAACACCGGGTGATCTTTTATAAACAAGAACAATCAATCCGTTTTAGCTATCTAAAAAATTAAAATTAAAAATGAAATGAAAATGATCAATATTGAAAGCCGATTTAACAGTATTGTTGTATGCCCTTGTATTGATTTTTTGCTGGCTTTTTTATATCTGGTACCAGATCTTAGAGTACTGAAATGTTTTGTGATCGTAGGCATACATGTATAATGTAGTGAGTACTGTATGGGTAGTCTGTTACTATTATTTGTTTTTTGAGCATCTACTGTTATAGAAATGGGTCAACTCGTACCCAAGTCGACTTGTACCCAAGCCAACTCGTACCCCAAATTTTACACCCGAGTCAAGTCGTACCCGAGTCGAGTCGTATCCTCGTGTGTGAATATGTGCGTTGGAGAGGTAGCGTCCATTTAGCGTCATGACAGACGAGTTGACTCGGGCAAATTTTACAACAAAATCATACAACAAAATCAATAGTATTTAAATTTCTTCTGCACTTGTTAAATATAATTATTAGTACTTGTTGACTAAAGTGCACCTGTTTTGTCTGATTTTCATTTTATACCGGCCCTTAATGAGATTTTCCTTTTATACCAGGCCTCAATTGTTTACACGGCCCAACTGAATGGTGAACCCCCTAATACAAGGAGATCGCCAATTAAATTAAAAGCAATATCTGTACGAGAAATATTTAATGATAAATGACTAAAATTGTGTACCGGTACTACTTTTTAATTTGCTCAGGATGAAATAAAATTTTAGAGGTGGTGAATTTGATCCAAAAATGTTGTTTTATATGTACGTCAAGGAATAATGGGTTTAGAAATTATTGCGGCCGTATCGATAGCTATTCAGTGAAAAAGAAAAGAAAAAGATATAATTTAGAAAAATTTGAGCAAATTTTACTATGGTAAAACTAAAAAGATGAAGGAAATTTTATTAACAAGAGAAGAGTACAATGACTCGGGTACGAGTTGACTCGCGTACTAGTTGACTCTGGTACGAGTTGACATGAGTAGACTCGGGTACGAGTTGACCCAAAATCGTTATGTATAAGTATAACTGTTTTGGAAAATTTCAAACTTTTTTTTTTTTTTTTAACAAATGGTTAAAAATGTAAAAGAGATTGACCTCAAGAAAGCATAGTACAAATCCTATTGATTAACAGAGACCCTGAAAGTTATTTTACTTTGGAAGTAGGCTAACAAATTAATGGGAAATAATTCTGTACATTGACATTACTAACAGTAACAATATGATATTGAATTTTGAGGATTCCTGACTGTTGGGGTCAAGGTAACAAACAAAATGTGATGCACTGTATTTGATAAAAAACAAATTGTGTTAAAAAAAATCAATTGTGATTAGAGAAATTATGTTGAATTGCAGAATTTGTTTACCAAGTCTAGTACTTGTCTTTTACAAATCAGTGATTAAATACATGTACTTGTACATGTAGTTGGAAAAGTTAAAAAGGTTGGGCATCAATTGACTATGTACTGGAAATATCCTTCGTTTTTTAATGAAGTTAAATTAAAGGCAAATTTAAGTTAAATTAGGATGCTAGAAGCAAATTGATCCGTCGGTGAAGATAGCGCAATAAATATGGATGATGTATGTGATCAGCAGTCCATTTAATTAACCCTCCTATGGTTGACCTTTTAAAACCATTCAAAATCTGCTTACTGGGAAAAATGGCTAGATAAATAAGTTAGTATGAATTTTTCAAAACGCTCCAGAAATTGTTGCTATTGCACTACCACACCTTTCAGATGGCTCTGTCTGTGCACAGCGTCCTATGCGGTATTGTTATGCTAATTACGCGATCCACTCGATGCCGAGCAAGTCGCTTCTGTTTCGTCGGCCCAAATTAGGAGTTGAGCGTTTGTGCGCATGTTCAGAGTACTTTATGGCGACCTTTTACTGACCCGGACTATTCAGAAATTTGACAGCTATTTGTAAACAACGTGATTAAAAAACTCTTCGTATTAAAAAGCGACATGGCACTAGCAGATCTAAATGACTTTGTAAATTGGGCATAAATAGATTTAAATAATGTTCTAAGAGAAGGCAACTGGACTGACACCGAACAAGCGGAGATTCTCGGATCAGAAAACGAGTGGCTAAGCAGCGAAAACGATGAGATTCTTGAAGTTGAACCAGAAAATAACGGCAAAGAAAATCTTGACCCAAAACCGAAAGAAAAATCACGCAAACACTACCAATGTCCATTGTGTAACAAACAATATACATAAAATACATTCAATCCATTTTAAATAAGGTAATAAAAAGACCTAGGCAATACATGTAGTATTACAACCAGGTATTTGTATAACATCACGACCCTTTTAAATACACATTGGAAACATGTTGGAAACCATTTTTGCCCCAAAATACACAATTTGTTGACCTAAATTATAGGAATATGGAATATAATATTCTATTTTCAATGCATTGAGTGCACACAGGAACATATTTAAAATGTATCTATCCTGTTAGTTTTTGATATTTTAATGATTATTGCAACTTTAATTGATGCAAACTAGTCACAGTTTTTACTTAAAATGTGAAATATAGATCATAAATGAACAGAATCGTATTTTTTTTCTGATTTCTGGACTTTTTGTGATGATTCCCTGAAAATCTGGTAATGTTTTAAAAACGTACATGACACGGTCCAAAGTTCAAATTTTATGAAACAGCTTCTACAAACAAATTATATATCACCAGTATTGCGTAAATTGAAGCACAAATGGGTCATTTTTAAGGGCAACATCGCCGAAAATATGGACTTCCGAATTCGTATACAAAGACACACGAAAGTAAAACGACGAAACATCGTCGCGGTATCGGTTTATTTTCTCTTTTATACGTAACTTAATATAACCCAAAGCACATATTTATGTAAAGAATTATCGGATTGAAACTTACATCAATTAAAATTATAACTTCGCTGACTATTTGTCGTGAAAAATGCGTCGAAATATCGCATGTTTTTGGAGCTAGCATTTCTCGATTATGGTCGCAATGTTGGATGTCAGGACGCGAATAGCGCCGCTGTCGTTGAAAGATGCACAGGCGAATCAGACTCTGTAGGATACGGTCGAATGCGTGACAATGGGAGTCGATCGTTGCTTCCTATCTCTTTAGGTATTTTAGTCTCAGGTTTTACCTTTCGAAATCTGTCATAGGTTCCTTTTGCCGGACAGTTTTCTCACCTTTTAAAACCCTTGATAGTCCAGGAAATTTGAAAGGTATTTCTTTTTCTCACACCAGTTTGTTCAGAGAGTTTTTTTTCTCAAAGTCTTTTTTTTTTGTCAGACAGTTTTCTCACCTTTCAAAACCCTTCAGTCCAGGAAACTTTTAAAGGTTTTGAAAGGTCTGACAAATTTATGGCAACTGCACTATAGGAGGGTATACTACGATTTGTATATTTGGCTGGAACTGGCCTTGCTATAAGTTTAGTGTCTGTGGTCTGCATTGTTATGGCAGAGGCTTCGGGAATGGTTATCAATACTTGAACACTTTTTTATGTTGTGTGTGCAAATAAAAGGGATACAAGAGTGCACATCTGAGGGATTGTTTTTGTCTGTATCAACAGAAGATGAAGTACTACCAGCTGAACCAGCGAGTGAGGAGAGATGCGATGCGGCGTTTGGTGATGGACCGCTCATCCCAACGATGTACGTTTCCGTTGTCTGTCATTGTAATGTGTTCTGACTCGTCATCCATTTCATCTCCCCATTCACACTTCTCTATATGTAACCGTTCCATACCCGGTTCATCTGCCATTTCGTTTCTTCCTGGTGCTCCCTTACCCGGAGAGCCTTCACCACCTGGTGAAAATTCCGATACCTTGAGTTTTGCTCCTCCTCAAGGAAGTCTGTCTATCCCAGCATGCTGGGGTATCTCACCGAAGTCTGACTCGAAAGAGTGTACTCTTAGAGTACCCTGGTCACAAAAACGGCTGTGTGACCTTGCAGGACAGACGCTATTCCCAGATTGGCTAGTTGACGTTACTTCGGTAACGGGGCATGCAGCCTGCCCTCCAACTAGTTCACTGGACAGCAAAAAGGTAGCAAAACCAACCGAGAAAAAAACCAAACCAACCGAGAAAAAAACCAAACCAACTGAGAAAAAAACCAAACCAAATGAGACAAAAAACCAACCCAATGAGAAACCAAATGAGAAACCACAGAATGTTGCAGTGATGAGTCGGTGTATGGAACATCATGTAGAAAGTCATGAGAGTGAAGTGTGTTCCAAAGCTAATGTTGAAAGAAGAGACCAATTGTTACTTTTGAGATTTGTTGTATTACAATCTACAGGTAATGTGAATGTCAAAGCAAAGATCTTCAATACCGTTGGTGTGAGTGTGAAGCAAACGAAGGGCAATGATGAGGCTGATGAAGAGAATCCACAAAAACAAAGGAATTCTAACAAGGTAAAGAAAGTGAATGTCTGCCACAAAGTAAAAGAAATGAGAAGAAATAGGGTGTTGAACATGACAAGGAAAAGACTTCATGACGAGAAAGCAATGAGAAAGTTGTATTATCTGTTGAAGGTCAAGCACTCTGTTATTAGAAAAAATGCAGATGAGCATCAATATGGCGGAAAGCAGAAACAGACGAAAATTAGTCACAAGAAGCGAAGACGAGAAGTGTGCAGGGAATCCTATAATAGACGGAAGAATGGGAAAGTAGTTGAGTTCTGGTTGAGTGAAGAAGAAAAAAGACAAGAAGAAAAAGTCAGAAAGAACATCTTTGGACATACTCGAAGAAGTCTTGACTTTGTTATCAAGAACATGGGTAATCTGAATAAGTCTCAAAACAAAAGCAGACAGAGGAAAAAAGCAACTAATGTGGTACATGATAAGAAACATCATAGGCATGGTGATGAAGTAGATGCAGTAAAAAATAGTAAGGATGTGATGAAAAAATCAAATATCAGAAATGGAAAGTGCAGTGAGCCATGTCAAACTTATCGAATGGATAATGCGAGTGAAACTCATGAAAAGCAGTGTTGGTTCTGTGATCAGAGTATAAAGGTGTCTGAAAGTAATGTGCAATGTGATGGCTGTGCCATTTGGTATCATGTGAAATGTATGAATTTTTCAAAGATGGAGGAGCTATTAACCAACAAAGCTGTGACGTGGATATGCCAAAAATGTGGGAAAAGTACTTATTCTAAGTCCCTTTTGTGTGATTTGGGTATTCCAACAGATGACAACTTGTTTGATCAGGACACATGCACTGAAGATGGCAGTCGGAGGTATGGAAGTGCAAAGTGCAGAAAGGACAAGAAGCTAGACAATAAGAAAAGAATTGTAAGTGATACAAAACGAAACGAAGAAAGTGGTTTTGTTACAGTAATGATTGAAGGCAAAGAGGTATTGGTACATAAACAGAAAGGTGGTTATTCACTAAGGAATAAGAAAGGTGATAATCCAAAAGATGACGCAGCTAATAATAGTGAAACTAGCGAGTCAAAACCTGTTGGAAGGAAAAGTCGATCAGGTATAAAAAATGACAAGGTTAAAGACAGTGTTGGACCAGAAAGTAATAACGAAAAAGAAAGTTGCGGATCGAAGAATGTGCAAAGTGACAGCGATGATGTGATGTTGGAAAAAAGAAAGAAAACAACGTGCAGAGTTAAAAGTAGAAAACGAGAACTGTCACGTGACAATGACAGTTGTAGAATGAAATGTGAAGAAAACAAAATACAGAAAGTTCCAGTTAACAAGCATGTCAAAAGTGACGTCAAAAACCAGAAAACTGTCCAACATGAAAGGTGTAAATCAGTGAGACAAGAACAATTAGGTCAGCAGGGTAAAACAGAAGGTAGTAGAGCAAACAGTTACAGTGGAGATAGAAAGCGTAATGAACCCAATACAATGATTGTACAGGGAAGCTTTCATCAAGGTGATCATAGATTTGGTTGGAGCTCAGGTAGACAGTGTGTGCCAAACAGTTTGAGCTGTGTCTTATACAGTAAAGTAAAAGATTTGAAAGATTGGGGTTGCCGTGATATCGATACAGCACTAAATACTGGAAATGAGTTATACAGACATTTATCTAGGAGTTCAACAGTGAATAATCAATACCTGTTGATAAATGAATTACCAAGTGAATTGGATTTGCTCAACCATCATTTCACGATGAGGTTTCATGAACCTGTATGTGGTGTTTTTGCAGAAGATAATAATTTGCGAGAATTTAATATGATGCAATTGAATCGTGCATTAGAACAGATTGTTCAGCAATACTATGCCTGCTTTATATGTTTCCATGGAAATACCTTTGTTGTAATTTCTCAAAACGGCATGTACTATATCTTTGATTCACATAGTAGAACACCCCAAGGTTGCCAAGTTGCTGAGGGCCGAAGTTTACTCAAAGCAGTGGCTACATGGCAGGATGTACACAGGTATTGTACTGATTTAGCAAGATCTATGAATTTATCTAACGATGAGCAGTTTGAAATTACCGGTGTCACTGTATGGTTAGATGATGAGACAAGACAAGATACTAATGGGAGTATACAGGAGACAAATCATTTGTTATTTGGAAGTAGTGATCAGAGTACAAAAGTAGATGAAGTAAGTACTGGCTCCGGAGTATTCATTGGTTCAAATAATTTGAAGAAATGTAACCAACATGGTTTACATGAAATGAGTTATAATAACGAAGATGGTAGCAGTGATGTTGAAATCATGGGAGTGACTCAAATAGGTTTCAAGTTTGTCCCGCTGACATATACTAGCAAGAATGCACTCTGTAGACAACATCGAATGGGCCATGTATCTCTTGACTGTAATGAGATTTCAGATAGATGCAAAGATATGGGACGACCGAATTCTGTGAAGAGAATTAAAGGAGATGGCAACTGTTTTTTCAGGGCAATTTCATATGCTGTGTCAGGAACTGAAGATAACCATATGCAATTAAGAATGGCTACTGTTAATCATCTGTTGAAAAATGGAGATAAATTTAATGGTTTTCTGCGACAAGGCTATGTAAATGTGGAAGAATATGTCATGAGACAAAGAATGTTTGAGTGTGGAACCTGGGCTACTGAGGTTGAAATCATGGCGATGGCACATATGCTACGTACGGATATTTATACATTTGAAGATGTAAGCAAGTGGCATGTTTTTGCTGCAAGTACCTTTGAAAAAGAGGCTGTAACATCAGATGAAGGAATTTACTTGTATCATAGACAAAGAATTCACTACGATGTGGTGTTGTCAGTTTTGGAAGCAACAAGTTTTGGAAGCAATGGAGAAGATTTAAAATATAGAAATGATGCTAATGACAGTAAATCAGCAACAAAATTAAATGGTAAACGGCGAAAACGAGCAAATAAAAAACAACAACAAAAAAAGAAAAGAGAGAAAAGTAAGGAAATGTATGTACAGAAGGGGAATAAACCAAAAAAGGATGACCCAAAGCAACAAAAAAAGATGTATAACCAAAACAACTACAACAAAAATGCAGCTAAGAAGAAGGAATTGTTGAAAGAGAAGTACACTAATGACAGTGCCTTTAAAACAGAGAAATTAAATTACTTAGAAAGAAGATATCATAACAATGAGACACATAAAATTAATGTTCTAAAATATCAAAAAGAAAAGTATAGTAATAATGCTGACTTCAAAGAAAAGGCCAAAAACAGTGCGAGAAAAATGTATCGTGATAATTTGGAATATAAAGAGAAGAAAATCACTAGGGGGAAAACAAAGTATTGTGATAATGCTGAATACAGAGCGAAGCTAATCACTAAGGGGAAAACAAAGTATTGCGATAATGCTGAATACAGAGAGAAACTAATCACCAAGGGAAAAACAAAGTATCACAGTGATGCTGCTTACAGACAGGCAAAAATTAACAGAGCTAAATGTAAATACCATGGCAACGCTTCGTACAAAAGTAAGCTCATTGCAAAAATCAAAAATAAATACAGATGTATCACTTTTTACAGGACAAAATTAATACAATATGGAAAAAAAAAGTACAAAACAAATAATAATTATCGTAAAAACATGGCAGAGAGGAAAAACAGACGTAATATGATTGATAAAGCGAAAAGGCTTAACATTGCTTTTGTTATCAAGACATTTAAAGAAAGCATATCTAACGGACCTGAGTATGTGTGTGCTTGCTGTTATAAACTGTTGTTTAAAAAGCAAGTTGTGAAGTGTAATATGGATAAATACAAAGACCAGATTGTTTTCACTAACAAATACCTACATGCTTGCAATGACCATTGTGAATCGAGGTGTATGATTGCACAATCAAGCAGATCACGTTTATGGATATGTTATACATGTCATAGGAAATTACTGGTTAAAAAAATGCCTGCTGAAGCAAGTGTGAATAATTTAAATCTGATGGACATTCCTGAAGAATTGGCTTGTTTGAATACATTAGAAGAGCATCTCATAGCCATAAACGTCCCGTTTCTTAAAATGGTTGCATTACCTAAGGGTGGACAACATGGTGTTAGAGGCCCTATTGTTTGTGTGCCCTCAAATATAACAGACACAGTAAAAGCGCTACCAAGGCCTGCAACTAATGATCAGATGATCCGTGTAAAGTTGAAGAGGAAACTAAGTTATAAAGGATATTATCAATATCAGTTTGTGAGTAAACAAAATGTTGAGAATGCTTTACGTTATCTTCAGTATAACAATAAGTGGTTCAGTCATATTGAAGTAAACCCTGATTGGGATACTCCATTGTGTGAGGAAGAAAATGATGAAATGTGCAAGTCTGAAAACGATGCGAAAGGAGTCGATAATGAAAGTGTTACTGATGAGGAAACTGATGAGGAAACCGATGATGATCGTTTACGAGGCATGGCATTAGACAGTTGTTTGCAGCCAACTAATATAGGACAGGAAATACTGGATCAATATTTTGATGATGTAATGAGTGTGGCTCCATGTGAAGGCAATAGTCCAATTCGAATATTAATGGAAAAGGGTAATGAGGCAAAATGCTTTCCAGCATTATTTCCAGTAGGTCAACCAATATTTGATGATGAACGTGAAGTGAGGGTAACATTGGGTAGATATTTGCATAATCGATTAATGAATGTTGATAACAGATTTGCAAAAAGTACACAATACATTTTTTATGCTCAGTATTTGGCAGAAATTCAGAAAGTTATGTCTAGTGTATCTATTGCATTGCGAAAAGGATGTGATAAAAAGTATAACGGTGACAAAGTAAATGCCTCGATGATTAATGACAAGGACCAGTTAAAAGATATTTTGAAATCGGACAGTGGATATAAATTTCTCAAACCTATCCGTGGTACACCCCCATATTGGCAAGCAGCACAGAAGGATGTTTTAGCTATGATCAGGCAGCTGGGAATACCTACATGGTTTTGTTCATTTTCTGCAGCAGATATGCGATGGCCTGAAGTAATCAATACAATTCTGAGACAACAAGGTGATTCTAGAGATGTGAAAGATTTGGACTGGAATGAGAAATGTACAATATTGAGAAGTAATCCTGTTACTGCTGCAAGAATGTTTGATCAGCGATTCCATACATTTCTCAGAGATGTTATACTGTCTAGAGCAGAACCCATCGGAAAAGTCAAAGACTATTTTTACAGAGTAGAATTTCAGCAAAGAGGGTCACCACACACACATTGTCTTTTCTGGATTGAAAATGCACCAAAGTTAGAACATGACAGTAACAAAAAGGTTGTAAAGTTTATTGACAAATATATAAGTTGTAGTTTGCCATCTGAAAAACAAGACAAAGAGTTAAATGAAATCATCAGTCATGTGCAGGTACATAGTAAAAAACATTCAAAATCGTGCAAGAAGAAGGGTACCGAGTGCAGGTTTAATTTCCCAAGACCTCCATCTGAACGAACGTTCATTACAGAGCCTATGCCAACAGGTGATGAGAATGAAACTACACGTAGTGATGAGAATGAAACTAATGATGGTGAAAGCAGTGAAAAAAATAAGGCCAAGGAATTACTACAATCAATATGGACTGCCATACAGAAACCTGAGAATGAACACATGACAACCAATGAATTATTTGCAAGTGTAAATATCACGCAAAGTGATTTTGAAAACGCTAACGATGTATTAAGTTGCAAAACAAGTTTAGTTCATAAGAGACGACCACAAGATGTGTGGGTAAATTTATACAATCCACATTTGATAAGATGTTGGAATGCAAACATGGATATTCAGTACATTTGTGATGCTTACGCTTGTGTTGCCTATGTGGTATCTTACATGTCAAAAGCTGAACGTGAAATGAGTATACTGTTGTCACAGGCTCAGGCTGAAGCACAGAAAGGAAACTTGGATGCTAGACAGAGTATGAAGCAAATTGGTTGTGTGTATTTGCATAATCGCGAGGTCTCGGCACAAGAAGCAGTGTATCGTGTATGTAATCTGAGATTGAAAGAAGGATCACGGAAAGTGGAATTTATACCTGTTGGTGAAAATCCAATTAGAATGAGCAAGCCACTCAGTATTATTCAAAGAACATGTGATGAAGATGATAGTATTTGGATGACTAGCAGAATTGATAGATACCTAGCAAGACCAAAAATTGATATCTTTGAAACAATGTGCTTGGCAACTTTTTGCTCTGATTATAGAGTCATATATACTAATATAGTTAAAACAAGTCGTTCTCCAATATATAAATTAAAGAATGGTTTAGGACACATACAGAAACGTAGTCGAACTGATCCAGCAGTTATACGATTTCCTAGATTTTCAGCTGAAAAATGTCCTGAGAAGTACTATCAAAGTATCCTGCAATTGTATCTTCCATATCGTGTTGATGTTCAGTTGAAACCACAGCAGTTTGAATCTTATGAAGAATTTTATAGCAATGGCAGTATTAAGATCTGTGGTGTATTAAAACTTGTCAAAAATATTGTGGGAAATAACCGATCATTGTATGAAGCTAGTGCTGAGGCTGTAGATGAAGCTGAGGAAATGTTGGAGAAGTATGGTCCACAAGAAGATGCTTGGGCATTGATAGCTCCCGAAGCTGAAATGGAAAGACTTGAATGTGCAGGAAAACAAAAAGAACAAGTGGAAGATGGTGACAGTGATTCTGATATTCCTGATTTAAAATCTATAAAAGATGATAGTGTAAAATGTACTATTGAGCCACACAGACTAAATGTATCCAAACAAGAAGCAATGAATTTGATGAGGTGTCTCAATGTTAAACAAAAAGAAGTATTTTACAAAGTAAGGCAATGGTGTTTAGACAAAGTCAATGGTGAAAATCCTGAACCGTTTCGTGTATTTGTTACTGGTGGAGCTGGTACAGGGAAAAGTCATTTGATAAAGTGTATCTACTATGAAGCAACAAGACATTTTGGAAGAATGATGGAGAATCCTGATGATGTATCAGTGTTACTTACAGCCCCTACAGGTGTTGCTGCATATAATATCCATGGTTCGACAATTCACAGTGCTTTGTCAATTACTACAAATGCGAGATTGCCATATCAACCACTTGGTGAGGAGAAGATTAGTACACTGCGGCATAAATTAAGGCAACTACAGATTTTGATTGTTGATGAGATTTCAATGGTGAGTCATAAACTCTTGTGCTACATTCATGGTCGTCTCCGACAGGTAAAACAATCACAAAATCATAATCCCTTTGGAAATGTCAGCGTATTAGCGGTTGGTGATTTTTATCAGTTACCTCCAGTAAAAGGAAAATCTTTGTATCAGACTGGTTTTACAACTGATTTGTGGAATGATAACTTTTGCAAAGTAGAACTGACTGACATAATGAGACAAAAGGATGATGCAAAGTTTGCCGAGGTGTTGAATAGATTACGCATCAGAAAGAAAAAGGAAAGTTTACAAAGTGATGATAAGAAACTGCTACAATCACGTGAGACTGGAGAAAATTGGACTGATGCTGTGCATATTTACCCATGCAATAAGGAGGTGGATGAGTACAACACACAGACTCTTTTTGCTAAATGTTCGGATTCCATAAAAACGTGTGTCGTTGCTAAAGATTTTCAGAAAGATGCCAAAAGTGGGAAAATGATACCATTAAAAAAAACAGTTAAGAAATCTTCGAACACTAATTTACCTGATTTTCTATGGCTTGGTGTTGGTGCTAGAGTCATGCTTACAAGGAATCTTGACGTTTCTGATGGACTTGTTAATGGCGTCTTCGGTACCGTAATCGACATTGTCATGTTATCTAATGATGCTCAGTCACCTAAGTCCATTAAAGTTAAATTTGATAATGAGAATATTGGTTTAAAACTAAAACAACAGTCCTCTGGTAATGATGTTGACACTGTCAGTATTGAAATGGTGGAAGACAGTTTTAATAAACAGTGTGTGAGACACCAGTTCCCTCTGAAGTTAGCCTGGGCATGTACAGCTCATAAGGTGCAAGGCATGAGTTTGGACAAGGCAGTGGTGTGTCTGACACGTACATTTTCAGCAGGACAAGCATATGTTAGTTTGAGTAGAGTAGTTTCTTTGAATGGTCTTGTGATAGAAGGGTTTGATGAGAAATATATCTATTGTAACGAGGCAGTTGCTGACGCAATGAGTAAAATGGCATTGTATATTGATAACAATGAAATCAAGGATGATGACTGTTATAACACAAGTATTGCTATGCATAATATTCAAGGACTTCACGCACATGCAATGGATTTGAAAGCTAATAATGAAATGATGTCATGTGATTTTATTTGCCTGACAGAAACATGGACTGACAAAGACTTTGATTGTGATATGGATATGAGTGATTACACATGGTATCATCAACCAAGAAGCATATCCTATGATAACGCCAGCCATGTGTCATGTATGTTAAAAGAACAGAGTCGTGGAGGTGTAGCTGTGTGTGGCAAAAAGAACAGAGTGTTTAGTAGGATACATTTGCCAATCAACAATCTTGAATATATTGCATTTCAGTTACATGCAATTTCAAATGTGTCATCAGTTGTTGTAATAGTTTATCGACCCCCATCCTATACATTAAAGGAATTTGTACAGGTTCTTAAAATGTTATTGAATGAGATACACAAGATTTCAAACTCGTGCATTGTTATGGGGGATTTTAATGAAGATATAATGAAAAAAGAATCTCATGTAAAAACACTGATGGATAATCACGGATATAAGCAGTGTTTAAGTCGAGCAACAACTGAAAAAGCTACTTTACTTGATCATGTTTATGTAAAAAATGTAGAAGATATTCATGTGCATATTAATCCAACTTACTACAGCTACCATGAGGCAGTTATCATTCGGTTGTAATTTTACTTGTATGAACAAAATACATATACAACCCAATTTATCAAACAATTGTGAAACAAGGATAGAAACACTTACAATGAAATGTGAAATTAAACAACAGTGTTACCATATTAAAAGATGATGGAATTAGGTTACCAAAAAGATATTAAAATAATAAAATGTGCATGGTAACTGAGAATGACAAAATACATGTAGCGTGACAAACAAGACCAATGAAATAGTATCATCACATGTATGAATTAATAAAAATAATGACGAAATAGTATGGCAACTAACAAGGGTAAATATTATGGTAACTAAGAATGATAAATAAGAATGATAAATATTAGGGTCAACACTCAACAATGAAGATAAATAGGGTGGTCAACGAGGAGGATACATATGATAAAAAAAGTGGATAAATAGTTTGGTTAACAAGGAGGGAAAACAAAATGTGTCACAATTCCTCTGTCCTCCTCACCACTAGATTTAGATTTCGTCATCACTAGATTACGACCATTACTGACTAACTATATACATATGTAGCATCATGACATCCATAACTGTGTGTAGTATTTCACTAATCCTTCTGGTCATCACGTGGATGATGACCACCACAACTGTGGAGAATCGTTGTCACATCCACAGCTCTGTGTGACATTTCACCAGTCATCACCAGATGAAAAAATTACTGTCACTGACACATCCACAGCTGTGACATTTCACCTGTCCTCCTGGTCATCACTGGATGATGACCCGTCACCATCACTCACTATAAATGTGGAGCATCGTCACATCCACAGCTGTGACATTTAATCAGTCCTCCTGTTCATCACTGGATGATGACCATCACTCACTATAACTGCGGAATATCGTCGTCACATTCACAGCTGTGACGTTTCACCAGTCCTCCTGGTCATCACTGGATGGCGACCGCGATTCACTATAACTGTGGAGTATCGTCGTCAAATCTACAGCACTGTAATATTTCACCAGTCCTCCTGGTCCTAAGTGGCTGATGACCATTACTCACTATAACTGTGGAACATTGTCGTCACATCTACAGCTGTGTGACATTTCACTCAAGTCCTCCTGGTCATTGCTGGATGATGACCATCACTCACTATAACTGTGGACCATTGTCGTCACATCTACAGCCATGTGATATGTTACTAGTCCTCCTGGTCATCAGTGGATGATGACCGCCATTCACTATAACTGTGGAGCATCGTCGTCACATCTACAGCCATGTGATAATTTCACCAGTCTGCCTGGTCATCGGTGGATGATGACCACCACTCACTATAACTGTGGAGCATCGTCGTCACATCTACAGCTATGTGATAATTTACAAGTCTGCCTGGTCATCAGTGGATGATGACCGCCATTCACTATAACTGTGGAGCATCGTCGTCACATCTACAGCCATGTGATAATTTACAAGTCCTCCTGGTCATCAGTGGATGATGACCGCCACTCACTATAATTGGGGAGTATCGTCGTCACATCTACAGCCATGTGACATTTCACCAGTCTGCCTGGTCATCGGTGGATGATGACCACCACTCACTATAACTGTGGAGCATCGTCGTCACATCTACAGCCATGTGATAATTTACAAGTCTGCCTGGTCATCAGTGGATGATGACCGCCATTCACTATAACTGTGGAGTATCGTCATCACATCTACAGCCATGTGATAATTTACAAGTCCGCCTGGTCATCAGTCCTCCTGGTCATCAGTGGATGATGACTATCACTCACTATAAATCTACAGCTTTGTTTAATATTTTCATCTATCGTGGTCATCACTGGATGATAACTATCGCTTACTATAACTATGTAGGATCATTGTCAGACCAACAGCTGTGCAGCCTGTATGTGACATTTTTCCAGTCCTGGTTATCACTAGATGATGACCATATCACTCACTATAACTGTGGAGCATCGTCACATCCACAGCCGTGACATTTAACCAGTTCTCATTAAACATATAACTTCGCAGTTTTGGAACATTCCATCTGTCCAGTATCAATGTATTACAATTACTTGATGTAATTGAGGATAACTGGTGGTACAGTGACGCCTAAGCAATTAGCATAGTACAGGTATCAAATATGGGCTTTGGACTGAGTATACAAGTTGCCTTTAATGGTAAGAACAAGTAAGTTTGGGAACACCATTGAGACAGATGGCTCATTACGGAATAAAAAAAGGTGATATTTTTGGTTTAAATTATCATTAATTAAAAATGACTTCACAATATTCTTGGCAGGTACATTGCTTCACATAATCATTCTAGAAAAACATCTAGAAGACATTAAAGAAAATGTTCTACATTGTAATTTGCAAAAATGTATGTCACATGTAACTGGGACACCAAAAATGGACACCGTTTATTATAAAACAACCCAGATGTCTTGACATTTTTGATGACAACTGATACAGAGAATAGTCCAGCGGCATAGCTGAACAGTTGTTCACTTTTGTCTAAAAGCATGACATTTGGTACATATGTAGAAAAAGGTAGTTTAAGCAAATCTGGATATTGAGCCCTCTAGAATTTTGCCAAGCAGAGCAGCCATATTTTCAAAATGGCCGCCATTTGGTATTGTAATAATTAAGTTAATTGTATTGAATACATGTATATCAGTTATTACTGTTCTAACTAGTCTATTCAATGTTCAAAACATTGGGCCAGTATAATGTTCAAAAAAATGTAAATATGTCAAAAACAATATGGCGGCCATTTTCAATAAAAACGGCCGCTACTCAGTATTGTAGAGATACAGTATATGCCATAATTTTCTTTATAGCTCTATACTGTATCAATAGCTACAAATATGTCTTGCACAGACTTCTTGGTGACATGGACTAAATACATTGTACATCGATGAGTACAATCAACATGTCGGGGGTGGGGGTGGGGGTGTAATTTTGATCAGCATCTTAGGCTACAAGATTTAAATAAGGAACAACAAGACCATGCAGTTGTTTGACATTTATTGGGAATAGAACAGTGAGAGATTATATGTTTCATTAATCTCCACATAAACATAACTTTTCTCTCAGGTCTCTCACATTCCACACCTAATCCCGGTAGTTACAAATACTTTCACTCCTCCGGACATCTGGATATATCATCAAGGCAGCCTATACCCCTCTCTGTGTGGCCATTATGTAACTTCATGATCAGTGTTTTTGTGGTATAGCCTTGGTTGTATTGTAGTAGAGAAATGAACAATTTAATGACACTTGTCACACACATACGGAGAGCGCACCAAACAGCCACCGGCCTGTACATACTACAAAGACGCGCCTTTGTAGTATGCCAAATACTGCTGCACCAATGATGACATTGATCAGGTGCTTGTTGACTTTGAATTCTGGTGCAACGTGAGAGAAAAGGATTATCCACACTTCCAATTATGGGCAACAGTTCTGTCACTGGAACGAGATGTATCTGGATTCCCTGACAGAACGTCCCTGGTTCTTTGCACTAGACCCCACAAACTATGCTCGGTGGATAGCGGTTCATCTTCATGATATGATGGAACTACCAAACAAACATCCAGATGTCTACAGGGAATTCAGCGCAGGCCACTTCACTGCCCAGAAAAAAAAAGAGGGTCTTCTCTGCTATCCCCATCGACCAAGCACATGAACAGAACAATGCCATCATCAAAGGCGATGGAGGAGCTGTAGACCTGACAGATGATGTCTGGTCCAGAGGTTGCAAGAACAGTGGTTCAATTTGAGGATAAGAATGTTCACCAGCACTCCCACAATGAAATTTTTCACCATGAACAGACAGCAAGCGTGCATAAATCATTCGCAAAAGATGTTCAGGCACTACATGTACTTGTGGCTTTTAAAGATCTAGAAAACCCTTTTGAGGAAGATAGTCGGGACCTTCTAGTCCTTGACACCAAGGAAATAGCTGACCCTGCCATTGTGGAGACAGTGCGTACTGCTAAACAATTCGACCAGCAGCAGTTTGAGACCTTTGTCAATGACTGTATCCTGCAACAAAATAAAAGGCTTGATGAGGCTATCTATCGCAACAAACTACATCTGTTCAATACTGTTCCATGCAGGCCAGCAAAGGGAAAGCTACAGATTACTAAAAAGGAGGCAGATCTAAAGCTCTTCTCTCGATTCTACATCAGTTGTCAAACCCGTGATGGAAATCTGGAAGAATTCTTCAGACATGAGAATCAAGCAAGCCCACCTGCCCTGTCTGATTTAGGGAAACTTCACACAGGAGCAAAAAGTGATCTGTTGTTGCGCCTCAATAATTGTGCTAAAGCACAACCAGAGCCTCCTCCTGCCACGGCTGTTATCCTTGATGGGGCTACAATCACTCAGATGTTGAAGCCTGGTACATCCAAGACATTTGAGGAATATACACACCAGATCTTCATCCCATACATTGTACGACAGTTTCAATATGCTCACCACGTTGATCTTGTGTGGGACAGCTACTTGGCTAATTCATTGAAATCCTTGACCCGGGGAAAACGTGGAAAAGGTGTGCGACGGCATGTTGTTGAGTCAGCAACAATCCCAGGAAACTGCCAGAGCTTTCTGTGTGTGGACAACAACAAAGTGGAATTATTCCACTTCATCACCAACCTGCTTGACTGTTGATCAATTCATGTGGCAGTGAGAGGCAACCACATGAATTAGCATTGAATAAGATATGCTATACGGCAAAAAACGATCACTGCCATATCTGTGCAGGTACCTCTATGACAATGAAACTCTATGGTGGCCATTTTGGGAAAAAAGCTGCCATAATAATGATTGATGTGGACAGAATAAATGACACTTTTCCATCCCAACCCCATTCCCATAATTTTTATATTCTAATTAATAAGCCAAATAAATTATGATATTGATGCACGTTTCTACACAAACCCTATACCCTGTTAATCAGAATAGGGGCCATTTTTATTTAAAATAGCCGCCATAATAACGTTTTTTACATATTGTTTTGTTTTATGCTGGCCTAATGTTTTGAACCTCGATTAGACTAGTTAAGACAAAATAAGAACACATAAATTCAATAAAACTCTATTATTACAATACTAAATGGCGGCCCTTTAAAAAAAATGTCAGTCATACTGATTGCTTTTGACCAAATTATATTTGTGTACTATGGTCCAATATTTTGAGCACTTGCATAGACTTGTTTAGGAATAATATGACGAATAAGGGTGTAAATATTCACATAACCCCCTATCACTTCAATACTAAATGGCCGCCATTTTGAAAAAAGGCCACCACGGCTCTCCTGCACAGAATTCCAGAGGGCTCAATATCTAATAATTTGCTTTAAATACATCACTCTACATGTGTGCCAAATATCATGCTTTATAGACAAAGGTGAACATTTTGGCTAATATAGGGGGCTGACTGTTCATTTATGTGCTGTATTTAATAGTAGGATACACCCGTAATATTAAGAAAAATCCTACTCATCTGAAAGTGAATAATGATTCTGTCATGTCAGAGGCTACTAAAAACCTGTCATCCAAGCCCGAGTACTGTTACTTTTTGCATCACTGTGATGTCAGAGGATACTAATCAGCTGTCACCCAAGCCTGAGTTGCGCGACTCATCTCTAGCATCACTGTGTGATCATATACTCATCACCTGTTATCCAAACCCGAGTTTTGTAATTCGTCTCTTGCATTACTGTGATATCGGATGCTACTAATCACTTCTCTGAGTCGGTTTTTGTATCATTATTATAGAGGCTATGAGTATGATGTCAAGGCTGCATAATAATTGTCATGGCTCTGTTACCATCCTCTTGTCTATACATGTAGTAGTAATGTTAAAGGTTGTGTACACCATTTGCTTTTGTTGTAATTTTGTTAAAGGGATGGGTTAAGGGGTTTCATATTTTTTTGTAAATATTGTGGCACTGCTGCGTGTTATATTCATGTATGTTAGAAATACCAACACAAAGAGTTGTTCTTGTAGTCTGATATCTAGATTTCTTTCAGATGAAACAGTGGAGTTTATAGACATCTGCAAATTATCAAGTAAGGAAATCTGACAATTGCCTTTAAAAATTGTTTTGACTATGTATTGCATACAGATATTTAACAGATATGTAACCTCTTTTTTAATGACCATTATGCTGCCAAAACCTCAGCAATTTATTTTAGGTTTCAACCCCAACTGTCTATGGTGTGTGAACACCATACATGTACATGTATGTCACCTGCTCCCACAAAACCAGACATAAGTGGTTTTTTTTTAAGTCAGATATTGTTATTTAACTTGATTCCTATAGAATCGCGTGTACACGCAGTCTTAAAATCCTCATAAAATTGGAAGTGTGTATGGTATAAAGGTACTTTTAATAACAAATGAAAGCTGAAGATGTGTACTGAATGGAAATAACAATATCTCACTTTAAAAAAAAAAACACTTGTGTCGGGTTTTGTGGGAGCAGGTCGCATATTGATTTTGATTTTGGAGGATTGAGGACTGTTAGTGTTATAATTAATCGGGGATGTATTTTGTCTATATGAGGTATGGGGATATATCATAGGCGGTATAGGGTATGTAGACAAGAGGGGGTAGCCTTTGCCACATATTGTACTGCAGTATACTGGGTATAAAATTGGGGGGGGGGGGGGGGTGTATGAAAAAAGTTTAATTTTTTTTTTACAATAGTCGGCTATCAAGTTGTTTTATTTTGTGACATTTGCAAATGCAGTGTACTTTAAAGGCTATGTATCATTGCCTTAACCTTACTCTTCCTAAATCCTTCTAAATCTTCCTAAACCCCAACACAGTTTTGGAGTCCTGGCAAAAATGGGCTGGTCAATTTGAGGGTCCATTGCATTGAGTTCATCAGATGTACCATACTAGCCTTATTGTTTATGTTCAGCCCTGCAGAATTGAGCTTTTGATGTCATCCATACTGTTTCTGAATGTCATTGCCGTTGACTCGACCCAACACAGTGATTGGTAGAAAACTGGGGCATTAATCACTACTCCGATAAACACATTCAGAGGAGGATTTAGGATGAATTCAATTTTTTGTATTGTATAAACATTGTTTTCTGCATGGCACTATTACTCCTAAATTCTATGTATAGCCAATATTTATTTGTGAAAAACAAACAATTAACTTTGACATGCTTAAATGGGTTGTGATAAAACTTAGATGCAGTGAGCAGTACAAATCAGAGTTGTAGTCGAGTAACCTGTGTCGAGTCCGAGTCACGAGTCACTTGTTCCGAGTCCGAGTCCCGAGTCACTTGGCCCGAGTCCGAGTCACGAGTTACTTGTTTAAATAATTACAAAGTTAGAATACTTCAACCAGTTCACTTAGATGACTGGATCACTATTGATTGCAAACAAAATGTAGTAAAATAAAAATTGGAAATGACAAAAAAAACAACATTTAATTTAAACAAAGTCGTGTACCTGCAGTTTAAATTTTATTTTAGGTTATAACATTAAAAAGAGGTAGCGATATAGCTGCAGCCAGCCAAAGCCGTCATTCGGATTCCAGAGACGAATTCTAATTTCTCTGGTAATATGCATCAAGCACAAGCAGTGGCTATGGTGTTAATGTTGACAGATACCAGCGTTAATGTTGGTGTCGTGCACAATATTGCTTTTAATTGTATCCCAGTGTTATTATGCGTATTGAACATACACATGCGCTGTACATGGCCATATCTACACAATAATCACGAACACTATTATTTGCAACACCATACAACAGTGTACTTATTTCGTGTGCTAAACGTTAATATTTCTCTGGCCATGTGCATGACGATCGGATCATCAAAATTGTTTTTAATATTAAACAAAAAAGGTACTGTGAAAAAACGTGACTCGCAAGTCCTTGGGGGCAAGTCCGAATCCTTTGCCGACGTGACTCGTATTAAGTCCGAGTCACCGAAATTGTGACTCGAGACGAACTCGAGTCCGAGTCCTGGACTTGAGTCATACAACTCTGGTACATATAGATAGGAAGACCAAATTCTTCATGGGATTTATACTGAGGTCACATGTCACATTGGGTCATTTCAGGTTATTGGAAATGCAAACACATTTTTGGGGGGTGATTTCAAAAAATATATTGATTGCTTGTGTAAAAAGGCGAACACTTGCGATCCGAATAACAATTTGTGACATGGTGGCAAGTGAAAAACCCTAAGCATGCAGAGATCTGATCAGACAACTTTACACAATTCTAGCCGTTCAAAAATTCCGTTGTATACACATGAATCACTCAACCTGATATATTCATTGTGTAAAGTTACAAGATTGCGACTCTCCAGCACATGCTTATGGCGGAAGTGTGCAAAAGGATAATTTAAGATGGTTCACCCTAAGCATGGAGAGACCCGATCTGACAACTTGACACAATTTTAGCCGGTTAAGTATTAAAACCGTTGTATACACGGTACTCGAAGAACCTGTATTTATTGATTATCACTCAGTTCTTTGCAAACTTTAATGCTAATACAAAACATGAACTCTGTTTGAGTAAGGATGTTAACTTTTTGGCTTTATATGTACTTTGTTCTGTATTTATTGATTATCAATCCGGTACAATTCTTTGCAAACTTTAATGCTAATACAAAACATGAACTCAGTTTGAATAAGGATGTTTACTTCAAAAGTATAAACAGTACATGTATCTTGAGTCAAAACAAAATTTACTAAAATATTTTAAATGCTTTATAGGAATATCATTCATAATATTACAGGTCAAATGTTGTTCTGTACACTTTAAAGTATATTGATATTTCGCATATCAGATTACCTTAATTCTTTCAACCAAACAGTAGTGTTAGGAATGTTTACAAACATGATTCTGTACATCTGAAATTGCAGTATTATTTTCTTAATGATATTTCTGATTACATAAATTTGTTCTTACATATTGAAAAAGAAATTAAAAAATTATACATTTATATGAACACAACTTCTCATGCCTTTTTTTTATGCATACAAGTACACAGTATGTTTTTGTCATTTTAAAGCATACTTTTGTTTTTCGCTTGTCAAATGAAACCTAATTGCCTCAAAAAAAGACTTCTACATAGATGTTTACCACTAAAAGATATTCCTCTTCAAAGATTTTTAAGCAGAAACGTTATCCCTCAAGTTATAATTTTCCTGAAAACAAAAAAGAATGTTTTCATAATGCATACAAGTATATAGTATTATTTGTCGTTTTAAGGCATACTTTTGTTTACTGCTTGTCCGATGAAACCTAAATGCCAAAAAAATTTTCTACAAAGATGTTTACTACAACAATATATTCCTCTTTAAAGATTTTTAGGCAGAAACGTTATTCCTCCAAAGTTATATCTTTCATGAAAACAAAGAGGAATGTTTTCATAATGTAAGTGACACCCTAACTAATACTGATACTCAAACCAACATTAAATAATTATTGTCAGCTTGTATGAGTGCAGCTCAATGCTTAATAAAATTTGCCTATTCATATTCCTTTCCCGCCCAGGGATATCTCCCGTTAACTGGATCACTTGCAACAGTGAGGGCAGCAAACAACTTTAACAGTTCCTCTCCCGTCCAGGGATATATCCTGGGGTCGGATATATCCTGGTCAGAGTTATCACGGTAACTCGATCAATTGCTACAATGAGGGCAGCAAACAACTTTAACAGTTGCACATTAGGGTTGGGGTCCGGGCGGTCTGTTCTTGACTGTGTGTTCTTGTCTTGCATTACGATCGAGGATCGAAACACAAAAGAGAACAAAGGGAACAAAGGATCCTCGATCGACGGTTTGCTTGTCCGAATTCTGTCCTCGATCGACGGTGCAAGCGCAAAGCAATGGGGATTGGGTTAAGTAAAGGAAGAAAGGAAAACACAATATCGATCCTCGGTCGTTATGTGGTTCACGACTGTGTGTGCGTGTGGAGGTGTGTGTGTTCTTGTTTTGAGTCCAGTGTTCACGGGTTGCGTTCCCGCCGTTCGAGCGCGAGAACCGAGTACGTGTGTCAAAAACAGACTAAACGAACTCGGCCAGAGGGTCTTCAAAGCTGTACCACGAGGGTCCTAAAAACTGCCACCACATGACCCACGATGACGTCATGACGATTTTCCCCTTCTCCTCCTGGGGATGGTGGTTGAGGTGTGCGCTAAGTCTCAAGTCAATCCAATTTATGAAAGTGTCGAAGTCGATAGTCTGAAGAAAAACGTATACAAAACCTATGGGGGGAAATTTGAACCTTTAACGTCACTTCACGTGACCTTGAATGACGCAATCGTGCCGAATTTCTTCCAAGATCATCTGTGGGTGGTGTTCTAAGTGTATTTCAAGTCTCAAGTCTATCGGATTTACTAAAGTGTCAAAGTCGATAGTCTGAAGAAAAACGTGTACAAAACCTATGGGGAAAATATCACCTTTAACGCAAAGTCACGAGACCTTGAATGACGTAATCGCGACGAATTTCTTCTAGGACCATCTGTGGGTGGTGTTCTACGTGTATGCCAAGTTTCAAGTCGATCGAATTTACCAAAGTGTCAAATTGCCATGGCAGAAAAAACGTGTACAAATCCTATGGGAAAAAGTCTGAAGAAAAAAAAGAAAAAAAAGAAAAAAAAAAACTTTAACGAAAACAAAAGCTGTTTCGGTGAAAAACCGAAACAGCTAAAAAAAAAAAAAAAAAAAAAAAACTTTAACGAAAACAAAAGCTGTTTCGGTGAAAAACCGAAACAGCTAAAAAAAAAAAAAAAAGAAAAAAAAAAACTTTAACGATTACAAAAGCTGTTTCGGTGAAAAACCGAAACAGCTAAAAAAAACTAGACATGTGTTTGTGGACAAACACAGAGCTGTTTCGAGTGTCTTACATTATTTTCAATATGTGTGTGTGGTGGTCTATGTGTGTGCCAAGTCTCAAGTCGATCAGATTTACTAAAGTGTCAACGGCAATAGTCTAAAGAAAAACGTGTACAAAATCTATGGGGAAAAATGAAACTTTAACGTGACGCCCCGTGACCTTGAATGACGTAATCGTGCCAAATTTCTTTTAGGGCCGTCTGTGGATGGTGGTCTAAGTGTGTGCCAAGTCTCAAGTCGATCGGATTTACTACAGTGTCAAAGTCAACAGTCTAAACATAAACGTGTACAAAACCTATGGGTGAAAAATGTGCACCTTTAATGTGACGTCACGTGACCTTGAATGACGCAATCGTGCCGAATTTTTTTCAGAAACATCTAGGGGTGGTGTTCTAAGTGTATGCCAAGTTTCAAGTCGGTCGGATTTACCAAAGTGTCAAAGTCAAGGGTCTGAAGGAAAACGTGTACAAAACCTATGGGGAAAATTTAACCTTTAACGCGAAGTCACGTGACCTTGAATGACGTAATCGCGACGAATTTCTTCTAGGACCGTCCTTGGGTGGTTGTCTAAGTGTATGCCAAGTTTCAAGTCGATCGGATTTCCCAAAGTGTCAAAGTGTATTGTCTGAACAAACGTGTACAAATCCTATGGGGAAAAAAAGGCAAAGAAAAAAAAAAAAAAACTAGACATGTGTTTGTGGACAAACACAGAGCTGTTTCGAGTGTCTTACATTATTTTCAATATGTGTGTGTGGTGGTCTATGTGTGTGCCAAGTCTCAAGTCGATCAGATTTACTAAAGTGTCAACGGCAATAGTCTAAAGAAAAACGTGTACAAAATCTATGGGGAAAAATGAAACTTTAACGTGACGCCCCGTGACCTTGAATGACGTAATCGTGCCAAATTTCTTTTAGGGCCGTCTGTAGATGGTGGTCTAAGTGTGTGCCAAGTCTCAAGTCGATCGGATTTACTACAGTGTCAAAGTCAACAGTCTAAACATAAACGTGTACAAAACCTATGGGTGAAAAATGTGCACCTTTAATGTGACGTCACGTGACCTTGAATGACGCAATCGTGCCGAATTTTTTTCAGAAACATCTAGGGGTGGTGTTCTAAGTGTATGCCAAGTTTCAAGTCGGTCGGATTTACCAAAGTGTCAAAGTCAAAGGTCTGAAGGAAAACGTGTACAAAACCTATGGGGAAAATTTAACCTTTAACGCGAAGTCACGTGACCTTGAATGACGTAATCGCGACGAATTTCTTCTAGGACCGTCCTTGGGTGGTTGTCTAAGTGTATGCCAAGTTTCAAGTCGATCGGATTTCCCAAAGTGTCAAAGTGTATTGTCTGAACAAACGTGTACAAATCCTATGGGGAAAAAAAGGCAAAGAAAAAAAAAAAAAACTAGACATGTGTTTGTGGACAAACACAGAGCTGTTTCGAGTGTCTAAAATTACTTTCAATATGTATGTGGTAATCTTTTGTGTGTGCCAAGTCTCAAGTCGATCAGATTTACTAAAGTGTCAAGGTCAATAGTCTAAAGAAAAACGTGTACAAAACCTATGGGGGAAAATTGAACCTTTAACGTGACACCCCGTAACCTTGAATGACGTAATCGTGCCAAATTTCTCCTACGATCGTCTGTGGATGGTGGTCTATGTGTGTGCCAAGTCTCAAGTCGATCGGATTAACTAAGTGTCAAAGTCAAGAGTCTAAAGAAAAACGTGTACAAAACCTATGGGGGACAAATTAAACCTTTAACTTGACGTCACGTGACCTTGAATGACGCAATCGTGCTGAATTTCTTTCAGAAACATCTGGTGGTGGTGTTCTGAGTGTATGGCAAGTTTCAAGTCGGTCGGATTGACCAAAGTGTCAAATTCAATAGTCTGAAGAAAAACGTGTACAAAACCTATGGGGAAAATTTCACCTTTAACGCTAAGTCACGTGACCTTGAATGACGTAATCGCGACGAATTTCTTCTAGGACCGTCCTTGGGTGGTTGTCTAAGTGTATGCCAAGTCTCAAGTCCATCGGATTTACCAAAGTGTCAAAGTGTATTGTCTGAACAAACGTGTACAAATCCTATGGAGAACAAAAGGCAAAAAAAAAAAAAAAAAAAAAAAAAAAAAAAAAAAACCAGAACGAAAACAATAGCTGTTTCGGTGAAAAACCGAAACAGCTAAAAAAAAAAAAAAAAAACAAAAACCAGAACGAAAACAAAAGCTGTTTCGGTGAAAAACCGAAACAGCTAAAAACTAGACATGTGTTTGTGGACAAACACAGAGCTGTTTCGAGTGTCTTACATTATTTTCAATATGTGTGTGTGGTGGTCTATGTGTGTGCCAAGTCTCAAGTCGATCAGATTTACTAAAGTGTCAACGGCAATAGTCTAAAGAAAAACGTGTACAAAATCTATGGGGAAAAATGAAACTTTAACGTGACGCCCCGTGACCTTGAATGACGTAATCGTGCCAAATTTCTTTTAGGGCCGTCTGTAGATGGTGGTCTAAGTGTGTGCCAAGTCTCAAGTCGATCGGATTTACTACAGTGTCAAAGTCAACAGTCTAAACATAAACGTGTACAAAACCTATGGGTGAAAAATGTGCACCTTTAATGTGACGTCACGTGACCTTGAATGACGCAATCGTGCCGAATTTTTTTCAGAAACATCTAGGGGTGGTGTTCTAAGTGTATGCCAAGTTTCAAGTCGGTCGGATTTACCAAAGTGTCAAAGTCAAAGGTCTGAAGGAAAACGTGTACAAAACCTATGGGGAAAATTTAACCTTTAACGCGAAGTCACGTGACCTTGAATGACGTAATCGCGACGAATTTCTTCTAGGACCGTCCTTGGGTGGTTGTCTAAGTGTATGCCAAGTTTCAAGTCGATCGGATTTCCCAAAGTGTCAAAGTGTATTGTCTGAACAAACGTGTACAAATCCTATGGGGAAAAAAAGGCAAAGAAAAACTAGAAATGTGTTTGTGGACAAACACAGAGCTGTTTCGATTGTCTAACGTTACTTTCAATATGTATGTGTGGTGGTCTATATGTGTGCCAAGTCTGAAGTCGATTGGATTTACACAATTGTCAAAGATTATTAGTTGAAAAAAACGTGTACAAATCCTATGGGGAAAATTGAACCTTTAATGTGACGTCACATGACACCCGATGATGTCATCATGGTGTCATCTTAATTTTCGTCTGTAACACATCCTGGAATACTTGCATACCAAGCTTGACCCCAATCGGGCCTGTATTTCCAAAGATAGAGGGTCCCTAAAACTGCACTTTTAATGTGACGTCAGATGACCCACGATGACGTCATTATGACGATTTTTCGCTTGACCCTCCTGGGGATGGTGGTCGAGATGTGTGCTAAGTCTCGAGTCGATCAAATGTACGAAAGTGTCAAAGTCAATAGTCTGAAGACAAACGTGTACAAACCCTATGGGGAAAAAAATTACACCTTTAACGTCACGTCACGTAACCTTGAATGACGCAATCGTGCTGAATTTCGTCCAGGACTATCTGTGAGTGGTGTTCTAAGTGTATGCTAAGTCTCAAGTCGATCGCATTTATTAAAGTGTCAAATTCAACAGTTTAAATAAAAACGTGTACAAAACCTATGGGGAAAATGTTATCTTTAACATGACGTCACGTGACCTTGAATGACGGAATCGCGACGAATTTCTTCTAGGACCTTCCTTGGGTGGTTGTCTAAATGTATGCCAAGTCTCAGGTCGATCGGATAGACCAAAGTGTCAAAGTGTATTTGCAGAAAAAACGTGTACAAATCCTATGGGGAAAATGACAAAAAAGAAAAAAAAGAAAAACTAGACATGTGTTTGTGGACAAACACAGAGCTGTTTCGAGTGTCTAAAATTACTTTCAATATGTGTGTGGTGGTCTTTTGTGTGTGCCAAGTCTCAAGTCGATCAGATTTACTAAAGTGTCAAAGGCAATAGTCTAAAGAAAAACGTGTACAAAACCTATGGGACAAAAATTGAAACTTTAACGTGACGCCCCGTGACCTTGAATGACGTAATCGTGCCGAATTTATTCTAGGGCCGTCTGTTGATGGTGGTCTAAGTGTGTGCCAAGTCTCAAGTCGATCGGATTTACTAAAGTGTCAAAGTCAATAGTCTAAAGAAAAACGTGTACAAAACCAATGGGAGTAAAATGTGAACCTTTAATGTGGCGTCACGTGACCTTGAATGACGCAATCGTGCCGAATTTCTTTCAGAAACATCTGGGGGGTGGTGTTCTAAGTGTATGCCAAGTTTCAAGTCGGTCGGATTTACCGAAGTGCCAAAGTCAATAGTCTAAAGAAAAACGTGTACAAACCCTATGGGGAAAATTAAACCTTTAACGTGACGTCACGTGACCTTGAATGACGCAATCAAGCCAAATTTCTTCTAGGACCATCTGTGGGTGGAGGTCTAAGTGTATACCAAGTCTCAAGTCGATTGGATTTACCAAAGTGCCAAAGTGTATTGGCAGAACAAACGTGTGTAAATCCTATGGGTAAAAACACTGAAAGTGGAAAAAAAAAAAAAAAAAAAAAAAAAAAAAAAAAAGAAAAAAAAAAACTTTAACGAAAACAAAAGCTGTTTCGGTGAAAAACCGAAACAGCTAACTAGACATGTGTTTGTGAACAAACACAGAGCTGTTTCGAGTGTCTAAAATTACTTTCAATATGTGTGTGGTGGTCTTTTGTGTGTGCCCAGTCTCAAGTCGATCAGATTTACTAAAGTGTCAAAGTCAATAGTCTAAAGAAAAACGTGTACAAAACCTATGGGAGACAAATTGAACCTTTAACGTGACGTCACATGACCTTGAATGACGCAATCGTGCCGAATTTCTTCCAGAACCATCTATGAGTGATGTTCTAAAGGTATACTAAGTCTCAAGTCGATCGGATTTACCAAAGTGCCAAAGTCAATAGTCTGAAGAAAAACGTGTACAAAACCTATGGGGGGAACATTGAACTTTTAACGTGCCGTCACGTGACCTTGAATGCCGCAATTGTGCCGAATTTCTCCTACAACAGTCTGTGGATGGTGGTCTATGTGTGTGCCAAGTATCAAGTCGATCGGATTTACTAAGTGTCAAAGTCAATAGTCTAAAGAAAAACGTGTACAAAACCTATGGGGGACAAATTAAACTTTTAACTTGACGTCACGTGACCTTGAATGACGCAATCGTGCCGAATTTCTTCCAAGACCATCTGTGGGTGATGTTCTAAGTGTATGCCAAGTTTCAAGTCGATCGGATGTACCAAAGTGTCGAAGTCAATAGTGTGAAGAAAAACGTGTACAAAACCTATGGGGAAAATTTTTACCTTTAACGCAAAGTCACGTGACCTTGAGTGACGTAATCGCGACGAATTTCTTCTAGGACCGTCCTTGGGTGGTTGTCTAAATGTATGCCAAGTCTCAAGTCGATCGGATTTACCAAAGTGTCAAAGTGTATTGGCTGAAAAAACGTGTACAAATCCTATGGGGAAAAAGTCTGAAAGTGGAAAAAAAAAAAAACGAAAAAAAAAAAAAACTTTAACGAAAACAAAAGCTGTTTCGGTGAAAAACCGAAACAGCTAAAAAGAAAAAAAAGAAAAAAAAAAAAAAAAAAAAGAAAAAACTAGACATGTGTTTGTGGACAAACACAGAGCTGTTTCGGATGTCTAAGATGACTTTCATTATGTGTGTGCCAAGTCTGAAATCGATTGGATTTTCCAATTTTCCCAAGATATATAAGTTGAAAAAAACGTGTACAAATCCTATGGGGAAAACTACACCTTTAATGTGACATCACATGACACCTGATGACGTCATCATGACGTCAACTTAATTGTCGTCTATAACACATCCCGGAATACCTGAATACCAAGTTTGACCCTAATTGGATTTGTACTTCCAGAGATATAGAGTCTTAAAAACTACACCTTTAATGTGACGTCACATGACCCACGATTATGTCATCATGACGTCATCCTAATTTTCGTCTATAACATATCCCGGAATACCTGTATAAGAAGTTTGACCCCAATCGGACATGTACTTTCAGAGATAGAGGGTCCTATAAACTACACCTTTAATGTGACGTCACATGACACCCGATGACGTCATCATAATGTCATCTTAATTTTTGTCTATAACTCATGCTGGAATACATGAATACCAAGTTTGACCCCAATCGGACCTGTACTTCCAGAGATAGAGGGTCTTAAAAACTACACCTTTAATGTGACGTCACATGACCCCCGATGACGTCATCATGACGATTTTACACTTGGCCCTCCTAGAGATTGTGGTCGAGGTGTGTGCTAAGTCTCAAGTCGATCAAGTCTACGAAAGTGACAAAGTCAATAGTCTGAAGAAAAACGTGTACAAACCCTATGGGGAAACAAATTGCACCTTTAACGTCACGTCACGTGACCTTGAATGACGCAATCGTACCGAATTTCTTCAAGAGCCATCTGTGGATGGTGTTCTAAGTATTCACCAAGTTTCAAGTCGGTCGGATATACCAAAGTGTCAAAGTCAAGAGTCTGAAGAAAAACGTGTACAAAACCTATGGGAAAAATTTTACCTTTAACATGACGTCACGTGACCTTGAATGACGTAATCGCGACGAATTTCTTCTAGGACCGTCCTTGGGTGGTTGTCTAAATGTATGCCAAGTCTCAAGTCGATCGGATTTATTAAAGTGTCAAAGTGTATCGGCAGAAAAAACGTGTACAAATCCTATGGGGAAAATGACAAATAAGAAAAAAAAGAAAAACTAGACATGTGTTTGTGGACAAACACAGAGCTGTTTCGACTGTCTAACGTTACTTTCAATATGTGTGCTATAGGTCTATGTGTGTGCCAAGTCTGAAGTCGATTGGATTTACACAAGTGCAAAAGATAAATTAGTTGAAAAAAACATGTACAAATCCTATGGAGAAAAATTGAACCTTTAATGTGACGTCACATGATACCCGATGATGTCATCATGATGTCATCTTAATTTTCGTCTGTAACACATCCTGGAATACTTGCATACCAAGTTTGACCCCAATCGGACATGTACTTCTAGAGATAGAGGGTCCTTAAAACTAAACCTTTAATGTGACGTCACATGACCCACGATGACGTCATTATTACGATTTTTCCCTTGGCCATCCTGGTGATGGTGGTCGAGTTATGTGCTAAGTCTGAAGTCGATAAAATTCACGAAAGTGTCAAAGTCAATAGTCTAAAGAAAAACGTGTACAAACCCTATGGGGAAAAAAATTGCACCTTTAACTTCACGTCACGTGACCTTGAATGACGCAATCGTGCCATATTTATTTCAGAAACATCTGGGGGTGGTATTCTAAGTGTATGCCAAGTTTCAAGTTGGTCGGATTTACCGAAGTGCCAAAGTCAATAGTCTGAAGAAAAACGTGTACAAAACCTATGGGGAAAATTAAACCTTTAACGTGACGTCACGTGACCTTGAATGACGCAATCGAGCCAAATTTCTTCTAGGACCATCTGTGGGTGGAGGTCTAAGTGTATACCAAGTCTCAAGTCGATTGGATTTAGCAAAGTGCCAAAGTGTATTGGCAGAACAAACGTGTGTAAATCCTATGGGTAAAAACACTGAAAGTGGAAAAAAAAAAAAAAAAAAACTAGAAATGTGTTTGTGGACAAACACAGAGCTGTTTCGCATGTCTACAATGCCTTTCAATATTTGTGTGGTGGTCTAAGTGTGTGCCAAGTCTAAAGTCGATCGAATTTAGTGCCAAAGATAAATTGGTTGAAAAAAACGTGTACAAATCCTATGGGGAAAATTTAACCTTTAATGTGACGTCACATGATACCCGATGATGTCATATGATGTCATCTTAATTTTCGTCTGTAACACATCCTGGAATACTTGCATACCAAGTTTGACCCCAATCGGACATGTACTTCTAGAGATAGAGGGTCCTTAAAACTGAACCTTTAATGTGACGTCACATGACCCACGATGACGTCATTATTACGATTTTTCCCTTGGCCTTCCTGGGGATGCTGGTCGAGGTATGCGCTAAGTCTGAAGTCGATCAAATTTACGAAAGTGTCAAAGTCAATAGTCTAAAGAAAAACGTGTGCAAACCCTATGGGGAAAAAAATTGCACCTTTAACGTCACGTCACGTGACCTTGAATGACACAATCGCGCCGAATTTCTTTCAGAAACATCTGGGGCTGGTGTTCTAAGTGTATGCCAAGTTTCAAGTCGGTCGGATTTACCAAAGTGTCAAAGTCAATAGTCTGAAGAAAAACGTGTACAAAACCTATGGGGAAAATTTTACCTTTAACATGACGTCACGTGACCTTGAATGACGTAATCGCGACGAATTTCTTCTAGGACCGTCCTTGGGTGGTTGTCTAAATATATGCCAAGTTTCAAGTCGATCGGATTTACCAAAGTGTCAAAGTGCTATGCCAGAACAAACGTGTACAAATCCTATGGGAAAAAGTCTGAAAGAGGAAAAAAAAAAAAAAAAAAAGAAAAAAAAAAACTTTAACGAAAACAAAAGCTGTTTCGGCTGAAATGCCGAAACAGCTAAAAAAAAAAAAAAAAAAAAAAAAAAAAAAAAAAAAACCAGAACGAAAACAAAAGCTGTTTCGGTGAAAAACCGAAACAGCTAAAAAAAAAAAAAAAAAAAAAAAAACCAGAACGAAAACAAAAGCTGTTTCGGTGAAAAACCGAAACAGCTAAAAAAAAGAATAAAAAAAACTTTAACGAAAACAATAGCTGTTTCGGCTGAAATGCCGAAACAGCTAATAACGTACAATACATGTTCGTTCTCCTTAGAGATGCCCAACAAAATAGAACAAAAATATCTTAGAGGGTTACGTTTTCGTTTACGAGCCTGTGCGATTTCTTGGACTTGCCCTCTTAGATATAATATATAGTTTTTATTCATTGTATTTGTATAAATTCAACTTCTTCATACAGTAAATGATTGACTAAAATGAAACGGTCCCATGCTGAATACACTGACAATATAGTTTCAGGGATTTTTGTAACCACAAAACACAATATAAATATTACTATACACGTACTTACCTTTACCGTTCCTTTTACTGATCATGCAGTCGTTTCCGGCTATAAAAACTCATAACCACGTGTCGCTGTAAATATAATTAAACAAAAAAGGCAATGAGTTTGGCACCGATCTTCATCAAGTGGACGGATAAGATCTCAATGCAAGTCTGGTCCCTTCATTAAGGAGTTTAAATTAGCAAACAGTGATGGACAATCAACCCCGGGGTATGTGGCCATTGGTCACGGTGAGGAAACCAAGCCAGAGGTATAGATTATAATGGAATTACTCGGGCTTAAAGCCGAGTATTGCCACAATATAGCAACTCATTGTGTCGCATCTAATCAGGTAATGACGGTATTTTTCAAAATTTTGAGGTCAAAAAGAGGGCTTCTGCTGGTGTAAAAAAAAATAAAAAATTTGAGTATATAGTATTATTTTATTCCATACTTCGTAAAATTTGCACTGTAGCTTTTAGATTTGTCTCATTGAAGATTTTTTAAAAACAAAATCAAGCCTGTTAACCTTTAAAAAACTTCTTTTCGTTCTAGCTTTCTGAACAAGAAGAATGGAATGTTGGACACTCTAGGACGGGCTGGCAGGTTCTAGATCCTGCCTTTATGTTAATTCTATGTCAGCCTCGTTTAATTTAAAGGTTGGCTGTGGTAAATGCCATAGACATGAAATCGTGCCGATGCAGTTTGCAGTTCATGAGAGACTGAATAGTGAACATTAATTAATGAGTCTTCCCCGAGATCACGGTGCGACTGTCAATCTGTGCCGATTTCAAAAATCAGTTAATCGTGTTATTGTTACCTCGTGAAATAGACTTCACAAAATAGTTTATGAAGAAAGGACTTGCAAGCCTTGAAGAAAGAGATGGAATAGAATCTCTAGTTTTGCGTATTCGAATTGCTGTCGTTCAGTTTGATTGTACACGAAATGTGTGCACTTGCGCATTTTGCATAATGGTCATCGAGCACGAAGATTTAATCTTCTTAAAACGTACGCATCTTAACAAAAATATCACAGTGGCTGAGAGCTTCAACTGAATATGACAAAACCTGAAAGCGAGAAAAGTTTCGAAATCGCAAACTTTGATAATACGTTACCAGTGAATTCCATTACTCAGCAAACTATATATCGCCAATTTTAACATACTGGATTATTCCACACGATAGATTTTTCCTAAAACACATTTTGTGTAACTTTATGCTCCTCTTAATTGTTTTAATTGTATGAAAACTATTTGACGTCCCTTTTGCTTAATTTAATAAAAACAAATTGTTGAGGTATAACAATTATTTCCATGCTTTTCTGGACTGGACAACTGTATGGGGGCGCTGTTGGTGCGATGTTTCTTTTTAGTGGTTTATGTTCAAAATGTGAAGCCAACATTTACTTATTAGTAATTAACTGACATAATTATGGCACAACGAAGAACTACAATTACGACAGCAAAAATAACCAAAACTCTCAACTATTTGTGCTCTTGAAAATGTCACAATTAACGAAAATTGAAAATAAGGTTAAATGAGACACAAAATGCATTTTCTAGGATACGTTAAAACAATTACACTCCATGAACTTTAATGATTTCCATCAGCATGTAGGAGGCGGAACCATCCCATGGTTCATTGTGTCTAATAACCCTGGGAATAGATCGTTCAACTCTAACATGATTTCTACTGGAACCTGAGAGCAATTGACCAAATCAATCAGTTTCTTGAACATGCCAACAAAGAGACGACGACATCTTGTAATCTAATTGGTCTGCCAAGGAAAAAGCCTTGGAATTTCTGGATACTTCCAAAGAAGAATTCTAGTCGGCAAAAATTACGAACAGCTGTTTAAATAGTTGTAATTTATGAGATAAACCGGCTCGGTGTGAACTGTATGATTTTGATAATATTTCCTGACCAAACAAAATGAGCCACACTTTTTTTTTATTCTGCACAGTGTGACCTACCAATTATATGTAGGCATCCGGTTGATCTGAGGGTGCAAGTGAACAATCTTCCCGTCCAACTATTACGATTCCCGCCGTAAGCGTTAAATCCGCCGTCAGATCATGTTGACAAAACCGTCAGATAGTGGTCATTGTATATGCACACTCGGTGTAAAATATCTTGTGAAATCACAATTATGATTTGCGGATTTGAGCGATAATACGCGTTGATGAAAATAAGGCTTGGGTATCAGGCAGGGAGGATTTGTGACGACGGACGTAGTTTGATTGTGCACCAAAATGGCACTTGGGAAGTACGTGGCAATATCCGGGATAATGATTGAAGGTCATTTTGACCAAACAGTCGTTTTAGATGGCGTTGTCAAAGCACAAGATCAGGTCACAATATCATCCAACGATAGAAGCTAATTACAATATTGTGTTTAAAGATTTTTCTTTGAGCAATAAACCATTAATAAAACATCTACCAATTCCCTATCCGTAGTTAATTTGTTTTTTCTCTCTTGTTTGAAATTTTCCTCGTATAAGTTAATGCGGCCGAGATTGAAATCAAAATAATGTGCAATCCTCAAACTCAAGCAGAACCACAAGCAACCAGAAAGAAATAAGCTACGTGTGGAAAATGTGAGGGAAGAATTTGAAGGTATAAGGGTCAGTCCTTGGACCGTCTTAAGGTTAGTATTAATTGACCTTGTATTAAGCTCAGAAATATACTCCTAATGCAGCCCAGCGTTTACTGATTGCTGCAACTCAACGGATGAAATTTGTCTGGCAACAAACTTAGTCCAACGTGGCGCCAAGTCAATCAACACCCATTGGGTGAATAACTTTAAATCGGTCAAAAATTGCCAACGCAGGCCAAAATTAAATGATGATTTTCGTTCACTCCAATTCTCTGTAATTATAAGCATTTTACTAGCGAGCCCATGATGAACTTCAGACGAAGTTTGTAAAAAAAGGGTTGAAGCCGTATGAAGCGGAGGCGTCATTTTTCAAGATGGCGATGAGACGTACAAGCGTTTGAGTACAGGGCCAATTTCAAAATTGCTAATCACAAAAAATTGCTTAGCATTATTCTTTCACGGCAAAAACACGGTTATAAACCAAATTTTAAGGTGATGTATATTGTTTGTGACTGGTATTCAGCTGGTTTTTGCTTAGCATGAAAAGCACATGGAGTTTTTACTGAGGTCGACTTTTTTAGCTAAGCAAGTTTGTTGTGCATAATTATATAGCAGCTCCATGGAATTGGCCCCTGGGTTTGAGGTGGCTTTTGACACTAACGCAGCTTGACGCATCACGGGCCCGCTACCCGATCAAGACAAGCCTGATACACGCTACAAGCGAAGGACAGACCCACGTGCAACCCTTCCGAGAAAGAAACGGAGACATTATACACAGAGGGTTGGTTTAAAGGTAGACAATAATGATAAGTGATTCCCTCCTTGGATTCAGGGAGAGCTACAGCTGTCCGAGAATCGAATTAATTTCGACTTGTTGTCTCGTCTTGCGGGCGGACTTAAACGCGGTGTAGAGGCAAATAATGACAAGGGAGGCCGGTCTAATGTGGTTTTGCCGAGATTAGCGCGGCAGCGTTTGCCGAGCATACACTCTGCCGAATTTGGCACACGTCACCGCGCAGTTCGCGCAAACCATCTTGTTCCGGTTTATACTTTTATTGTTTTGGTAAACAGTGATCAGTGAGGGGGAGGAAGATTTCGCTTGTCAGCTGACTTGATCGTCCATTCGTCTTTTTTTCCGGTTCGATCGATTTTCGTCGCCTTGAAATTTCTGTTGGACGAATGCCTCGGGATATAAAGTGCACGGAAAGGCTTATCAGAAGTACGAAAGTGTTTACTTCTTTGAACGCTTTGCATGCAATAGCCAGTACTGTAACTTAGCAATCTGGATGACCAAAAGATTTAACTGAAACGTTGTGGCCACTTTTGAGCCAACTTTGCGAACGTTTCTCTCAAAGTAAAACCTGTTATAGTGTGCCGACTGCAGGCAAGCCCCTTTTTAGTCTTCTTGCGTTGTGCTCTTGGGTAAGGCATTTGGTCACTCAGTGTTTCTCCCCACCAAGGAGTAAATGGGTACATGGGGGGGGGGGGGGGGTGGAGAATAGTACTGTGATTGATTTGAGCTGCATCGAGCTGTATACACTTCAGATGGTATTTGGAATATTTCATTAGCCCAAAATGAGCAGGGTAATAATAATATTGTAGCGCCTTCGGCACCAATCCTGGTTGATACATGCGCTATACTCACATTACGTATACTAATTAGTACCGAGCAGGAAAATTGTAAATTCTTGACCACCAAATGTTCCGGCGGTAAATCACAGACGCGTTGGACCCTCGTAGCAACGGGTCAAATTACATCGTCGGAGGCATCTTCAGGACATGAAGAGGTTTGAAGCACTGAGAAGACAAGCGAGTTAGCCAATTATAGGATCTTCAACGATCTCACTTGCTGTACACCTACAGCTTGGTATAAGTTAAATTATCAACTTGTTACCACCACGTGTTATGTCCTACAAATTTACAATCATAAATTCAACGCTTCCTCGGTTCGTGCTTAGTTCAACTATCACACATAATTTTCCCGCTCTTTTTGCAGACCCAAAATATTATTGATCACCGTCATGATTATAGAACGGTGATACCAAGACTGCCGGTAAAACGAAAACTTAGCGCTCGATGTTGGAAAAGAGAGCACTAGATAATTATCACACAAAAATTAGACAGAAATATAATTTTTCGGTTTATAAATTGTTGGTGGAAACTGGCCGACATTTGTTTTTTCAATTGCCATACATAGGAACGAGAGCTTCGTGTACACTGTATGGCGCCGACCTTCTTTTCTCACAAAGAAGTTTGTCTTTATAAGGCTCTTTTGATCACAATAATTCAAAGTCTGTGACAATATGATTATTAGAACCCCTTGTTACAAACATCAACCAGACAGGAATATCAACAATTAAAACGACGGAGGAAAAACCTTGCAAATTTGCGTTTTCATTGCCGATTTTATTCAAGTTCGACCATGAGATAGCAAAGACATTATTCAAGACAGATCTAAATCTTAGGGCGAGTATTGTCATAAACAGTGTTGCGTTATTCGTTGTTAATTTATTAGTTTGTTTTACACAATGTTGCAGACTGTTTTCCGTAACAAATTAACGGCGCTTATATATTCATAGAATAATTACAATGACACTGGGATGACAATGAGGGTTTTTACTACACGGTCGTCGGATACTATACGACCATTAGAACAAGATAGGCTGCAAGAAAACTGACACCCGGTGCGGTTTACCACCTCGGAGCATGGAGGAATAAGAGCAGGGTGCTCGGAGATTGAAAGAAGATCTCATTGATGACCAGCCACGTGAATTTCGACGAGGATATCGAATTACCGGACGTTAATTCTATTTACACCAAACACAACCTTTACAATATTGTATAAAATGAGGTACGAATTTGTTTCCCGTTAAGAAAATCGGTATAGCTAAATTAATAGACTTGCTAAATTTCCACATGAGATATTATTTGTGACTAGCGTGCCCTTGGTTTTATACTTTTAATTGGTTTAGCGAAGTTTCCGCTTTGTAGCCAATCGAGAAAACTCTCCACTTGTTATGCAATGCATGTCAATCTGTTGCGGACACAGCTGGTCTAAGCTCTGCATATTAATGGAATTACGCCTTCAATACACAGTTTGTATAATTCAACGGCTAATGGAAACTTAACAGGAGTTTTATTCAACGGAGAATTGGTTTCGATTCCAGCAACAGCTACCGACGGCTGTTCCGGGCACAGATTGAATTAACCGTTACTAGTGTTCAGTACGTACGTAGACACTGGAGGGCGCTATTGAATTTAACCAATACACGGCCGTTTTGGAAAGGCGCTTGACTGTAGTAATTACTTCCTTTCTCTATCGTATATTGTACCCACGTATAGTTGTTGTATGTGAACCGGCGAAGACCAGCATTAATCGTAGACGAGATATTCGACCCAACGCGGCCTACTCCACTATACAGTTGTGTATTTGGGACTATCGTCAATTCAACGACTACTTGGGGCCTGTTCCAAAAATTTCAAAGGAAAACACAAAACAGCCGTCGCGTCACCAACGATAAAAATGAGCGGGAAATTCCAGAGGGAGGAATCGTCAAAATGGCAGTTGAAAGGTTGCATCGACCACAAAGAGGAAAAAAGAGAACAAATCGAACGTTTTACGCTAGCCACTTGTCACATAAGTGACAAACAACGTCGTTTCCTATGAAGTGGTGATGAAATAGCCTGATGTGCATGATTCTATCATAATTTGCTTCACTGAGTAAACCAAAAGTCGTTTGTTTTTGTCACATGAACACACTTACATTTCTCGAATCAGCAATTTCTTAGCCTTTTTAACGGTAGCATGTTGTCGGGTAAACAATTCCGCCAACAAATATATAATTTAACACTAACCTTCGGTCTGAGTCATCGAACGGATAAGATTTTCTACACATTCTATTAACTTAAAATACGCGCGCATCAATATTGCATATTAGGCTTACATGTATACAAAAAATGTCAACCATTTCAGAGCAGAAAGTACACATGACAATGTTATCAAGCTGATTCAAACTTGTATCAGTGTCTTACAACATGGCAAACATTCTTTTAAAGGTATGATACACCAATTGCAGAATTCGAAACTTATTTACTACCGAATTATTAAGAAACATCCTACTTATTTAAAAGTAAATAATGATTCTATATAGGCATCTAGCAAAAAGATTGCGCTAGATATCCTGTAATTATTCCGAAAAGTAGAATTTTATAAAACAAAATTCGCGATTGCCAGACGGCGATAGCGAAAAAACACAAATAACAACATAAGAATAACTGCCCGATGCCGGTTAAAAACAAATGCTGTTTTTTGTGCTTTTCTCATTATTCATGATTGTAAAACCTTGGACAGGTCAGTTAAACGATATTTACTATAAAATACAACCTTATATCCTGAAATCCGAAATCCACCCATTCCTGATAATTTAGGCAATTACCAATGGTGTATCCTACCTTTACATCCACCCATTCGGATAATTCAAGCAATTACAATGGTGTATACTGGCTTTAAGGAGTGTATTCTTTCTTTCTTTTTTAAATATGACAGGTGTCGATCTATAACTATTCGCAGGGTGGCGTTTTAGGCCAAACTGTTTTATGGAAATAAGGTATAGATCCTGTGGGAGAAGCCAAGCAGGAGGGCAATTTATCTTTACCAGACCTAATTTGGCGTGGTTCAACTGTTTAAAGAAGCGAGATGGACGATACTTTATAGGCAACCAAACACCGGTCCCCCGTCCGCGATATTTTCCCCCGCACCCTAACGAGTTGGCGTTGTATACTTAAGCAGACTATGTGAGTTGCAAGTCAGGTTCTCTGACTTGATTTTTTCCTTGAAAACAAATCCTCCAAACCACAAATTAGTAAAAATAAAATGTTACAAATGACTAACAAACCTTTTGAAGAAAAACAAATAACATAAATGTTCACTATATAACAGGAATGTCTCGATCAGTCGCGTGGTTTCAATTGCATGCGTATATAAAGTGCCCTCTAGCATAATTCTATGTGTAATAGCTCGTTAGTGGCATGTTTAAGGTCGCTTCCCGCCCACACGCTGGTAAACAATGAACCGCTTGTGTACAAGACATCACAAACTGTCATCGGAACAAACATGAGCTGGATAAATATGTTTTCCCAAAGCGCAATCAAAGTCTGGAGTTTCAGATCTCGAAGCAAAACTGATATTCTCTCCCTGCAGATCTGTGCGCCTTTGTATATTAATGGGCGGTTCACCTATAAAAAAACGTACTTCATACACGCTTAAAACTAAAGTGTTCAATCACCATGCGTACACGTGTGTTCTGCTGTGCGCCTCAAGTGACGCTCTTCCACGCGAGCGAACCACGTGTTTGTCGAGCAAATTACGCGCGCAAACAGACTTTCGCGCCAAATGTAACTCCACCCGCTGAACATTCGGCGGGAAATGTTCTTAGGGGTAAGCCTTGCAATTTACATGACAATCTATACAACGTGTTATCTGACATCTTATTTTCTGCCTGTGACTTTAGAATACAAGGAATTAAAAACAAATTCTTTTGAACACTCATTATTCAAACTAAGATTTCAATTTGGTAAAGATAGAACCGCATTCATTGTTCGACATTTTCCACCCAACCTAAAAAAAATGAAGGTTTTACTTTCATGAAAAAATATTATTACTATATATTATTACTATATATTTAAATATATTTAAATAAATTTGAATAAACCATATGGCTTTCGGGATTGAACACTTTATTAATAATTATCTTGACGACTTTAAAGTCGTTTGGAATCTCATCTCTCATTCTCCTGTTCCGCTTCGAGGCACAATCAATTCCTCCTCAATCACTTCAAGTGAGTTAATTTGTCACCAATTCCCTTATAATTTCTTGGCAATAATAGACGCATAAGGAGGGTGCGTACAATCCTTCGAGTAGTTTTGCAAAAATATTATTAACGAAAACGAGTCTAGAATTTCCAATTGAACATTGACATTGTATTGATTGATTGATTCGCCTGCAGAACAAAACATCCCAGTAATTTTGTCTAGCTGCGTCATTTTGATTAATCGTCCAGTAACTCTGAACATTCGTAGACAGACAAAAATGGGGGGGGGGGGGGGGGGGGGGGGACACAAATACATTTAACTTACCGTTCATTCAACTTTGCCTTCAGCCAATGGTTGGTGTCTTGATTGTGGATGGACTCCTGGGGATGGACTCCTGGGGTTGGACTCCTGGGGATGGACTCCTGGGGTTGGTCTCGCGTATCAACTGAACCTATATTGAGAAGCATACATTTTAATATTTAGTCATGTCTCTCACCGACGTAATGCTAGAAGCGCTAATTGCTCAGTGCTCTTTGAATGCTTCTGAGAAGCAAAACTTACTCGATGTAAAGATGTGTTTCTTAACAAGTTCTCATGAAGCTTGTTTACACATGGCGTTGATAACTTGCCAAATAGAGTTGCGAGGCTGATTTCCGCCAGTTAAGAGTAGACATATTACACTCCAAATAAATGATAATGACGTAAACTCTAGGTAGATTTGTAATGTTGTTAAGTCAAAACAGCATCCCGAAATACTCGGTGCGAAATCGAACGCGAAATGTCAGGGCCAATTTTCGTCCTGCAAATTCGCAAAGGTTGGCCACAATCCCGGCTTCAGAGACTTTCGACCGAATGTTTTGCGACGTGATTTGCTCGGCGCATTCACGTGAAGTATACGGACACCGGCCTTCAAAATGTGAGTTATTCCCCCAAAGATTTTCTCAGCAAGTTTAAGACATTATGCTGAACCTATGCGAATCCGTAAATTTATACTTCCCCGGTAAATTGTTGGACACTGTACTACACGCTACATGTATATACCGCGATAGGAGTAACCGTAACACTCTTCACGATTCAATGTTTGAAAATCGATTTAATTTTGGAAGCAGAATTAATTCGTTTCGGCACTAAATAAAAAAAAAATGCATTAATTATGTTTTCCCACGTTTGAAAGGGTGTCTCGCCAAGTGAAAGTGAAAACATGCAACTTCCGTGGAACTGTTGCTCTAGCAACGACTAAAAGGTTTTCATTATTTAAACAGTTCCAACGGTACTGTTTCTGAAAATCATTGACAAATTATAACGTTTCCTTTGATGTTCCTACTTTGGTATAAAAAAAGACGAGTTATGTATAGGCCTACATGTACAAGGAATTCCCTTGTAGCACAGCATTTTTTTCAGGTTTCTGGCCAGTGTTGAGGTCTGCGTCTAATTCGGGCGATTCACAATGCAGTGCGCCACCAAGCGTTTGACTCAAAAGAGCCACTTTTAAACTTTACGGTCGACTTCTTCCCTATATCATATTGTAGTGAAATATCTATTCTTCATTGTTCACGCGAGGTACAACACAAACATAAATATATCCCGAAGCGTCGTTGGTTAAAACATTGTTATTTGCAGAAAAAAATTGGAATTGTAATCGTGCGCGTCCAAAAAGACGTAAAAACTGATGAGTTTATGCAAAATCAATACCGTTTTTCAAACTTATGCCGACTTTTTCCCATGATGCACTGCGGGTATAGCTGGATTTGCGCCTCCAACGGCAGCTATAGGTATTGTGAATCGCTCGAATTCAGGCTCTTTCATTATTCAAATAAAATACACATCTGAATGATCCCTTAATATCTGATTTACCTTGCAAACCGTATGTAAATATTATCAAATTAACTCCACTCAATTAATTGTAATACACGAGCGGCGTGAACTGTATACATGTAGATGTAATACTAATAACTGCACTTGGTAAATATTCAAATAACTTGCTGCCATGCGTGTCGTGTAAAACCGTCGCCGTATATTCAAGACGAATCGTCAAAAGAAATCGAAGGTGATAATTAAAACAAATCCAAATTGCAAACGAAATATGTTATGTTCCAAACACAATGTTGGTACCATTTCCATATGATAAACGTTCAGACAAACCACATAATTGGTAAACTAATTCGCAGAGAGTTCTCAATTTTGTTTTAAAGACATAATTATGTTGCAATTTTTTAGTCCAATGGCATTGGACGAGAAACCGTGGCAGTGTCGTCCTCTTGGGGGCGCTATTTTTATTACCAACCCAATTTAAAGAGAACGCGGGTTTTATTCAATTAGGGTAACCAAGAGAAACACGGCTATCAACACAATTCATTCTACGATCGAGTAAAGAAAACATCACCGACGTTTTTTCAAGCCGCTTGCACACCCCGTGTCCATCCCTTAATTCTGTTTTCCTTTCGTTTGCTGCTGCATTCCAGTTTTCCATCCGCCCGATTTCGGGTGTTTTCGGATTGTTCATGTCATGTTAGAATTTACAATTTAATAACATACTGGAAAAAAAGATGGCATACTCACTCTGTGAATAATTCAGCTTCATTTGAGCCTCGAGCGACATTTCTTAAGTCTTCGCGTTGAGCTTTTGTGTCAATATTATCTCTGATCGTTAAAAGTGCATGCAACCTATATAATTGGGCCTTAAAATGAAGCAAAATAACAGCAGAAGCAACGAACGACTATGTTTTATTTACCGACGATACAGTTGGTACGTGCACGTACACTATTCAGCCACCATTTTAACTATCAAGGGGTACCACGCGGTACACGCTCACGTACGCGCGAATCATCCACGTTCTTTCATTGAGTATTTGTGTTTATTGTAACCACGATTATTGGTCGGCAGAGCATCGAGTGCGCGTGTTTGTTAGTCTATTATAGACTGCCTTGTCCCTATACCTACACACTCTAGACTATTGTTACCTAACACACCCCTAAATCATCTGAATAGAATTCCTGAGATTCTGCGAACACATTGGCCAACACAAGGTGGTTCTTCTGTCATCTTGCTTCATAATAGACAATATTATAACCCAGAATACACGGCTCACTAGGACAATGCTTGAATGTACAGTTATCTAGCAGTTTCGGTAACATTTTGGTAATTGTCAACTCTCACAAAGGTTTTGCTCTGAAGAAAAAAACCCACATGAAGCAAGCGATAAGACAAAGTCCCGTCCCCCCCCCCCCTCCTCCTCCTTTGTGAACTCCTCCTCCTCCTTTGTGAACCCCTCCTCCTCCTTTGTGAACCCCTCCCCCTCCTCCTTTGTGAACCTCTCCCCCTCCTCCTTTGTGACCCCCTCCCTCCTCCTTTGTGACCCCCCCTCCTCCTCCTTTGTGACCCCCCCCTCCTCCTCCTTTGTGACCCCCCTCCCCTTTGTGACCCCCCTCCCCTCCCCTCCCCCCTCCCTCTCCTCCTTTGTGATCCCCTCCTCCTGCGCTTGCGGAATGTTGTGGTTCCTCTGGAATTCTTCCGAGGTTTTTAGGGGGGCGTTAGGTAACAATATTCTAGAGGGTGTATAGGTATGGGAGACTAAGGGTGGGGGGGGGGGGGGGGGGGGGGGGGGGGGGGGGGGGGAGTCTCTCGGCCTCCTATCGTGCTTAGTAATAATTCTCATCATGGTGCTATAGCTCCATCTCACAAAAGATTTGCTCTAAACAAAACAGATAGCAATAATACTCGCACTATTGTGGGCCATTTTGTGTATTATATTGCAGCGGGGGAAAAGAATTAAAAAATAACAGATGTGTGTACCATGTGTTTTAGCTTGTACAAAAATCAATACTAAACACCTGGGATTTGATTGTTTAGGAATTTGCCCCAAAACAAAGTCATAATGAGGCCTTATTGACATAACTGTCTGCAGAGTTGCAGACCGATCAATCACTGTGGTTTAGATTACTTCCTTTGGCAAGCCAACTTAAAATTGCAGTGACAAACGGTTTACAGGGTGGCTCATGAAAAAACAGACAAGCATATTCTACGTCCACTACCCCCAGGCCAAAACTACCTCCTATACAAATGGGTGAGAATCTTTCTAAAAGAGAATTGGTACCAAGGTGTCTCGATTTGGGCCAGTAGTGCCAGTAGTACTTTTACTAGTTCGAGACCTTGTTTTGTCAAGGACATTCATGGGGTCCTTTCGCAACGAGAAATAACTTTAAAAAAACGGTTTAGCTATTTTTCGGTGCGATATGCATACCGCGATTAGGACGGCTTGAAACCAAGACTAAGCCTGGGCCTAAACACTGTTCCAAAACTGCCACTCAAGATTTGTAAAATAAATGACAAAACAAATATTGTGTTCGGCCAAAATACTATTCAAAATATTCACAATTCCTAGCACAACTGCATGCCAGTTGTATGTTTGTTCTAAATAACATGGGTATGAACTATGAGTATATGTACTGTGGTAGTGTGGTTTGGGTGAGGTTTTGCATTAAACATTAAACGTATACATTAGAAATAACATTCTTTTAAATAATGGCTGCCGATGGCATTGTTACTGTTTTTACTAGTTACACCATAGACATGGAGAAAAAAAAGAAAAAAAACCTCCATGTCTATGGTTACACGGTACTGCAATGGTACACGTGGGCGTACGTACCTTGTGTGTTGACGTTCAACAACGCCGTGAATGTACGGTGAGTTTAGGCCCCGGCGTACATTCTCCAGTCCAACATTTCGAAAAACTTTCCGGATAGAATAATGTCCAAGTTACTATCAAACTCATTCGCCGTTTGCTTGTCGTAATAGGCTTCGAGTCCGTACGTATGCTGCTTAGGAAATGATGTTTACGTTCTGTAGATGCCCAACACCAAAAAGTGACTGTACTGCCGCGTGGTGCATGCAGTGCGCGTGCTGCCTGTTTCACATCAACTATAAGATTATCGGATGTACTGCAATACGCGTGACGTAGCATCGGCCGTTGCTTAGCGCCTACAATGTTAAGTGGTGATCGGTGCTTTCGCGAGGTGTAAAAATTTAAAAAAAGCAATACACATTTTTCTAATTGGACCATAACAGGGGAAATTATCACCATTCACCTCGTCTTTATCATCGAACAGGATTGTAGGGCAGTTATAAGTTTGAGTACGAGGCACTGAAGTGTCACTGATAACTCTATAAAATTAAACATCACGCCAATTTTGAAGTATTTTGAAGCATTTAAAATGTTTATTGGTGCTATTTTTGTGGCGACAAAAACAGCACCATCATGAAAGAAGAAATGTATTTAGTATGGTACATGTATACTGACAGTAAAGCAGCAGTTCTGACATAAACAAGAGTTACAAGACCGAAACAAATCATGCATATCGGCTTTACAAGTGATTTGTAAACAGTCTCAAGATGTAGGAGTTGGGCGTAGAGGCAATTTATAACCCGCTGTCACTTTGCTCCAGCCCTGGTTGGTTTATATGCTTTCGGAATACAGTGTGGCGTGGTGAACGCAGAGAGATGCAGGAGCCGGCTTAATAATGAATCGTCGAGAGGTGTATATCGTTTTTTAATGTTTACACGACCATTTTGCAACACGATTGAACCAACAAACCATGATTTGCCAGCGTTGCCGTTATGAAACTGGGACTCTAAGAAACATGCACTTATGGGGTTAATCATTGGCGACATAAATCACCCCACGCGCTCATTTTAAAATTATTTTTTATATCAATTTCATTTGATTAAAAAAGTACCAGTACGCCATTTTAATTGCGCTCGTTTAAAAACATTTTTTTTTATAATTACTTTATTTTATTTGATAAGAGGTTGGTCTTCCTGAACGTTTGTTTGTCTTCGAGAAACACGCCACTCACGAGAAGATAAACAGTCTGTGTTGGTCGGAATTGACGTGGAGGTCCATGCATAAATCATAAATCAACAAACAGATTGTTGATTTATGATGTTTGTTTTATAACAAGATGCAATTAATCAATCACGTTCGTGATAATTACGTTGGGTTGTGCCGTTGTGGCATCGTTCCAAAGAGCAGATGCGGTGATTCTACGTTGCATGCTAACACAGTCGTCCGTTTTATAAAAGACGTCTCAAATTAGAGTTCATCACAGTCATGATCATTGGTTAAACATTATCCAATATGAATCTGCCAGTGGAAAATTAATGTCAAAAACAACATCATATCCCATGTTTTATGATGTAACTCGTTCTACCCCCCGCCACCCCCCCTCCCCCCCACTCCCCCTACTCCCCCTCACACAAATCGACAAACACACCCAAGTGCTGTAGTACATGTATTTCAGTGTGCATAGTAAGATGCAAAATATAAACCGAGCAAACACAACGGTCCAGTTTTCCCGGCCCGTACATCTATCAAGACACACACAAGCACACACAGGTCGTACAGGTAATAGAGCGAATCCACACTTCGGATGTGACTTCTTTGTTTTATCTCAACCAAGAAGAAGACACGAGTACACGTGTCTATTTACGGATCGTTCGCAGGGCATCTGTCAAAATAACCCTCTCTGCGTCAGAAACGTCCGACTTTCGGTCATTTCTCTCAAGTTTTACGACTCACACGTCGTGTTCGTTTAACTTTATTATTTGACGTACATGTATTTCAGTTTTTGTAGAAGAGCTGATCTGCCCACGGGTTTACGCCGGAGATTGTGAGACAATTTCGGAGAATTTTTTGTGGAAAGAAAAAGAAAACTCGATATTCAGTGACATAATCAGTTCTTTTGGACATGCAGAGACTTAAGGACAAGATTCGAAACAGAAGCAGACTTGCAATTTATAATTGGTTTTCAAGAAACCGGATACGAAAAACCGGCTTTTGAATAATCGGGCGAATAAAATACTTCCGGGATCTATAATTATTCTCGACACTTTTCTATCATCCGCAAACAATTGCCTGCGGACCGGAAATGACTTGGAACAACTAGCTTCAGTCAAGGCCTAGGGAGAGGGTAAAATTACGGAAATATGGGGCCAAGGCGACCCCCACTTTGTCAGGTTAATGTGTTCTTGGAATCTCGGGAATTCCTTTTTAATATTGTAGATAATATGGAATTTTGCACACAAGGCAGTCAGAAAACCAGGTAAGATAACAAGCAATGTCAGTCATAATTCCTCTGAACACCAAGCAGCAGCTACATGTATATATAGGCCTATAGCATGCAGTTAAATAATCACGCTGTATAGAGTTCCAATATATCATTTTGCTTTAGTTTTATTTTATCAAATTAATACAAAGTTTGTGAATAAACATGTAGTACAAAGGTAAAAAGGTAAAAAATGTTTGAACAATTTTATTACGCTATGGCCCCTTGCTTATGATGTACTTAAAGGTAGAAAGGCCTTTAAAAGAAAGGATAAAACTATTTGCAGATATCTGGGAAAATTGAAAAAACGAAACTAATTCTCATTCAGCATGGTTCGACTAAATGAGAACGCGGCAAGGTATAGCCGATTGTGATGCAAATGAATAAAAATTCACCAGGTAAATTTTGTCTAGAAATTTTCTTTAGATAATGAGCACTTTTTCTGCTTAAAACGAAAGAAATGCACAACTGACTAATAATGTACTGTAGCTGTAACAGAAACAAAGAGATAATATACGAGTGTACATAATATTTAAAGTTATAGACTATTTTAATTAATTACATGTATCTGCAATAAATGTACATTATTGTCAGAATTGTTTGTGTAATCATTTATTCTTAGTCCATGTACGATGTATATTTTGTAATCTTACAGTAAAAAAATGTCTGGAAACGACCGGTTCACACACGGCTAATAAGGGCACGCTAATTGGTTACACGCACCTGTTGCGCGTGACGATGACTAATCCAGCACACGTTGTTCATTCTAACAAACCATGAGGGCGCTGCACACGGTGGTCGGGTCCAGGTTATCGATGATCATGTCGATGATAGGGGGCAGCAGATTTGCGAACTCAGTCTTGCACTGTGTATGTAGGAAGAAAGGAGGAAAAAACACAGTGCTTCAAAAGTTGGCATTTAAAATGTTGTAAATCTTCAATACATACTCTAATGGATATAATGTATGTATTGATTGTGTACGTAGTTCAGTACTATCATCAGCTTACCTCGGTGGTGCTAGTAGCGGGGAGTCGATCACACAACGAATCAACAAAGGAAAGCAGTTCCTGGATGGCAACATCCTGTTAATCAAGAATACCAAATCATGAATGATCACACATGCAAATTCTCATCTGTATAATAGCAATATTTAGTGGTAGGAGTAGGTCTGAAGCATGGGTAAACATTTCACTATTTAATAACAAATCGGTACTCGACAAAGAATCGGAAATCGACAGAGAATCGGTACTCGACAGAGAATCGGTACTCGACAGAGAATCGGTACTCGACAGAGAATCGGTACTCGGCAGAGAATCGGTACTCGGCGGAGACCCATACCTTATTGTCTTCCATGTACGTCTGGATTTCCGTAACCTCGTACTCGCAAAAATCGCACTGCCATGAAGGCTGCAAAAAATCAAAACACCATCAAATATAAATACAAAAAAACAAAACGATTTCCCACGAATATTAGGCCTGGTTCTAATATTTATCAATACCTAGTTGTATAGGCCGAGCGCCATCATCGGTGCAAACCGACAGGTGATATAATACTATGCACAATGTACATGTAATGTGTATTTTGATAAGTAAAGGTTATACATGTAATGTGTATTTTGCAGGGTTGTAGTCGAGTCCCTGCAAGTCCTTTCACAAGTCCTTTCGTGAAGCCAGTCACAAGTCCCTTCATAAAGACAGTCACAAGTAACTAGATGAACAATGACAAAGGAATGCTTTTGTCAAAGCTGATTTGAATAGCTTGTGATTTAAATTGGAACTGAAAGACTTGTGATGGACTTGCAGGGACTTACAGGGACTTGCAGGGACTTGTGGTGGACTCGTCTACATCCCTGGTATTTTGATAAGTAAAGGTTATACATGTACCTCCATGGGATTCTTCACGGGTTTGTCTACTTTCTCGTTCGTGGGTTCGACATCAAAAGTGTCGGCGTTGTCAAAGTCACCTGAAATTTCATTTGGGGAAAAAGAATGGCTTCGAGATTAACAAGGTGTATGTACTTGTCGTAGATATGTATAGACAAAAAGGTTCATATTAATGGGATGGTTATCAAACAGGTTTGCTTCGCAAATATTGTACGAGCTGATTAGAAACATCCAACTATTACCGGGAAATTTACTACATGAATGTCTAAAACAACTTCATTTGTGCTTAACACAACTTTGTAATTCATTTCTTGCAAACTTATTGTGTACTTAGAGACTGCCCCATAATACAGTACAACATATACCTTTAAAGACCATGCAAGTCTCGCGCACAAAGGTCTACCTTTTATCTACCTTTCTGTAAAAAGTAGTGTCAAAACAAGGTATTTTGAGAAAACTATACTCGCTTTACAAAGCACGTTGAAGCTCCTATTCGATGATGATAGGAAGTTTGGTTTCTCGTAAAGTCTCGTACGTTCTCGAGGTCAACCTGCATGTTCTATTTGCGGCTAACAATTCGTAGCTACTTACCAGTATTCACGACAGTATTGATGCGGAATGATCGTCGATTCCGAGTTCCCCAGGTGGATTTTCCCGGCCATGCATCCTTGCGGTTTGTCAAGTCAGTCTTCCACCATGGGTTTGGGTTGCTACCTTGCTGCGGCTTAGGCTTATAGCCGAAGGGATTCCTGGGGTCTGGCTGGAACTCTAGGCCTGGTACTTGGACATCTGGGATCTCAATTTCGAGGGGGATGTCAACATTTGGGAAATCGTCAGCGATTGGGATTTCCACGTCGGGAATGTCTACCTCGGGAGTGTCTACCTCGGGAGTGTCTACCTCGGGAATCATCGGCTCTTCGGGAAGGGCTGGGTTCTCGCCGCCCCAGGGTCGAGGTCTGAAAGGCTTCATGTTAGGCTTCCACCAGGGACGGACGTCAGGTCGGGGCACGTCAGGTTGATAGCCGTGGTGCGGTCCGTGGTGGGGGCGGTCTTGATGGTCCGGGCGGTGCGGGTGCTCCGGGCGGTGCGGGTGATCCGGGCGGTGCGGGTGATCCGGGCGGGGACCGTGGTTCGGGCGATGGGGCCTGTCGTGGTGGTGGTCGTGGTCAGGTCGGCCCATGCCAGGCCCCTCGGTAGTATCATCGCGCCGGTCCCAGTAGCCTCTGTACGGGTGGGGTCTCGGCGCTGGCTCGGTGTTGGGGCGGGGGCGGGACCAGGGGCGACCGGAGATAAAATCCCGGCCAAAACTATCGGGAAGGAAGCCTGGGAACAGACGACTGAACATGTTGAAGGGGTTGTCGTCCGGACGACTGGAAGTGCAAAGGCCGATGATCTTGCAGGTTTGATTGTTCTAAAAGATAAAGTCAAATGTCAGAACATCAAACAGAAGTTTGGTTTCAAACCAAGATTTGGTTTATGGAAACTTATTTTGAGAAAATATTGTAGGTACAAGTAAAATGTATAATTAAATTTAACAAACAAAATTATATATACATGTTTTAATACCGAATACATTTCGGTTGTATTCACAGATTTGATTAGGTCAAGGTATCCTTTCGTTCTTTGTTACTCACCAGATTTTCATTGGCCCATGCTTCGACCATGGCGGGTAACTTCTCAAGGGTGGCCCGGCACTCGTCCTCGACCGGACACAGGATGCAGCCATCGGAAAGCAGTCCAGCTATTTCGGCCTGGGGATAAACACAACTACACGTTAAATTATCTGCAAATCAGGCAAATCTGCACAGCACGACACGACAAAAAATACATATAATACACCCTAGTTTAATCCTCAAAATTAGCAAAGAATTGTTTTGGAACCGGATGGGAATTCCCCCTTGATTGTTTTTTTTCCCCCGAAAATGTTTTTTTTGTTTTTACCCGGCGGGTTTTCGTCAATTCTGGAGGCCTAGAGAAAACCAATCTACTTACCAGAAGTTGTTGGTTGGTAAGTATGCCATGCAGATATTCTACGACCTGGTTACATCCATCGCATAAGAAATCGTTTCCCAGCGCATTCCTGATCACTGAATAAGAAAAAGAAATTCAACGAAATATCACTCAATATGAGGTTAACACTAAATTGTCATTAGTTTTTCAGTTTGTTTTTCTATTCCGTAATCTTTAGGTAGAGTCTGGATGGCGGAATATTACTTTCCTCGCCTTTCACCGACAATAAACGATAATAATATGTAACGGTTTGAATTGGCTCATAGCTTAACGGCAGTATATGCTGTGCTTCACGTACTTATTTTGTTGAAGCTTTTCTTGAAGTTCTTGTGGAGGAAACGGATCATATGACCGAATGTGAGGCGGCGAGACCCGGATCGTACGTCGGTAGCCTCGCTGCAGAGGGTTAGGTCCCCACAGATTTCCTCTGGAGTCTAAGAGTAAGAGTCGTACAATTGTGATGAAAAAAATACATGGGATAACAAATTTGGAATGGTAAACATCTTTTGATAAATTCTGGTTAGCTTTCGAATCACGATCAATGGATAGTTTAAACCTCTTGTGGTGAAAATGCATTTATAAAGTTAACGTAATTCCTTGTCGGCATTTGGAAGGGGGCCGGGTGGCTAGAATAATATTTTATTGCCCGGTAGCAGAAAAGCAGAAGGGAGCGGACACAACATTACACTTGGAATCACTATTCGTGATACACCTTACTTCAAAACGGCGCTTTTAAAGCCGTTGTACCATTTTCCTTCCGTTTTTAAGCGATATTTAATGCATATTGGTACTTTAACAGGAAGGGTTTCATTTCCCCCCTCAATAAATGAATGAAATTTGACGAGAAAGAATCCTACCTCATTCTCAATAAAGTCGATAATTAGTGGTGTCCATTCGTCCACATACTCTCTGCACGTGGCGTTATATTCAGCTGGTAACCAATCGCACACTCCGTTCAACCAACCGATAATCTGTGGAGTTAAAACAAAATTGAAGACATTCTTTATACATTATAAACGGGCTACCATCGCTATGCTTTGATACACGTTTGTTATTAAATCTTGTCACTGTGAACAAGTAACAATTGATTTAGTGCCAAGTATAATTGGATTGGGTTTTTTTTGGTTAGATGTTCTCTGATGTATTGGGGAGTTGTAACTTTTTAAGTATTTTTCCTAAATTTCGGAAGTTGGAAGTTCAAGTAGTTTTACTGTCTAATGTCTAATTATTACAAATAGCACTTTCTGTCGTTTGAAATAGTCAAACCTTATTCCTCCATGGTCAAACATACCTTTTTGGAGTCGTTTCCCAGAAATGTCTTCAGTTCTTCGACAATCACTTCGCAGATCTCACAGGTGATAGGATTCCCTACCGATGTCTCAACTTCGAGCCCGGGTTTGGGCATGATAGGCCATTCATCTTGCACATCCGGGAAATCGATCGGACGCCTCCAACACAGGCCTGCAAATGATATCACGTGATCAACCAACGGTGCTTATTATAATAGTTCTTTTACAAGGCCAAGGGGTCGTCCATAAAGTACGTACGAACAACGCGGGGGGTGCAATGGTAGATGACTGCCAAGTGGTTTTGTTGATATTCCCAACATTCCATGGCATCAAAATGCCGATATCAAGATATGTAAACAAACCAGAATTTATTGTTCTTAGTTATCAAAACATCTGCCTAATTACGCCCTGTCGTTTCACGACCTTGTCGTAATAATACCCTTCGCACAAAAGTATTTTCCCAGGGTTTGACGACCGAATGAGCAAAATAATTGGTTTTGTTTATCCCACTTCCCCTTTTAAAGGTTAGGATACAACATTTGCAAAAATCGAAAACAGTGTTACTTCTGATTTATTAAGAAACATCTGACTTATTTGAAAGTATATTATAATGATTGTGGGCATCCAGAAAAATGTTTGCGCTAGATATCCGATAATCGTTTCGAAAAATCGAATTCTATAAAAACAAATTCACGATCGCCGGACAGCGATCGCGAAAAAAACAAGAACATCTTAAGAACCACTGCCCAGCGCCGGTTGAAAACGAACGCTGTTTTTCTTGCTTTCCTCGGCATCCATGATCGTAAATCTTTGAACAGGTCAGTTAAACGATATTTAATATCAAATACAACACCCCAAATCCACCCAATCATGATAATTCAAGCAATTACCAATTGAATGTTGTATCCTATCTTTAACTTTTATTCATTTTATATTTCTACAAGTCTGCCAAAAATTGTTAGTGTCAGGCTTAATATTGATGATTAAAATACAATTGTTTTTCTCCGTTTGTGTGTGTACGTTTCTCTTTCGATTCTATTTAATACTAATTTGAGAGCCTTTGCAGAGGGAGATTTGATATCACTTTGTATTTTGTTAGATTATTGTTCGTTTCTTTTTCACTGGTTTATAGGTTTCTAATTCAAAAGCCTTCACTACATGGGAATAAACTTAAAGAGAAAACTGAAAGCGGTTCATGGACAGAAACCAACTACAAAAGACAACAGCGAGTTGCGAAATAACCTTTAAAAAAACCTTTGAAAAAGTTTCGTTGTTAGTCATGAAAAATATAAAACAATGGGTTTCTATTGACAGTCACGCCACATTTGCACTTTAAAAGCGTCACCGGATGTGAACGTATATTGTACATGTAATATACGTCGCACCATAGGTTTCCTACCTCCATGGTCCCACGATATCTAATCTACGCGAGAAACGTCATTGAAAAAAATCATACTTAAGTTATAGATAAAACTCGAATGGAATGTGGGGTATTTTATCGCTTTGAACTCATTGCACAACTTTCAACAATATAAAAGAGAGCCTCTCTTTCAAACTTGAATAACAATCCAAACAAGTGTTGTCATAATATTCAGCTGCACACGTGTAGCGTGAGCAGGAAACACCTCGTGTAGGATACAGGTGGCTTTGGTTGTTTATGCTTCCATGTTTCAGATTTACGGACAATAGTACTTGTTTATGCTGCAATAACAAATTCTATAATCTAACCCTGGCTGTTTGCCTTGGGAAAGTTCACTTTTGGTGCCAAGTTCTACGCGCGCTTTAAGTTCACTTGTTGCACGTTCGACAATAGATTCGGACTCCGCTGAAACAACTACATGTACATGTACATGGAAAAGAATAAATACATGTACAGGGAAGTTTTACATTCGATTTTACTGGCGAAATACATTTCATTTTCACTTTACATGTACTCAATAACAAAATGGAAATTGGCAGAGTTGTGCACAATGTTTTTTCATTGTTTTACAATGTACATGTTCAACACGAATAAATTGTCATTTCAGATGAGAAACACAGCACGTATAATTATGTATACATTGCCGTATAAACCACTGACTGAGGAAGGAACCATGGATAAACAGACTTATAAACTTCTGACCCGGTCGTGAATTCTTTAAAAAACAAACCAAAGATTGGAGAAAAAAAACCAGACGAAGGAAACGCTATAGACGTTAAACTTTCGTTCAACTTCAGTTAAACAAACACCTATGTGAACGTTTACTTTCTATAAACAAAAGTGACTCGGACCATTTCATAAAGCGAAAGAAGACAAAGAATTTACACACACATAGGGGGAGGGGGAGGGGGAGGGGGGGGGGGGGGGGGGGCTACAGCCTTTACTTTTTGAAGTGTTTTATTTTCTTCAGAGGTTTCCCGAACGCCTCTAAAAAAAAATCATATATCAAACATTTTTCGCTCTGTGTTTTTTTAATAAAATGTACAAAATAATTGTTAGACTGGAAAATTCTTATTTCTTACCCAAAACAGTATTCGCCGAGTATTCAAAAATCTGAGCCACAGGTTGAGGCAGTCAGTGACAAGTGGATTATCGACTCAAATCAAGCACAAGCTACTTAAATGAAATCTAACAAAATAGTATTTTTTTGGTGTTTATCAACTGTTATTCTTACAAACAAAGCATAACAATTGTGATTTGACAGACTAGAGCATCTATCCCTGGCTCTATGCTGTGCATGCTGAGACCATAGCTGAGACCCTACTATACCTAGCTCAATACCAAGACAAACTCGACAACTGACCTCGTATACCTCATTAACCACAGAGTCCCTGCTGACTCACGAGGGCTTCTGTGAGATTGTGTGTCAACAAAATCTCTCAGCTGTTGTTTCCGTACTTTGACGTACGCCCAAGGAAGTCCGAGTACAAGGGAGGGGGGCGGGGTTAAAGGTTGGAAAGGGACAACAATCTACATACAATGTACATGGATGATGCACATGGATTTATCACGACTTGAGTGCGTGTTGGCTGAAAAGAAAACCCAAACAGTCGGTCATACCATAGTTCCTTTCTCTATGGTCATACCATAGAGAAAGGAACTCAGACCCTGTGGTCATATCACGTCGGCGCTACTGCGAAACAGAAAAACTTTCCAAGTAAACAAACTCAGCAGGTGAAGCATCAAACGCGATAACAAGGGTTTGACAATGGGCACATCGGGTGCCAATAATATACTGAGACCTGTTTGGTAGGGTACGTGGTTGTTATTGTTTTTTGGTCGTTATTGCGCAGCTGTTTTTTCTTTGTCTGATCTCAGTTGATTATTTTGTTTTTGTCGTGAAGTTATTAAAACCACCGGCTGGGTAGTGTCATATTTTCTGCGCTTTAAAGATAGGATACTAGAATTACCCCGAATAGGTGGATTTGGGGGGTTGTATTGTGTAAATACCATGGTTCAACTGACCGTCTGAAGTTTTACAATCATGGATACCGAGAAAAGAAAGGAAAAACTACGTTCGTTTTGAACCGCCGTCGGGCAGTGGTTCTTATGCTGTTCTTGAGAAATTTGTATATTTTTATATAAAATTCAATTTTCGGAACAATTACATTAAATTTTCATTAAGCGCAACTATTTTGCTGGATACCTACTATACCCGCATTATTTACTTTCATTTTTCAAATAAGACATTTTTTAAAGTTTCAAATCACGTTGTTCTTTGCAAGTGCATGCATAAACTTGGAACATGTTGTAAACTGTAATGACCATAAGGACATTCCAACTACGTTCTCCATCCATGGTCCGTGTTCAATTTTAATAGTTGACAAACTTCCCATGTTTCCCGCTTTCTTTCGAAAGTACTATTTTATCCAGTCTTGCAATAAATCAGAACCACTGTTCTCAAAGCAAATTTACTGTTCTATATTATAAAGTACTCGATATAGTAAACAATCCATCCATCCATCCATCATTGTTTCACCACAAATTTAAACCCACCAAATTGTACAAAGAAATCGATGATCACTTACCACATCCAATGAGAGAAAACAACAGAAGAAGCGTTTGGAAGGCCATCTTTGAAACACGGTCCTCCTTGAGTGATGATGTCGCACTAAAGCCCACTGCCTTTTATACCATTCACCATGGAGTTATCGCTCAGCAATGCCCCAATCCCCACGTACATGTATCATGTGCAGTACGTAATTGGTCTGTTGAGATCGAACAGGTGTTGAACGAATACCAGGGGTCACTGTTAACCAATCAGGGAGCGCGTACAAGTCTGGAGGTCGGCCCCATTATGGGGTTGCCACAAGTGGGTCAAATCACGTGATGCTGACTGTAGTTTTATGGTTCTATTTGTTCCTTTCTATATGGTTCTATTAAGGGGACTTTCTTAAATGATTTTTGTTGTACATGTTCGTCAGTACCTTCACTTGTGTTTTTGTTTTGTTACTTATTTTTTTTAGGTTTGCAAACCACTGAACCTGAACACCAAATATCGCCCTGCAGTCATGCGTAATAACTAGCGTAGGCAGCGGAACTGAGACAAGATGGGAACATCACCTCCATTTTTCCATTTTAGGGTTATCCTCCCCTCCCAACAAAAACTTTGGGCGGTTCCGCACAGTAACAAAAAATACATGAAAAGAGCAACAACACCTTCCCACTTTAAGTGTTTCGCCACACCTGGTTAACAGCACGTGACTGCACCAGGGCTGTGAGTTAATGTTTTGGGTGCAACTGGAATCATTTGGGAGAGTAAACTGAGAAGTCTTGTTTGGAAGGAGTTATGCCCAAGTTCAAATGAGATGACTCTGGTCGTTAGTTTATCACGCGGCAGGAATCACGAGCAAAAAAACCCGTCGCATTATGAGCATGCCAAGAAAGGGAGCGGTTCCTTCTAGCTGTTTCGTACTCGGAAATGTGTTTCTAAGATATGTATCCATGTCATGGTACTTTAAACAGCGGAAAGAAATATAAATCTGTTTTCATAATTAACAGAGTACACGAACCTTTCGCCTTGCACCTATCACGTGCCACATCACGTCATTTATAGTATAAACTACATTGTTTATAACAACGACAGTTTATTGTCACGGTCACTAGGTCAAAGGCGTTTTGATACGATGTCGCAATATGACTAACTTCCTGGAAAGGAAGTGATAGAGGGAAAGAATGTTGCATTATGACGCAACTTATCTCAATAAAGATCAATTAGTGCTGAAAATTTGAATTTGTAGTTGTTTTAAGCCAAAAGTTGTACAAATCGTGGTTCCAAGGACTTTATATTACATGTTTTAAGTTGCACGTTTTCATTTTTTTCTTCCAATAACAGGATAAATGTGCAGGTTGGATCGATTTTTAAAATCCCGATCTTGTGTACAGTTTTTCTCTAAAAAGGTTGCATAGTTCAGTCCGTGTAAATGACAATAGAGCCACTGTTTACCGAAAAAAAGGAATAACATCATATTGCTTGCTGCAAGGTTAACGCATCTTATCTTGAGAACTGACTAAACCCACCAAGCAGGATATCCTTGAGACACCCACTGTCAATAACAACGAATTGACCTCGATGACATCCAACCGTGGGAGGGTGCACGTGTTTACAACCGAAGATGTAAACAAAGGTTATCTTTTTGTCAAGGTTTTTTGTGGAAAATTGTTTTCTCGAGTCGACCTGCCAAGAAACTCTGCGGGGAGTCTTTGTTTCCTGGAACCCTGGAGCAAAGCTTAAGTCTGGGTTTTCGCACTCAGTGTTAAGATAGAATACACATGGAGGAATACAATTCCTTCTTATTCCTCCATGGAATACACCATTCGTTTTATGATTTTGTTGACAACCCCCCCCCCCCCCCCTAATGCTTGTGGTCTATGTCATATTCTTAGCAGTGTCATGACACTGGGCTCTGGGGAGTAACTTTAATATTCACACACTCGCTTTGTTCCGACTTTGAATACAGAATTAAATTGGGTTTAATAATACAATAATCGTTATGTACACATTTTCTTATGTTAAAGTAACAACTAATTAATAACACAAATAAAAACAATTATAATAAAATGTCCAACTGTCCATAAAATGTTCACTTATAATGCCTCCCATGTATCTCCAGGGCTGGTTAATCCTAGTTAATCCCAGGTATGTGTAAACTTGGAGGATTTAGGACTGTTGGGGTTACATAAATAAATACTAATCAAGGATAAAGTCTTAGATAAGGGGCAAGGAAATTTGAACACTTTTCTGGGAAGGAAGGAAGTGATGCCAGTTTTTGAAAGATGGCAGGCTGCATAAAGACATGTACATCTACACGGATAAGACGACAAATTAAGGTGATGTTGACAATTTTAGGTCGAAATAATTTTCTGAGTTTCAGTTTAGAGAGAATTCCCTCAGCATGCGAATCCTATAGAGTGTTCCTACAACGTCATGTACGAAAAGAATTAATGTACACATGTACATTTACCGGTACATGTACATGTGTGTATATAGGTGTACACGTACAATGTACATTAAACATGTAACGTAAGCATAAATAGTCGAAGAAACAATGTACATGTACACAAAGGTATTGATTTTCAACAACAACAATATACATGACGTATATATGTACATGTACATATGGGATTGCAGTTCATGATTAAATCCATAACCAGTTCGTGCCGGAGGACGTATAGTACATGTACAGGCAATGTTTTCCCAAGATTCAAAACGGATGACGCCTAAACACGTCAGGTGGGGAGTCAGGGTGGGGGTGGGGAGTCAGGGTGGGGGTGGGGAGTCAGGGTGGGGGTGGGGAGTCAGGGTGGGGGTGGGGAGTCAGGGTGGGGGTGGGGAGTCAGGGTGGGGGTGGGGAGTCAGGGTGGGGGTGGGGAGTCAGGGTGGGGGTGGGGAGTCAGGGTGGGGGTGGGGAGTCAGGGTGGGGGTGGGGAGTCAGGGTGGGGGTGGGGAGTCAGGGTGGGGACTGGGGAGTCAGGGTGGGGACTGGGGAGTCAGGGTGGGGACTGGGGAGTCAGGGTGGGGACTGGGGAGTCAGGGTGGGGACTGGGGAGTCAGGGTGGGGACTGGGGAGTCAGGGTGGGGGTTGGGATAGGGTGGGGGTTGGGATGGGGTGGGGGTTGGGATGGGGTGGGGGTTGGGATGGGGTGCGGGGGGACGGGGAGCATGTGTTTGATGCGAGTTCTACATTGTCCATCACTGATGAAGAGAAGTAGGCTGGACATCTGAGCTCTGCCCTGCCTGTGTGAGTGTCACACCCTGTGGTTGCCAAGTCCTACCCTGAGATGGGAAGATGACCGCAGTCTGGGCAGGTAACTGCGTCACAGGCACACTGTCTGAACACTCCAAGTCGCAGATAACCTGCAGAATCCGGAGTTGGGCTGCAGTTTTGTACCTATCGGGCAACCTGCGCATCTTGGGCACAAGTCCCATACAGAACATCATGTCTTCATCGTTAGTGTTTGAATTGCCCCCACTTTCATCCGTGGTTCTCCTGAGTGTGCTCACCGCCAACACAGGATGCCTGGCCTTAGATTTGACGTATTTCTTCAGTGATGAATGGGTGGTGGTATGGAAACCGCGCTTTGTTGGCCTGGGTGCCAGACGACTTTGACTCGGAGTGTGACTAATTGACTGGATGGTGCTATTCTCTTCAGCTTGGCCCGATACTGGAGGGTTATAAAAACAGCCAATACAGCCATGATAGTTTATCCTGGAGATCTGAAATGTTACATTTACATGCCACTGTTGAAGTCGGGGAACCAGACCTCATTTTTCTGAAAGATACATGGATGGATCTACATGTATCTAGTGGCTACATCTCTTTGCCATAATAAGAATTTAACTCCTGATTTGGGAAATTTATTTGCTGCTTCAAATCTAACTACCCCAAGCCCATCAAACTCCAACTGCAGGTTTTGGCAGGTTTTGTTCCAAACGTTAGCAACTTGTTGTTGGACTTTGTTTGACTCAGTGCACAATGCCCGGAGAGACCCTGTTGAATTTTGTGAGGTTCAGGGCAGAAAGGCATGAGACTTGTAAAAATGTTCGAGTTCGAGGGAATGCACAGACATTTATTCACGAGTTAGCTCAGGCCGGTCACAGCACAGTTCCTCGCCAACTGTAATTGTGATGTGTACACCATGTGTATCCCCACTCAAACATAACCCAACACACAGAACCAACGACCAGTCATCACAGCCCTGATCCTGAACACTGCATAGACCCATCTGTATGAAGTCAATCAAACTTCAACAAGTTGAAGTTCGGCAGGTTTAGTACTGTTAGGTTCAAAACCTATAATTATTAAATATGTGCAGTTGTTGAAGTTTGTCAGGCTTTCTAGTGCGAGAGCCGAGGGGTCAGGGGAAGATATTGACTAATTTGGGGAACTGCCAACATATGGCTGGATAGCTCAGTTTGAGGACGCAGGTTCTAGTCATTGTTTTTTTCAAGGTATGTAGGTTTTACCTGAATCTTCAAATCCGTCTTCAAGCATCATGCCGCCTGACCACGTGGCTGTGCTGTCGTCCCCCTCCTCAGATTCTTGGTTTTCTGTAATAATTATGGTAAATTTGATTTTATTTACTTCCAGGCTTGAAAAACGTGACCAAACCCCGACATAAAACATGGGGCAGGGGGTATTAAACACTTTATCAAACACCAAATCCGAATTTTACCTTACGATAAATGATCGAACCCCATTTGTTGTTTATTCATATCTGCATCCCGTGCACACTTCACGACATGTACAAATTTGTTGTTTACATCTTGTGCCAACAATTGCCTAGAAACCCATCTTTCCTTGATTATTTCACCTTCTTCCTGCTTCAAAGAACAGGCCAGGTGCTTCAAGGAACAAGCCAGGTGCTTCAAGGAACAAGCCAGGTGCTTCAAGGAACAAGCCAGGTGCTTCAAGGAACAAGCCAGGTGCTTCAAGGAACACGCCAGGTGCTTCAAGGAACACGCCAGGTGCTTCAAGGAACAAGCCAGGTGCTTCAAGGAACAAGCCAGGTGCTTCAAGGAACAAGCCAGGTGCTTCAAGGAACAAGCCAGGTGCTTCAAGGAACAAGCCAGGTGCTTCAAGGAACAAGCCAGGTGCTTCAAGGAACAAGCCAGGTGCTTCAAGGAACAAGCCAGGTGCTTCAAGGAACAAGCCAGGTGCTTCAAGGAACAAGCCAGGTGCTTCAAGGAACAAGCCAGGTGCTTCAAGGAACAAGCCAGGTGCTTCAAGGAACAAGCCAGGTGCTTCAAGGAACAAGCCAGGTGCTTCAAGGAACAAGCCAGGTGCTTCAAGGAACAAGCCAGGTGCTTCAAGGAACAAGCCAGGTGCTTCAAGGAACAAGCCAGGTGCTTCAAGGAACAAGCAAGGTAAGGCCCCAATGTTTGTGCCTGATGGCGTATTTGTGGCGGACGAGCCAGGAACTCATTCATAGAAGTTAATTCTCCTTAAAAATTCATAGTCGAGACCCGAGACTTAAAATGCACCTATCAATTGTATGACGCACCCTCAGACCCCCATGGGAGGTGCGTCAATGTCAACAGTGAGGCCAGACTTTGGGGTCAAATTACACACCCTTAGGTCCTGTTCATGACGAACCATTCACGTTTATTGATGCTGTTAATGATGATTTTTTGATGCACCATTTCCAAAAACAAATTTCTCACAAATGTCGCAGCATGAATTCAGCGCTGTCATGTGCATGTCGTAATGTGTGACCGCGCTGCATCAGCAGTGAATGAATGGCTATGACTTTGTTGTTTTGCTATGGCATGCTGGTTGCAGATACACTGCGACCTGTGACATCGCAGAGCACCTATGGTACAGTCGGCACGCACCATCCAGTTTGGTGCAAATGGCAAACAACAAGAGTGCAGTATACTTGCTCAAATTTCGTCGTCAAGTTTTCTGGATTTGCAAGTCAAGAATTGATCGTGAGTACCCCTGAAGCCCCGGGAGTTGATCTTGGACACAAATACATCTGAAGGCTATTTAGGCAATTTGGAGGTATTTTGTTACTGTGTTAGGTATTTTCATACCGCCACGCTTTGATGGATTTTCAAACACTATCTATTTTCTGATAAAAATCGCTATGTCCTATGGCTATGTCATAAACCCTAATCTCGAGGTCACCGTGCACGGCAAAAAGAAGAATGTGTATCACTAAAGAGTAAAGCCAGGTAAGACAAATTTGCTGCAAAATACATAGCGATTTATAGCGATACATAGCAGGTCTAGTCAGCATAATTAATAAGTTTTGTTTCACAACCTAGGCATGCTACTGTGCTAGCCTACCTTGCTCACCTATGCAGTTTCTTGGCTTGATGTGACTGATTAGCCATCTCAGATATTCAAAGCCATCTTTTATGGGGACATCCTCCCCCAATCTGAAGGTCCCGGGCCCACCCCCTCCAGCCTGTTGCCGCCTGATCGTCTTGAGATAACGCGAGAACACAGTCCTTATGTTGCCGTATCTGTTCTGCGCCTCGGCGATATCGATGTTGAGCTCGTCAGCCACCGCGGCCCAGGCGTCTTTTTTTAACATTTTCCCGTTTTTGTGGTACTCGCTGGACGAGTTGTAGATCGTCTCGTACTTGCGAATTGTCTCCATCAACTCGTAGTTGCTGACATGCGAGTTATTTCGATTGTCTGCGGCCATTTAGGATGCTGTTGCGACGGTTTTTCCGAACTGTGCTTCGTTTTTTTTTTACGACTTTGTGCTCTGCATGGCGCGCCTGATATGATATGCATGTGTACGTACGTGTGCACAGAATATAATGGCTACACGCAATGCAGTCTGGGACATATCTGCGACGCGCGTGCAAGATGCATGGCGACGGCCATTATCTGCGATATTAGCTGGTCCCCTATATTAGCTGGTCCCCCGTATGTAATATTCCCTGGTCCCCCGGGGGACCAGGGATTTTCTCAACCTCGTTTCCAGGGAGTGAGCAGCGCCATCACCGACACAGCTGCTGCTTTTGGAAACGAGGTTAAAAATAAAGCAAGACCTATATGGACGAGGTTGGTAATTGTCATTTGGTATTTTTAACCTCAGCAGGTTTTTTTCCAAACCCCTGGATTCGGCTTCGTTTTCCGGCTTCATACCATTTCTAAACTGCATGAATAAAGCCTGTGGACGAAAACAAAGCTGAGGTTTGGAAAACGGCTCCATCTCAGTGTTGCCAGTTCTCTCTAAAATTTTAGAGAGGGCGGTACACACTCAGATTTATAACCATATGCATGATCAACAACTTTTATCCAATGTGCAATCTGGATTCAGACCATGCCACTCTACTTTGACCACTAATATTGATGTCTCCGATTTTATTCTATCCAGTATTGACAAGGGAAATTTAGTTGGTGCTGTTTTTTTTGACCTAACTAAAGCATTTGATACAGTTGACCATGAGATGTTACTAGCTAAATTATCTAGTTATGGAATTTGTGATAACGAATTAGCTTGGTTTGCTAATTATTTGTCTGATCGTGGGCAAGTGGTCGTTATTGATTCTGTGCAATCTAACTGCAACACTGTTACACATGGGGTTCCTCAGGGGTCAATACTTGGACCCCTATTGTTCATCATATTTATTAATGACTTGCCTTCTGTTATCACTCAGAGTAAGATTGTGTTATATGCCGATGACACTGCCCTATTGTATAGTGCGAAACATACAAATGAAATTCAAAATACTCTTAATGAAGAGCTTGTTGGGATTGCTGACTGGTTGTGTCTTCACAAACGTACTCTGAACGTTTCTAAATCCAAGGCTATGCTTTTTGGTTCCCCTCAGAAAACCAAACTTGCTGACAGTTTTCAAGTGCGGCTTAATGATGAATCCTTTGAGACGGTAACTGAATTTAAATATCTTGGCATTTGGTTCGATACAAATCTGAAATGGAGTAGACATATTGATAACCTTGGGAGTAAAATTGCTCAGAAACTTGGAGTTATAAATAGGTTGCGTCAGTTTGTTGACAAGTTCACTCTCCAAATTTTGTACAATACACTTGTTCTCCCACACATTGATTATTGTCTACCGGTGTGGTCAAATACTCACGAGAAGTATCTTAAAAGGATTCAAATTCTTCAGAATCGTGCAGCTAGAATGGTTTTGGGATGTCAAATTAGAGATATGCATACTGAGGATTTATATAAGAAACTTGGCTGGATGACAGTTCGCCAACGCAATTTGTATTTCAATGCTAATTTAATGTACAACTGTGTTAATGGTTTAGGACCACAATATTTAACTACTAAGATTCAATCTCATATTGGTGTTCATACTCACAATACTCGTCACAATTCCCAAAATAATATTGCCTTCAACGTTGTTAACTCGGATTCCGGTAAACGAATGTTCCAATATTCAGGTGGTCAGATTTGGAATGATTTACCCCTTATACTCAAACAGTCTCCATCCTTGATGACCTTCAAACTAAACCTAAAAAAACACATTTTAACTTAAATTTATCATATTTGTGTAGTCTGTTTGCATCTGTCATGTATTTCTATTTGTTTGATTACATGCTTGGGCCTTGGAGACTGTTGTCTTTTTTATTTTTGATGACTAATGCGGCACTTCCCGAGTTTGACTTGCATGTACTGTGTGGCTATATCTGCTGCATGGTACATGATTAGACCCAAGCATGTATCTGTATCTGCACTTTCTGCATCATTTTTTATTTTTTAAAAAAATGATTCAACCGGTTCAAACTATGTTTGTATCCATTTTTAATCTATGTGTTTCTTAATCTATCAATTTTTAAATAGGCTCTAATATTTCAAATTATTTAAAATAATTTATTTATGAAATGGTATAGTGATCAGTAATTCTTATAATTAGAGGGCTCCTTTGGAAAGCAGTTTGTTAACTGAAAAGGACTACCCTTTTTAAAGATTACAATAAATAAAAAAAATAAAGTTTCGGTGAGGGCGCTGTTCGACACCCTGGGATCGAGGTCGAGGTCGAGGGAATCACATACGGAAGACTAGCTAGTATTTATTTATTTATTTATTGGTTCCATTTCTTACCCAGGGTGTGCCCAAACAGTTTAAAAACTGGTTTTCATTGGGGCCCGGCCTACATCATTAAATAAAATAACAGTCCATTATAAATACAACAACATTTACACAAAATTAAAAAACATAATATTTACAGACGTACAAAGATATTTTACAGGAATACAATAGGCCTATCACATGCAGTTTAATAGGAAATATAGGGGGACCAATAAATATCACTACAATTCAGCTTGGAGAACCCCTCGACAGGAACAATGTTTCTTGTGGGTAATCCTTCGGGAGCTAAATGTCATTTTGTTTTTGTCTTGGTTATTATGTTTTGTATCTAAAGCTTTTATTTTATGTATTCTTTGTAATTTTGGTCTGTGCATTTGTTGATGTTTCCCGAGATATTAAATAGAGAATAGAGAAAAAGCTGCCCTTGGAGTTTGAAAATAAAGTAAGCCCTGAGGACAATTTTTCTCTGCAGGTTGCTCCCATTTTAGCTCGACTACACACCGGGGGCGCGTGTGCGTTCCTTCACTAGTGATCGCGCAATGCATGATGGAAAAACATGGGGCGCAGCAAAATCGTAGCCGTTGTAACGAGGTTGCTCCTATTTTCCACCGGTAGAAAATGAGTGCGCCCTCATGTGACCTTTGTGATTCTAGCTCGCATAATGCAGTGACCACACTTGCAGCCAATCAGGGACAACGAGAGAAGGGTTAACTATCCAATCACATTTAAGGGGCGGGGTTTAGGAGGAACGACTAAAAGCAAAGTGTACACAGCTAGCGTCGCCGGCCGGCTATGAGTAATGCGCCTATCAATTTGTGTCCCCCCCCGACCCCCTGCCCCAGATTTTATGTCGGGGTTTGGTCACGTTTTTTAAGCCTTAGGGTGGGGATTTTGTCACTCACAATTCGTTGTTACCATTGGCAATACTACATAAAAGCAAACACTATTGCATGTGATTATAATTATTTTGTATTTTATTTCTTCAAACTTCTCATTAACATATTTGTATACAGCTCTGACGTCACATAATAATCACTCGTTGTCATGAATATTCATACTTAACCATATCGAAGATTATTGCGAGTAATATTACCAACACCCATCTACATTAGGCAAACAATCCCCTTAAAAAGCTGCAAGCTTTTGGGGGACAAAATCTCTGGTTTAAAACACGAACAAATGGTGATATGCAAATGTACCGGGTAGTATTCATTGGGTATTTATGTATTCATTGATAAGTTTTGTGCCAAAGTCAACTAAAAAAAAAAAAAAATCTTGATAATTCACCGCTGATTCTTAATCAAAAGACACACTGGATAACAGTAAATGCTAACTGTAGATTATCGTTATTATTTAATTATGAATATTTATAATGCTGAAAACCATGGCATCCGTATTTATCAATAAACAACATGAAATGTCATCAATTTTGACAGAACAAACAAAAATTAATTTGCTAAAATACTGAAAGTAAACATTACTGCTTAAAAAAACATTAAACTTGCCTTTAAAATAAAAACGACAACAAATATGCGGCATTATAAGCAATCTTCATGCAGTATCATCTCTTAATTGTAAAAGTACCATGTAATTGGTGAACACAATTCTGAACTTTGTATTTAAAAACAAAGAGCATAAATACACGCAAGATAATGACACTTGTAGTTTTGTTCTCACACTTGTAGTGTACAACTGTTTCATGATCCATGTCAATGACGCATTAAACATTCAAAGAATCAATCAAATCAATTCAAAGAATACTGCTTGTATACAACTAAAAATAATTTTAACATCAATATTCAACAGCGGAAAATCAGAAGAGCTAGTTTCCCTTTTGAATTGACATAACATTTGTGACCCAGCACGAGTAAATGAGACACTTTGAGGCAAAAATGAAAATTGAGATTTTGATTTCATCATTTAATGCTTGTTTAGCTTTTAATGATGAAATCAAAATCTGAATTTTAATTTTTGCCTCAAAGGGTCTCATTTACTCGTGCTGGGTCACATTTAACCAAGATTCCATGATCATTATCTGTGTACAATCATTCATTTTATACATTCAATTTTAAGCCAATGAGAAAGTTCAATAACCAATGAAACAAAAGAAACTTTATCCTCAAAATAAACAAGCTTTTAAAAAAGCGCAAAAATGTACAACTAGCATGCTTCAATAATAGGCTTTTTTTGTTATAATGTAAACAAGCAATGTACACTGTGTGATTTAGAAATAGGTCTTACAGACCTCATGCGTAACGACCATCTAAACCTCGGTTCATTCTTAGCCTTTCGTCAAGGCAGGGCACGTTTGCGAGCTTCAAATTTGAAAAGGTTGAACACAACGAACGTTGTTTTTTCAACGTTAAATTTGCTTTGCTTTCATATTTGCGTGAAGAATGAACTGGTCTTTAGATAGAGGCATTTTTATTTAACAGTAAATGCAAATAAAGGCTTTATTATGGAATATCTCAGTAAAACAAACTGTAACGACTGCATTTTCAGGGTATATCTCTCAAATATGTTCCACATTTTGACATTTTACCAAAGATTTACCAACAGTTATTTTCATGCACTAAATCATTAATACAGGCAATATCATGGAAAGAAAAGTTGTTCATATGTCAGAAATGTTGTCTTCGCTCCCAAAAAAATCCCCTAAACGTCAAGAATAAAGTTCGTCTAGTGAAAAACATAATTGTCCATATTTTAAAACATCAAATTTCACCATGGTTACAATTAACCATCAAAATATAAAAATAGTAATTATTAGGTTGTACTTACAGAGAAAAATCACTCATTTTTTGTCTACCTTATAGGAAACAATAGCTATTAACTATAAAGGACAATTACTACAATTTATAAAGGTCCAATCAAATACATTATTTACAACTGTACATCATTTCCTTTTGTTCAGTTTGATAATTTGAAAAGAGGAGAAATATGTTTTGTTTTTTGTTATCAGAAAAACTTAACATGCTCGGGAAGCTCATGTGAATTAGAACTTATTCTGTGTAATTCAAAATATCTTCAGTAGAAAAACAATTCCCATGCAGTTGTTTCTGTATCATTTCTAACACATTAATTTGTAAACATTACAAAACCTACAACGGTACTGTTGTAATACATACATGTTCAATTTTTAAGGACCACTTTCATTCATTTTTCAGCTTTTTACCCCACTCTTTTTGAAAGATTTCCCCCCTGTTTTGTAGGATTATTGGTTATTAAATATGATCGTTCCAATTTTACATATTTACAAATATTGTACATGGCTTGAGTTGCATAGTGGTAAAACCATGACTCTAAATCACTAAGAACTATAATTTCATAAAAAATATGTGTTGCCCATCTCTTTTTGTTTGCAACAGTAAACTAATTTTTGTACAACTCTATTTGTATTTAGTCTATTCACTTTCTGTTCATTAAATATGAAAATTAACCTTAACAGTCCTGACTCCTCCTATTAAGAGGAGGGTTGCACCCCCTCAAGAGTTGGGGTTAACTTTAGAAGCTGTCTGCCACCCAGCATATATTTGTCAAAGGAAAACAGGCTTGTAGTCGAGCCCCTGCAAGTCCGTTCACAAGTCCTTTCGTGAAGCCATTCACAAGTCCCTTTATAAAGGCAGTCACAAGTAACTGGTTGAACAATGACAAAGGAATGCTTTTGTCAAAGCTGATTTGAATAGCTTGTGATTTGAATTAGAACTGAAGGACTTGTGATGGACTTGCAGGGACTTGCAGGGACTTGTGATGGACTCGACTACATCCCTGAAGGAAAAATACATTTCAAACTCATAAGATAAAGATTTCGGCCCAAATTGATGTTGGTCACTGGACAGTAGCCACTGCCCAACACATGCAATATCATACAATGTAGAAACCAAACAATTAAACCAAACAATTAAACCAAAAATAAAGAAAAAGAAAAAAAATGGAAGAGAATATTATTTCAACAGTCGACATCCTCTGCAAATATTTGGCAGAGTTCAACAAAATTATGAAAGGCATATATCTTAGCAGCATTTTAAAACAAATTATCCTATCAAACTTTGTCGGCCATCCAAATTAATTCAGTATCATTTACATCGGTATATTAATTGTCCATAACATTCTGAGCAATACTGTGAAACCAGAAGTCCTTGCAGCAAGATGACAACAATATCCCCTCCGTACCTATATTCAATAATGAGTGCTTTGCAGTTACTAACACAACACCTGTCACATTGTTCCATGCACCATAAGATGTTGTTGCATTTCCAGGAGTTGACAGAATTCTGTCTCTTCCATGCATGCACCCAATGTCCCAAGCACCACCGACCTGTTCCTAGCACCTACAGCCACGACTGCTGCACCATAGTGCTACACCTGCAGGTATTCCATGTACCTGCACACCAAGCACACCTGCACTTACAGCTGTGCAACAGTTGCAGATGCTCTGAGCACCTACACCTGTCGTTTTACATCCTTGCGCCTACAGCTCTTCCACACCCGTTTTGACGTCCATACACATTGTAGGTGTTCTGATCACCTACAGCCGATTATTGCTGTCCTATTATACACTTACAGGTGTTCCAGATATTTTGTTCAACTGGGTCTTATTTTACATCCATGCTCCCAACTGTTTCTCCACCACAGCCAGTGCGTCTTGTCTGCCCATCTCCTGCAAGACTCTTGCCAAGTCCAAGACGGCACCTTCCTCTCGATGTCTAGCCTCCCAGAGATCGAGAATTTGGTCAGTTGGGCTGGGCTTGATGGCAAAGTAGTTGATGTAGCTGTGAGAGTGGAACGACAACAGACAGTAAGGATGAGTGAATAGTTTTGTACTCTTTTCGTACCAAGAATCAACGCACATTTATAACGGGATAATAGTAGGACTTTTGCAGACTTTCAGTAGTTTGCATCCCCAGTAGCATAGCATGGGCCTTATTTGGCATGTTCTGTACTCAGAACACTTGTAATCTAAGCTCAACTAAGCTCTTAGAAGTACAGTTGCAGTATCCCCGCACCCAAACTCTTCATTAATAATATTCAATGAGAATTCATTTTTTAGACAGAAAAACTAGGAGCAAGTTTTTTAAACGGGAACATTATGAAAAGTAAGAATACTTGAAAGCCTGGATTCAACAAGTATCTTGGGCTAACATGCCCAGGAGAGTAAGGTTTAATAATCAGAAACTATTAATTGAATGGGGTAACCTTACCCATCAACCCCGAGTTTTGAGGCCAACATTCTCCAGTCGTTGCCTCTGCTTCTTGGTGGGTCTAGCAAGGTGCAGAGCTGGGTTCTGAAGGGTCTGGACAGACGGAAGGCTTTGTTGGGTGCCTCCAAGGTCATGGAGCCATAGCCGGAGCTATAATTGGCGACGTCGGGCTCAGAGTGACTGTGATCACACATCTGATACAGAGAGAGAGAGAGAGAGAGAGAAGACAAAATACATCAATGAACGAAGCTTAAATAGCAGGATCCCTCCCACTAGAGTCATCTAATATCTGAGACAAAGAGAGGCAATGATGGATGAACAAACTTAAGAAGACTGAAAGCAAGGTAGGTAACTCAACATTTTAGAAGTTACATCAAGAAGTCGGGCTGTTCATTTTTCGAATAATTTAGTATTTTATTATTTAAAAATGCACTTCCTTGAATATTTGAAACTTTCCGATCAGGTTTTATGCATGCCAGCTGCAGCTGCCTTCCTAATCAGGTCAAAAGTTTGATACGAAGCACGTCGATTAAAATGTACACTTGGCGGGAGGATATTAAGTACACTTGGCGGGAGGATAATAAGGCCAGCTGGAGTCTTCAATTAATTGAAATGGCAAAGAGCTATTTTTTGAATTTGTAATAGCTGGCTGGCATCAGCAGTGCTTTATCTGCCACCGCTGCCACCATTATCTAGCCACTACTTACATCATCCACACATCTGGCAATTTCGATGACCTGCCGAGTGTTGGGTGATGACCCCTGAGTGACCTCGATGCGACATCTCACCATGGTGATAGCGGGGTCAATCCTTCCCAGGGTAAAGGCACAATGCAATGTGTTGGATGCGCCGCTCCAAATATGATAGAAAGGGATTTCCTACAGAAGAGAAGTAAGAAATCAGAGTTACTACAGAGTCACTTATCATGTTAGGGACATGATCCTAATAGGACCGTTCAAGAAGCGGGTGAGTCGGCCCGCTCGTTAAGCACCCGGCTTTATCAAACTCACTCACGTAATTTTAATCAAATCTGTTATTGTACGATTTAATTGTGATGGGAGTGTGGGGAGGGTTATGAAGCCTTTTAGTACCTGGAAGTTAGAGGCAACTTTGCACTGCCATCCAGGCATGATGTCTTCGATGGACAGACACAGATTGTGACCAGTATCTGTGAAGAGAAGCTGCTTGGGTCTGTGCAAGAGACGACCGCCTAGTCTCTGCTCTATCTGGATCACGTTCTGCCGAAGGAAACGGGGGAAAAAACAAAACGATGCTGGACGTCAAATCTTAGAAGCAAGAAGCTCTTTGAATATTTGGTTGATGATCAAATTGTATAATATTTGGTACAACACTTCTACTTCTTGTTCTCGACCTTGATCCAATACGTGGCAACAGATCCGGTAGAATCCATGTACAGACACGGGGAGGTCAGAGTAGTCATTAACATCTGGATTAGATGTATATATTTTGTAGAACCTTTTCGACGTTGTCTTTGAGACTTACCTCTAAGGTATCTGGCGTATCTTCCATGACGTAGACCTTGACACTATAGTCCATCATGGCTCTCAGAATGGGACCAAACACGGCTATCTTCAGCACCTTGCTGGCAGCTTTGCTAGGCAAGGATTCCCCCAAGAAGGCAAACCAACTAAGCTGGTCAGTCACGATGGAGCACTGCCGCTTGTCCACTTGGCAGAAGATAGGCGTATTGATCGTCTCCTCCCCGACTGTGGCATATTTCTGGATGAGGGATCAACCACGATTGTAAAATCAAGCCAAGAAATATTGGAAATTAGAAGAAAAAAGTAGAAAACGTAGGAGCAAGGTGAACAAAAACTAGGAAAAAGTAATTAATTGTATGGCTCGAAAAGAAAAACGTGTCATCGTAAAAACTTCCGCCAAACAAAACCCCCAAACTTGCTCCTTTTTCAATTACAACTGACTAGTAACTGACTAGTAACTGACTAGTGTATGCTTTGTGGTTGAATTCTACTGACTTATGATGTCTGTGATTAATATTGGAATTGACTTGTGACTATCTATGATTTTCGATTGTCTGGCCACTGATTTTCAATTGACTGGTTAATTTATTTTGACATTGACTACAATTTAACTTAAGATCAAGTTATAATGATGACTTATGGACTCATGATTGAGTAGTGATTAACTTGTGATTAGACTGCGACATCTCGTGATAACCGACCTCCCAAGCTTGCTGTTCTCCAGGGCGGCACATATTGCTGTACACCGAGCATCTCCATTCTCCTCTCATCCCGTTAGCGCAGTGCGGCGTTGTGATGATGACTGGCTTAGCAAAGGTCAGTCCTGGAGGTCCACAGATGACCACCGGACTGAGAATGGTCTGCTTTCCACTGACCCTAGGACGATCATTTACGTCTCGACTGACTGCAATATAAAGGTCCTCAGTGTGACCTTTTGGAAGAGCTCCTTCTGGTATGAACATACTGATACCTGGGAATGAGGATAGACACAACAAAGTTGTACTGTAATGCAAAAATGTTGGCATCAAACACACAACTTTCATCGAATAGATCCTACTGTAATTCCTAAAAACTTAACCCTAACCCTCGAAATATTCCAAAATCAAAATGATTTTGCATAAACCCTACAGAGTAAGGGTTCATCAATGTTTTGGGTGTAGTTGTTCCGTATTGATTAAAGTGTTAAACTCCAATGAAATATAATAAAATCAATCTGAAAGACTAGTCTCAAACAAGTATCTAGATGAAAATGAAACTCAAATCTCACCTGCGTCAGGTATGACTAATCTTCCGCCACGATGGCTCACCATGCCCCACGACATACATTGAGAGTCTATGTGTGACGGGATGCCCGCGCTGACAATAGAGGGTGCCCTTCCCTGATCAGACCCGTACGGTGATCCCGGGGAGATGCTCTCCTCTTCAGAGGAATGGACTGCCGAGTCTCTGAGCCGTCGCTCGTGAAATGCTGTGGCAGTGTCTTCGCCGTCAGGCTCTGAACATCGCTGCTGCGGTATGTTGTGGTTGATGCGGCACGGCAAGTCCATCGGGGGTCTGTTGTGGAGATTCTGATGACAGCACTCTTGTGTGGGCCCGACGAGCGGTATATACTGATGCATTGAGGGATCGATGATTGGGTTCCCGTTCGGCACGGCGTAGTTTGACGAGTCCGAGGAGTAATCATTCAGGTGCGTCATTACACCGTTTTTTGGGGAGAACGTGACCGTCATTCCGTTGGGTTTAATGTCCTTGGGGTCTTCGTAGTAGGCCTCTGTAGCAAAGATGGGGGACGACGTCATCTGGATCTTTTCTGGTTTGTGGTTGGGGAGGGTGACATGCGTGCACATGGTATGAGGCGCTGATTGAGTCAGGTCTGGTTGAACTGACAGCATTGCCATGTTACACTCATCTAGAACAAAAACCAAAAACATGAGATTATAATTCTTCTATTTACAATTGTTGTTATTTGAAGAAGAAAACAAACCTCTGAAGCTTGAGACGAAGACCAGGCTTACAAACTGCCTTACCTCTTGTTGAAGCCGTGAAGCCTGTTCCTTGCCTCTTCCTACGTGTTGCTATGCAGACAATCATAAAGACAAAGACAAGAAGAAAAACCAGCGCTGCCAGGGCGACACCGATGTAGAGAGGGATCTGATCCTCGCTGGGATCTTTGACTAGAGGAGACAAGTCACAAACAAACACACTTTAAAATGGCACCATTCAATCTAAACAAAATGACCAGGTTTGTAACTGTATAGCTAATAGAAGCTTTCAATATCGATTTCAAAATAAATTTTATAACTGGAAGAAATTTGTTGCTATCAAATCAGAGTATTTAATGTTATGAATGTTATTTTACATTTCCCATGATACCCTTTCCAATCAGTTGTGACCTTTGACCTCTCACCTTTCGGGTCTTCGTTGACAGTTCCGACAGAAGGACCTTTGCCATTGTTGTCTGTTCCTGAGGCTGCAACGGGTGGATAAACTGTGGTTGTGGAAACTTTCCAACCTAGATCTAAAAAACAAGGCAAATTGTTGAAAATTGAAACAAAAACAATTTTGGATTACTGAATGATTATTTCAAGTATAAACCCTCAACTAGCATTAATTCATTTTTTAGTAAAATCTGAGGTATTTATTCAGATTTTGCCTGACCTTTTTTTCCTACCTTTATAACTACAAACTTTGCACTAAATCACAAGTTGTCTTAACTTCGTCAGAAAATTTGGGCACCAAAGTTAGATAATACTGGTAGTGGCTCTGACTCCAAAATGTTGAATCCATTAAAATAACACAAATGCAGAAGTTTGTTTGGGCAACTTTTGAGAATTGGGGCAGAGCTGTGCCAATATGACTACAATCTGCAGGTAAAGCTCTAAAATAAGTTCAGATATTTACTTTGACAGCGTCCGCCGGTGCAGTTCCTTCGTTCAAAGTTTTGGCCAAAGCAGTCTTGACCGCCATTGTTGGGTGATGGGTCGTCACAATAACGACTCCTGACTTGTTGACAGTTGCCACTACACGTTGACCAATCCGACCACCGACCCCACTCACCATTTACTGCCCAATAAAACAACCAGAAAAGAAACAAATCTTAGTTTTATTTAATGGCTTCACTCACGCTCGGTTTAGACAGGCGTTCCACAGTCGCGCCGAACCAAATGAGTGAATTGAGTCCGACGTCTGAAACGAATAAGGGCGACAAGGCGCGCCAGACGGCGAACGATCGACTGCTGGAGTTGTTAGAGCGACTCAGGAGCGACTTGATTTCAATTTGGTTCGGCGCGACTGTGGAACGCCTGTCTGAACCGAGCGTGAGCTGCAATGTTAGATGAATTCTTAGTGTTAGGTTCAGGACATGCCGCAGATAAATTCTCCCTAATTTACGAACAATTTATTCACATTATAAGGTATAAAGGAGGAGAGATACTTCTTATTCCCTTAATACTTCTTAATACTGGGCAAGCTATTCAACAATTAATATGTTTGACATCCAGTTTAAGCAAACTAAATATTGCCCTCATATTGTATGTTAACAAAAGCCAACGTGGGCTCAGGTTAAGTGCATAACTTTCCTAACAATTGTTTTCTTGCGATTACATATAAACTTGGGTGTGTTCCTGGAACCAATAGTTGTCAGTTTTCTTAAACTCTCTTGAAAAAATTTCCCAAAATCATGACCCGGCTTCAGGAGATTTTGAAGCTCCTGGTTAGGGGGAAACTGGTTTCTTAAAGAAAGCCAAGATTTGTCAAACCACTTCGGTTGCCTTCATTCTATTACCTGGGCAATCTTCCGTGCATGAGATAGTCTGTACATCTTGCCCTGCACACTGTTGACCACCGTTCTTTCTTGGCGGATTGGTACAAGACCGTCTACGCTGTCGCAATCCCGTACCGCAGGCGACATCACAGTCTGTCCATCTACTCCATGATGTCCATCCGCCATCAACTAAATTAAATGACAGAGAGGGATGTGGTTGAGTCTAGCAAAAGACCTTTACAGTTGTCGTAAGTATAATGATGTGCCCCTAACCGAACCAATCTGTAGAAATTGGACTGTTTTTTAAAACCTTTTTTTAATCTAAACATTTTACTCACTATATTGCCTTTTGTTATTGTTAGCAATTTTCATATACTGCTACTCAAATTACTCTCTTTTATCAGTCTCCAAACTCTTAGTACAACAGCCCAGTAAATGTGATCAGTGGCGGTGATCCCATCCGTTTAAGGGGAGGGGGGGGGGGGGGGGGGGGTGGGACATCCTTAAATGTGTATTGAACACATGCAATCAGACAGTTAGACAAACGCGGCGGTGTTGGACTCATGAGGCATCAAACTCATGAACCAAAATAAAAGTAAATGTTATTTTTGGACATGCAGACCCCTTCTGTTCGGATACTCAGGGGGCCATTTTGTTGATCCTTGGATGATTAGAGGATGCAATTTTTCCACAGGTGCTGGCCGGTGACAAACAACTCACTCTCTTGAAACAAGACAAATGCCAGGTACCAGCTTATTACCACCTGTCTTAGAGGAGGTTTGGATGGATTTGTTGCCATGACATTGACAGCCCTGGTAGTTGGTTGAAGGTCACTGCACATGACAACAGAGCCAGTACTGGTATGATATGCATTGAGCTGGACAAGTGTCACAGTTTCTAAAATCGTTACCTTTTGGGACAATGCTTAAAACGATTGCAAACCTAAAAAAATATAAATACTAAATTATTATGAAATACCTTACTCGGCTAAAAGTGAATAATAAACTTGTGGAATCACGGCACCTGGTGTTATTATTATTATTATTATTAATTTATTCAGCCAAGAAATGAGTACAGCACAATGACAAAGCTAATTCAACTGAACTTGAAAATATTGTAAGTAAAGGGACAATGCTATCAAAATAACTGAAACAAGAAATTGGAATAGTAAGACTGAATGATTCAAGATGGAACCGGTCTTACCGTAGACGATCACTTGGGCGGTTTCACTTTCTCGTTTCGCCGCTATGTTCTCCGCCACACACGTGTAGTTCCCGCTATCTTCCAATCGTATCTGGTTCAATATTAATCCCTCATTTGTTTGCAGGAAATGCACATTGGACATGTCTATGCGCGCACCATTTTTCTCCCAGTATACCTCCGGGTCCGGAACCCCAGGAGGCGGTCGGCATAGTAACCGGATGGACTGTTGAGGCTGGACGCGTTGTCCGAGAGGTTCTTGGTCAAAGAGTCTCTTTAGACCTGCAAACAAAATAGAAACAAATAATAAAACAGTAAATTCATATGATTGCTATTTAAAAGTTGTAATAAACTCTACACATGAAGAGTATAGATTGCGCTATAGATTTAAAATACAATAGAAAGATTTACAAAAAAACGATTATTTTGAAAAATAATAGCAATATTACCACAATAGAAAATACAAAATACTCCTGACAGCCACTTCATTGTACGTATATGTTTCCAATCCATTTGCCCAAACACATACATTAGTAGAATTTATTCTACAGTTCCATATGGAAGAGATATACTCTCCACCGGACAAGAATGTCTTTTTTTTTCAACCAAGCTTTTAACATAACATGTTCTCTGCAAATCCAGTCATGTTGATTTTGCCAAGCCTAGATTTTTCCAAGTTTCACCTGTTTCCCCCTTCAGTTACCATCCCCAGCCTATAGTGTCTGAATGCGAATGGCAGGTCATTCATTTAAAGGCCATGCAAGACTAGTCAGACAGTCAAATGATCTCACCAACTCATATATCTCATTGTCAAACCTTGCAGGAATAAAGTGAGAATATGAAATAGCCAGAGTTGGCAAATCATCATAGTGACTTTAACAGAGATATTCACTAGTGGTCCACTATACTCAATTTGGTGCCACGCTCCCCCCCCCCCAAATCAAAAAAAAAACTCACCAAAAAAACTTGCACAATAATATCCACCCAAGTTGAATGCCCAAGCCCGTTTTGAATACTCCATGTAATGGTATCATTTCTGAGACATCAGTGTCAAACAAACAATTTTTGTGTTCAAATAAGCGTACTCCATAAAACTTTCTTGTTTTGCACTCTGCAAATGGGCGCGGAACAACAAATGCATACATTTCTTCACCCTTCTTGTCCTCGTGCGAAAAGCTAAATGTCAAAGCATCAATTTATCCCCAACGCAATGAATAAATGATCAGAAAATATGTCTTTCTTGACTGCACTGTGATAATTGGGTCTGGCTTGGCTAGAGTAATGAGGCATGAAGTGTCTGAAGCAGCCAGGAAAATGGAAAACATACACTGTATGTAGGTTTAGTTTCTTTTGGAATCACAGTCGAACTGCGAGTTGAGCTCAAGGGTTACAGACCTTCAATTTCTAGACAAGAATATTATTCGATAAAAAGTTTGCCAAGGGGCAGATGGTTTTGTATATTAGGCAAAAAAGAGAAAGCGGAGCCTTAAAAAATTAACAGCTAGTTGCCTGAATGTTCTAGTTTTGACTTCTCTCCTTATAAAACTGCTATTCAAACTCTTTGTTAAACTGTTGACAAAGGTTCCACATGCAACTTGGCAGGTCAAACAAAAAACTGAGGGAATTCAGAAGCTGCACGAAAACCATTGATGCGAAATCTTTTAATTTGAACAGAAATTCAACATTATTAATTGTATTGAGGTACATGTTTTTGGACCTCTTGTGCATTCATTATCACTGAAATAAAAACAAAAATGCAAAGATGGCTGCTTGAAACAAAGGATCAAAATCTATCTAATTCAACCCCCCCCCCCTCCCTCGACCCCTTTACTTGTTTGTATGTTGTACAGCTATCCCCTTCTCCTGCTCATAAGGCCCCTGATTTCTTCTGATTTTTGACTTTGTCCCAGGTCTAGCACGATTCAACAATATCTGCTTACACAGTCTCCATAATGAACAGCCCCAGCCCCATTGAAAATAGAACCAAGGACTCAATTCAAGGCCGCGACAGACCCTTCCCACAAATCCCCTGAGAGATCCCCCAAACAAACCCCCACGCTCCATCCATCTGAGAAACGAACAATGGATTCCTCATTCTAGGTGTCTCCGAAGGCTTTAAGCCTTAATTAACGCACTTCTCCTCACCAACCCCATGTATGTGGCCTAATCACTGCCGTGTTTGTTTACTCACGCGTGGCTATGCCACGAGACCAGAAAGACAAAGTCTTGATAGACTCTGAGTCATGGAATACACTTGTTCAAATATTTTCCCTGGCTCAGACCCTATTCATCTACCACGCTAATTTTGGTTTGAGAAGGTGGTCGCAGCTAATCATTAAGCCTGGATTACCCCTTACCCCTCCCTCTAAATCAAGTACACCAACTGCCACATTCATTTCAAAGACGGTCTGTCAATCCCCTCCATCCTTTTTCCTCCTCCCCCCCCCCCCTTTAACATGCAGTTTTAGATTACAGATTTGCTAGGGAGGTGAGGGTTAGGGCTTGCTATTGCATGGAAACCTATTGTTGTGGAAATGAGGGGAAATACAATATGGCTTCTGCATCGGACAGAGTGCGAGACTATCACGGCCTGTTCCGTAGTGAGCCAACACTCTGAGCTCCATTTCACTTTTTTCCAGTCCTCAGTTGGCTAATTGAAGCGCGCCGTTGCAGGGCCATTGTTCCACCCATCAATGCCAGCCCCGTCAAAAAATAGGTAACCGGACCCGAGCATACAAACATCGCCCGAAATAGACACTGTTTTCAATTAACAAGAAGTGATGATAATCCACTGTGCATTGAACGATTGCTGCTCCTCGCTATATCTCTTGGGAAACCAGAAAATGTACCCATCAAATCCTTGGAAAATGGACCCCTAAAATTGCCCATTAATAAACAGTTCATTTTTAAATAGGGTAAATTTAGACCAAGCAAAAGGTGATTGAAGCACAAAGGGGCTATCAAGTAGAGTTGTGATAAGGTTGACCAGCATGTCATTACAGCAGATCTGGGATTCAAATAAGATGTTCGTAAACAGCAATAACATGACGACACGAAGGCCCTACTGGTACAGAGAAAGTCAAGACGATTTTGAAGTGTCTGTGATCGCTGCTAGCAGGATTTGTTGATATCAAATGTCAGAAAGTGTTGCTAGAAATTCCAAGTGTGCCCCCCAAAAAAAATTATAGATGTGGGAACAACTTACCTATTTCCAATAGGACTTGTACGCTACATTGACAAATTTAATTCTGTATGATTTAAAGACAAACTGCACTGCTTTTCCGAAGCGTTTTGTATCATTAAACATAACAATTCAACAGTTTTACAGATGATACAAAAATCGTATTTTTGGGGGCACAAAGTTCTGACTCTATAGGCACAATGTAAATTGTGGGACTCAGCAAATTTTGTATTGATATTGAAAACTTATAATATTATTTTTTTCAGAATATACAGCATTGCCTTACAGCATTTACGGAGATTAAACTTCCTCAGGTTTAGTTGTTGAGCACACCGTCTTTAGATTAAACTTCCTCAGGTTTAGTTGTTGAGCACCCGTCTTTAGATTTTCAGCACTTTTGCTGCTTCGAACGAAAAAAATAAATGCACAACGGCGATCGCGAACAACATAAAGAAACAAAAACAACATAGGAACCACTGCCAAACACCGGTTGAAAATGAACGCCGTTTTTCTTGCTTTTTTCGGCAATAATAATCGTAAAACTCGAACAGGTCAGTTAAACGATATTTACTATGAAATACAACCCCCCAAATCCACCCATTCATGATCATTCAAGCAATTACCAATTGGTGTATTCTACCTTTAAACACCTCTGCAGAACCTAATATTTTACTGATGAGTATATTGTACCACGTATATTAACTTACTTGCAATACGCACGTATCCTTTACTACTCGTTGTATGTGTAACATCGTCACTCCATCCAACACATAGACAGCTGTAGTCTTCTACACCAAAATATTGCTCAACATCAGCCTTGGTGATTGCTATGGCAACGAAAAAGTGTAACCTATTTTTAGCACACTTTAAGGGTTACAACATAATAACCTCTCATCGCTCTTTGTAAGTGGAGAGTCAGTTAATAGACAAATCATCTTCGTCATAAGGATGTGACATTGAGACATTTTCACATTTTTCCACAAATAATCAAAATCTGTTCAGTACTACAAAAATCCACCCTGAACACTGTGAGACCTGGGGTCAATTTCATATGATGTAAGCACAACAAATTTGCTTAGCACCTCGGAAAAAGGTTTTCAGTAAAAACAGGTTATCGGCCTAAACTCTATGTGCTTTTCATTCAAAGCAAAAAAGAGCTGAATACCAGTCACAAACATTAAACATCAACTGAAATTTTGGTTTGTAGAACCCTGTTTTTTCCAAGGAAGAATTTTCATGCTAAGCAAATGTTGGTGCTTACACGATTGATAAAATTGGACCCTGAAGACGTGAAAACCATTTGTTGGAACGAAAAACGTAAAAAGGAAACAATAAGCTCCTTTTCATTATTAAAACGTGACAAGTGATACTTTGACAAACACTAAAAGTGGACTTATCCTGGTTTTTTAATTGGTAAAAAAATGTTTTTTATTCCAACCGAAGGTTTTCACATCTCCGGGCCTCACAGTGAATGCTTTTAACCAGTTCGCGCCGGATGACGTATATAAACGCAAAAATTTCCCCAAATTCAAAACGGATGACGCATAAACACGCCAAGTTCAAGTTCGGAAATGTATGTCAGCAGCGAGCAAGGCTGGAAATGCGTGGGTGTGCTTCCCGGCACTATCAGCCTGAACCCGCTTCGGATCGAGTTTCGTTAAAAATAATCCCGCCCCTGGGCTCGGCGATGTTAAAATAATCCCGGCGCGAACTGGTTAAAGGAAGATGCAGTCTTTGAGAATCTTACATATGCTAATGATCATGAGTTGCTGTTCCCCATCGTCAAATGTTTCGTGATGCTCCAGTCTTTCTGCTGCCATCCACTCATTGTTACACTGGAAGTACAGCTGTGTGACCGGCTGAGCTCGACAGGATAGCGTGACCGGGCGGTTCTTAATGATGTAGGCATCTTGAGGCTCCTCGGAAAAAATTGGAAGAACGGCGGGAGATTCAGTTGCTTCTGTTTGGTAGAAAAAAGTAAAAAGAAAGAAAGAATGATGGTTAAAAAGATTGACAAGAGATGTGTGCCTCGTGTCATTAAATGAAGGAAAAGACTTCACAAGTCCAGTAAGATGAACTCCATGCATTGGTACAGAGTCTTGTCTTATGAAAGGACTTGACTACAACCTTTCTCTTGCTGGAATTGAGGAGTGAATATTTTTTTTTTGAACGTATTTGACACAAAATACAAATATGGATCCAAATTGGTGTTTGATTTGGTGTTAGATCTGATAAGTTTTGCTTGTCTTAATGTGATATGTCTCAAGAAAAGAGCAACAAACCTCTGAATCAAAACAAGATGCCAAAACTAGACCACGATAGCACTCGTCCTAGATTCATCACTCAACAAAACTCACTGATATTTATCTAATAACAAATTTTTGCAAAGGAAATAACACCAGATTGTTGTGGTGATCGAGGTCCTTCATTTTTGCACAGGATCCGTCCTTAATCTGATCAACATGTACAACCAGACCAGAGCTGATGTCATCACTCAACCTAAGTCATTAAAATTCATTTAATAACATTACATACATGGAGAGACCAAAAGTAAATGATCCGTTCATGATGTTCGTACAAGCTACAGTCAGAGTTGCAGAACTCACTAAAACTTCATCTGGCCAAAGAAATAGTCTTAGATTCATTAACCATCTGGCGAATGCAATTCTCCAACAGTCAATTTCGAACCGACTCTTAATTCACAGCAGATTGCCGTGCCAAACCCGACATCTGTCTCTGACTCCTAAATGAAGACTCAACCCAGCCATGAACGGGCGCCGAAAATGTGAACTTGAAATGTTTCCCCATGCTGCCTGCTGGCTGCACATGATGAACTCAAGGGAACTTTTGTCCAATGAATTGTCTTATTTGGGAATCGTCAATCGTGACCTTTGATCCAGAACATGATGTCTTCAAACAAGTAACCCTAAATCTGGTATAAATCTTTGGCTTGACCGGGAAGGCAATGATGTCAGTGATCATTTTGAATACTACCACCGTCTTGTCTGAACAAGAAGGGACAAGCAGCTGTGAGCGGCAAGCGTAACGGATAAGATGAAGGAGCACAAAAGAAGATGCCGCAGAGATGAGAAAACAGCATGTAAGAAGAATAGTAGGATTAATAAGATGCAGTGATAGATGCACATGATGAACACCACTATCATCAACTACAAATATCACCAATGAACATAAAACAAACCTTGGATTTGTTACGAATTTGAAAGAAACAATATTAAATATGTTGGATATTACATTTCTGTAGTTGGGTTTTAGATTCCTGAGCAACCAATGCTTTGATAACAGATGGAACTACCCTGGACTTAAATAGAACTTGTCTCAAACTAACGGGACATGACATTTTAACTGGATATCTGTTCCCGTTCAGCAGATTTTTCAAATGCCTAATGAATTTCTTAGTTAAGCGGCATAGCCCTGTTGTTGCATTTAACCACTATTTCAACTTTGATCATAAGTCTTATGGTGAGTGATCTCTATGCTTAGACTGAAATCACTTGAGTTGTGTTCTCCTCAAGAATGAAAGCAACAAAATCCTCCCAAAGACTACGGAGGTTAAAATCAGGTCATATAGGACTAGCAGCCCAGGGCTTTGGAGCACTCTCTTGCAGCCAGCCTGACCTAATCCCCCAAAAGGTCAAAGTTGGGACTGTTAGGGTATCCTGATATGCCCAGCTCAACTGAAGTATCAAACCCTATAATGGCTGTTAAATATGAGATAATCGGACATCACAACAACAAGTCAGCCAGGGTAATGGTTATATAAACTCTGGGATAGGATATCTTAGGATTCTGGATCAGATGTCTGGAGTTCTTTATCTATAAAACAGGTGCTTCAGTATTCTCACGCAACTTAGTGCTCTTTGACCCAACATGGGAAATATAAAAAAAGGAACAGCATACCGTGCAGGGAAAGAAGTACAAAGCTTACTAAATTTGGTTTAATAATTATTACAAACTTTTCAGTTACCATTAACAAGTAAATCCTCTAAACACAAGCCTACTAACTATGCACCAAGAGCTTTTCCTTGATATTTCTTGTCTCTTCAATTGTAAAGAACAGATTAAGATTGGCAATTTATAAAAAAATTGATGAAATATCTAAAAGATGCATATCTTTAAAATTAAAAAGTTTCATTTCAGACAAAGGTCTGACAAATCTCATGCCTAAAATTAATTATACTTTCTCTAGGAACAACTTAAACAGTTAAGCTTTATCACTCTACACATTCCTATTCCTCCATGGTCTAGAGCAGTTTGACTGGGATATGATTTACATGTTTCTTGAGTACCAGCTATTCCTGACAGATGTAGATGACGAGGAGAAGTGTTGGACAAATGTTAGCATTCCTGGACAACCGTCTTGGTATGCTTAGATGATGTTCCGCAGACTGCATGTGCAGATTAGCAGTAGATGGAGGACTTGATGATAAATGAGCCTGCCAGAGGCAAGTCAACTTGGACAAAAAATTGACAAGAAGAGGAAAAAAATGACTGAGGGAAGAAGACCTGAAGCGAGATGATGAGACAGATTCTAAATGCAGGGACACATTTCAAGAAATGGCGTGCAAAGTCTCAGGCTTAAGAAAACTCAACGAATATCTCTCCTCGTTCTCGAACTATGAAGCAAGTATGAAACAAATGTAACAGTTGAAGTTGAAAGACATTGCATTTCTCCACCAAAACAAGTAAAGCTTTCAAAATTAATCTTCATGTAGAAATTCTGAAGGTGCAATTCCACTGTAACACTAAGGGAATACAAAGATGCCCAATTGGGCTACAAAATGCGTTTTAACCATCTCGGAGTCGATAGGACTGGCACTGGAAAGCCTACACACGCCTACGTTAGGCTGACCTCCGTCACCTTGTTTGTGATGGAAGACTCAAGACTCAAATGTTTGGCTAAACGAAACAATTCAAGAGTCTGAATCAAATTGCAATCAGAACTAACAGCACTCCAAACAAACTATTTGATGTGGGCAATTCTGGATGCAGCCTTTTCTCAAGGCCTTTTCTCAAGGCCCTAGCTACTAGGACCATCCTAATGATTGTACAAATACAACCCAATCCACAGCAGTCAACATTGACGAGGCACTTGTTTACGTCTAGCACATCTTGCAAAAGACTCAAGTGGAATCTGACTTTGTAAGGTTTTGTCGAATTGATCATGTTTTGGAGCAGTAGCACTTGTGAAAGTTTCCAAAGACTCGTCATTTAGTGATAAGGCATCTAGATGCATCACAATGTATTCTCTGTCAGAGTGTGATGGATGGTTCGCTTTGGGTGATGGTAAGCTTTTCATGTTAGGGTCATGATTTTGGGGGAGAGAAATTCCTATTTGAATTGTAAAATCAAAAGTTTACATTGATTACAAAATTACAACCAGGTGTTTTCCTCTCTTTCAGAAGTCCACAAAACAATCTTAAAATTTTCCTTGAGTATCGCTTACGGTGCAAAGTTGGAACATCTCAGGAACAACATTACCTCCTGAGGATAATTCTCCTTGCTCACGGTGCCTATTTGGAAACCTCCCCCACAAATGTCTTTACCCCTGAGAGCTACAAACTAATCAACTCTTGTGGGTCCACTCTTGACCATCCTTGGCCCCTCCATTCCTCAAAACACTTGCTCTAGCCCCTTGATACTGAAGCTCTCTGGCCCTTCATGAACCCTTGAGATTCTTCTGAGGAGTTTTTAATGGCTTGGCCAATATGTATTATCTTGAAAAACACAATGGCCCAAGGCAACACACAGTTTTTTGGATGAATTTTCCAGGCCAGGAACGCTGATTTAAATTTGACGACTACACACAAAAGGGCAGAAGTTGGCAAAATCTTACAAAGCTTAAAATTCTGAGCTCGTAGTCAGACGAGCCAGTGTTTTATATGATTTAAAAAGTTTTTTTTGCCTAAAATCAGTCCAAATCTAGCATCTACCGTACATCCTAAACTCTCCTAGAAGGCAAATTTATTCAACTTGGATTATCATTACCAATGATTATCACGTTTACGTTAAAAAACCTGGCATCATTCTAATAAATGAAGTAAAAAAAATATATAAAAAAAAAGACCAATCAACCTGTAATGTTATATCTTCTGAACATTCTGAAGATATACAAACAGGGGAAATTGGTTAGACATCGCCTTCACTGACCGTTATCCTAAATAACAAAAAAATCCTGATGGCAACCAAGCCTGACTCACTTTCTATTAATTTTTTGGGCCCGATCTGTCAGATTTTTGGTTACAAACGACTGTCATTTCCCAGCGAATTACCATAAACAAACGTCAGGAAAGCCAATTAGCATGGAGCCTTGTCGGTGGCTTGGTTAGTAGAAGACCCTGTGTGTTTGATTAGCTGAGTTTGATATCGGACATTGAGACAAGTGGGAGCCTAACGTCGAGAATCGAGATACATAGCAAGTTTGACCGAATTCCGTCAAATTAACCCAAACTGTCTCTGACTTCTAAATCACTTGACATGCATGTGGTAAAGTATGTTTGAAATCAGCGAAGATTGCTATGTAAATTCAATTCCAATCACACTATCAAGTCACATATATTTTGTTTAGATGCATGTGCTCTGTTTCTGAGTAGATATGCAACTGGGGGTTTGCAAATGCAACTGGGGGTTTGGTAAATGACTCTGAAGGAAAAAGGAAAGGTAAAAGATATTGTTGACAATATAAGTTGACAATTGATTTTTACAAAAAGCTCTTTCAGTTGCTCTTTTTATTTGCACATCATAGCCGTTTGTGAATTTTATAAACAGCATCCCTATACATGTAGTTTCCATCATTTTCAATTATACTTCCTTTAATACTCTTTATTAATGAAGTGAAGTTTCATTGGTGTCTTCAAGGACGAAAAAATGACTAGGGCCTATTGGGAAAGCTGCTGCCATTAGAGTCCATTAATATTTGTGTGTAATTACTATGCTTTTCACTTTGACTGGAAGACTGCCCATCAGATTGCAATATATAATGAGTCTTGTTTCAAGGCTGATAATGGTTTTCACCTACAGTGACCAATTACATTGGGTTAATTACACGGGGATTTAATTACTGTACTGTCCGGTGTTACTCAAGGAGACAATTCCAAGCTGCAAGCACATCCCTAAAGACGATGATCATTATTGAAAAGTAGTGGTGGGATTTTAAACCAAATTTATCCCAAACTCAACCCGGGCGGCAGCGGGTTTGCCTAAGGTTGAGTTCAACCCCGGGCGGCAGCGGGTTTGCCCAGGATTAAGTTCAACCCGGAGTAGCAGCGGGTTTGCCCAGGGTTGAGTTCAATCTGGGTGGCAGCGGGTTTACCCAGGGTTGAGTTCAACCCTGGGCGGCAGTAGGCTTGCCCAGGGTTGAGTTCAGCCCAGGCGGCAGCAGGTTTGCCCAGGGTTGAGTTCAACCCGGGTGGCAGCAGGTTTACCCAGGATTGAGTTCAACCCTGGGCAGCAACGGGTTTACCAGCGGGTTGAGAGGCTGCAGTGTGAAAAGGGTTTAAGGTTCCTACCTACAAAGGTTAACACTGAACAGTTCAAAGTGTGACATGACTGGAAGCTGGGTGAATTGCCCAGTGGAGGCACAAGGTTTCTATTAACATATTTGCACCAGGTTTATATTTAAGTTACACTGGCAGGATTATTTTCATCGAAAATGCCATTGACTCTGCAGCCACGAACTTGATCTTTCAACAGGCACACCACATTATATGCCCAAGGCTGTTGTGGTATTGTTCTTGAGCATTACTAATGTCAACAACAGGAGTGAGGAAATAATCCTGCGCCAAGGTTGCGCTTGTCAGAAAGGTGAAGAAGGGTTCTATCATTACAGCAGTATAACTCAAGACTCTACAGGAATTGGTCTGAGTGGGTTCCACTTCCATAGATCATAGAGGCACATGTGAATGAAAAACCTAAACAAAGGATTGAGCCTACAATTGAGGAGAGCAGGGGACCTTTTATGGCACCAATACCACAGAAAAATATCATCAATAACTGCCAAGTATGGCTTTAAGATCAAGTTGGAATAACTTTTATTTACAATATACAATGTACCTGGATGTGAATTATATTTTATTATATTCCCACCATTGCAGTGTATGTTTAGGAAATTTCAACATCCGCTTTCAGCACTCTCCAAAAAATGTCAACATCTTTTCTGCCAAACTTTTAAAAAACAAAAACGGTTCCCATTGTTCTACAAACTTTTCTCTAACATAAATGTTTTTTGGGCCCACTAGGCACTAATGAAAACTGTGAAGTTTTGGTTTCACTGTTTGGAAAACCAGAAACCCTTAGTTCTAGGACAAGAGTTTATTGTTGAAAGTACTGCTGCAGCTTGTAATAGAATCTTCAAAGTGTTTTCACTATTGTTTAACAAACATGTTAAGACCAAGGTAAAAAGCTGAGTTTGTTTTTTTAAAAACCTGGAAGTTCACTGGAAGTTTTACTGTTTTAATAAAAGATATTTGAAGAGAGTAACCCCAAACTGTGTGTAAAAACAAACACTGCTTAATTTCAAGGTTGAGCTAGTCTACATGTTTTAGTTTACTTTTGTTTTACAAACTTGTAGAGAAGAAAATGGAGCCCTATTTCCTAATAAGCCAGTTGAATGACAGAGGTCACAGGTCATTCCAGAAAGTTGAATTTTCGATGATGAGCAGGCAAGCAAGTCACATGATGCTTCTGTGGTAATTGCGCACATCGGGTGACTTCCTGAGTAACCTTTGACCTGCGCTACTTTATCAAGATACCCAAACTGGCTTATTTGAAACCTATAAGCCATTACAGTAAGAATCTGCTAACAGTTCTCTTTCTCTATTTGTTTGTTTAGTTTCCAGCTTGGAACTTTATTGGAGAAGTCTGTCCCATTTACTTGATGAAAATTGGAACTTCATGAGAAGCTGGGAGCCCGACCTTGGCTTATAACTCGGAGGAAGATGATGAGCTGGTATAAGGTCAACCAGCCAAGTCTAGAGAAGAAGTCGACTCTCATTTCAAGATGGTTGTAATTATTGCCTCTCTGGTTTGCTTTTAAAAAACATGGAGGCATTCACGAGGCTGTGATACTCCACATATGTCTTGATTAAAACTCAGAGATGTAGGCTAGAGGTGAACATTCAAATACTAGCTGTACGGTGCTCGAGTAAAAACTGTAGAAAGCGCAAGCACTTAATATAACTGAAGAAAGAACTTCTAGAAGAAAGAGATGAAGATGAGGACAATTGTTGTCGCTTCCTCCTGACAGCACAGTCCCTTCTCTTTCTATTCTACATCTCCCAGTGTATCTCTGCTTCAACAGTACGCCTATAGCTCACAATTTACATATTTACTGCTCATTTTTGTTCTCAGATTGAGTGAAATTATTACCGAAGTAGACAAATTTGACCATTGGAATTTAATTACCCAATGATGGACATTGACACATGGCTAACAACTTGTCCCAAGTCAGGGAGTCATTCAACACTGCTTGGTATAATTTTCAAGTTTTTTTCTCTCTCCTTATCCGCCTGTCAAAGTTAGGCCGTGAAATTAAAAAAGGTTGACTGATCAGTTGGCCAACCTGCTCCCGGAGTAAATTTGAAACACGTTCCATATTGGCCCTGCTCGACCCGCTAGCCAATCGACTGGAGAGCCCAGTGAAGTTTTTTAACAGATTGGGGTCAGGAGGAGGGGTTAATCAAGTTACGGAAGATATAACTTAATATTGGCATTAAGCACTGGCTAGATAAGATTCCCTAACTTCAACTGTTGCACGTAGTTCAGTTAAGTGACAGAACAACAAGATTAGCTTGAATGTCATTCCCAGCCGGCTCCCAAACACATCCTTGGAATGCCTTTTTATTTTCGCGATTCTTTTTTTTTACTTTCGGCAGAATTTTAAGCGATTAGAAATATGTTTAATGCAACCTAATATCAGCTTCCTTCATGGCACCACAATGCTTGTTATAGCGTTACATTTTTGTTTAAAAAGATTTAGCCTAGTTAACTTATAACTTAGTTATTTGGCAGTTTTATGAAAACAAACTTGCATATTTAAGATGGTAATTTAAATATAAAAAAGTCTTTAGAAAATGTGAGCACTTTAGGCCAGGGAAATTTATGGAAACTGTTTAATTGCAATCTCTTTCTAAAAAAAATGTAAAAGCGTGAAACACCACTTGAGAATATCTCATGATTTTGTGGTGAAAGGTCACAAATGGTTTATGAAAATGACAAAGACAAATCGTTGGAGCTTTAACAGTATCACAAATTCAGTGAAACTGCATAATGCCACGAGGCATGAAAATACAGCAAAAATTGCCAAATAATGCAACTAACGAAAATAACAAGTGTACTACTCCTGGGAAAGCCAACAGGTAGAACAGAGGGCATCAGTCAAGCTAACCACATTGAACAGATTCAACCCAGTATCCCTCTAGTCAAGCTAACCACACTGAACAGATTCAACCCAGTATCCCTCTAAACTGCTGAACAGGTGAACAGAGGGCATCAGTCAAGCTAACCACATTGAACAGATTCAACCCAGTATGTATCCCTCTAAACTGCTGCAGGGAGCAGACAAAACCTGAATTACTTTGCCTGTGTGGTCTGACAGATCACAGCTCACTGCTGCAAGAAAATAAGGAGAATACTAAGGAGGCGTCATGCTGTGTAATGGAGGGGTAAGCTAGTCCCAGAGGGAAGGTGGTTTACCTTCCAAATAAGAATATCTAGAGTCATTTAATAATGCCCACCTGCAGATAAGTGTACTGTTATATCTTGTTTAGAAAATGTAGTTGAGCGTGAAATTGAATAATGGTTGCTACTCATTGTTGTCTAGCAAAAGTACAGGTCACTGCATGTAATGTTTGTCAGCTGAGAGAAACTACACCTGCAGTGTCTTCCAGCATCAATATTCCTCAATGGTTCCAGGCTTTTAAACAGACCCAGATGATGAAAAAGAAGAACAAAAGTAGGACAAAAATAGGACTCTGAGAGACAAAATCTGGATATAAGTAGGACTGTTGCAGGCTTTTTTAGGTCTACATAAATAATGCTCTTGGAAGATTGTTTAGCAATATCAGGGCAATGAACCACACACTATAACACATATTCTTATTTTTACAACATAATTTTAAAATCTGCAGAGCAGTTTGTAGCGCTACGGGGCTCACTTAAACAAATACGACAAAGAAAAATACTGTATTTCATTCATCTGAATTGACTGGCAATCTCGCTAAATAAAACACAGTCACTGCCCAAGAAATAAATTCATTTCTCCTCCTTTGCCAGAAGGAACCCCGACAACTTACTTGATTATTTCTTTTGATTATTCCTACCTGCATCTACTGCAAGGACTCCTAACGCCTTTGGGTTTTTTCCTCCAACAGCTCACACAGGAAGTTATGTGAAGGAATGTTAATGCTTTGCCACAGGTAAAAGCAAATGAAATTAGATTCGTGGTTATTGAAAACAGAAGGGGAGTTTATTTTTAATAAGATGTGCGATTTGCATGAGAGAGTTGGGCAATAGGGATTGATTGTGTTACCAGAGTATTACAGTGTTTAGCATGTCTGATTTGATTGCTGGGTAATTGGATGTAGAGGAGGGGGGGGGGGGGTGGGGGGAGGATGCTGGATCTACAAGGTTGGTTCTTGGTGGAAATCCACTCTATAAACAAAAAACACACACTACAACAGTTGAATCCCTGTAGAGTCATCTCTTTGTTCTCATGTACAAAATTTGTGAACAGTAAAAAACTACTTTCAAAATGCTCCTACTTCAACCACAATTACTGTCCTGGGTTGAAATTCGAACCAAATATAACCTATAATTATACCCTAACCAAAACAGTAACCCTAACTCTATATAGTTTTTGAGTAAAATCCATTATTGTTTGTGTGAAAACCTTGTGGATGCCTTTTCAGCTAAATAAATTATCCTGCTGAGATCTTTTTTCACTCTCATTGTGTTCAGGGTTCCACAGGGTACCGAATAAAAAAACACTGAATTTAGAAAAATACTTCAAACCAATACAAACGGTAGGAGAAAGTGTAAGAAAATAGCTTTCCCGGAAGTTGTACAGGAAAAGCCCCCCCCCCCCCCCTTTCTCCCTCCAACGAAGGGAAAAAAAGAAAAACGTGTGAAAAAAATTACTAGCGAGCATTACTAGCGAACAAAATGTTAGAATTTCCACACTTGTGTTAGAAATAGTCACTGTACTTTTGGACAAGCGAACATTAAAGACTTACAGTGAAAGTCACGCGAGTTTATTCTTCACATTTCCACTGAAACATAATATATATCGTGATTACTACAAGCAGGTGAATCGCGGTTTACACCTAGAGCTGCCAGATTTCTCAGTTGTGTGAATTGTCAGTTACAAATACAAGCTCTTGGTCCCAATGGTCATAAATCTCAGCTGAATGGCACTGCACAAACTTGTGTGGATTTTCTTTGCGTATTTTTGTGTCTGCAGTATATTGTTTTTTCTGGCCCAACCGACTTTTAGCTCAGTAATATTTTACGTTAGCTGATGAAAACCCCCCAAATATTTCAATATAATATGGCCCTTTCTGTGTATTGCCCCTGTTAATTGTGAATGTTGGGGCTGACTACAGGATTGTGCTGTGGGAGACATGTTGGTTGTATGACTTGGCTAGTAAAAGTAGTCAACATTTAGTCTTTAGAATGATTGTCTAGTTTTCGTAACACATGTTTTTTTTTTACAAACTGAACTAGATGTTTTCATTCAAAGAGTTTGTCTTTCGAATTCTAAAATCGATTTTGATGGCTTTTTGTTTCCAAAAATACAGAGACTTTGCCAAATAATGTCAAGACTGGGTCAACATAGTTCATACTGGATTTGTCTTTCAAATTTGTTGTTTAAATTGAGCTTGATGACTTGTTAAGATAACACTTCCTTCAAGAATTCGAAGGAGCTTTGTCAAATAATGCCGGCACATACCAAGTTGCACTCAAAGACACCCGACTCTATTTTCCCAAACCTTTCTCCTACCTAATTAAAAGTAGTCTACCATAGAAGCCATGTCTGTAATACACATACAAACGTCTAAGAAACAAATTCTCCAGATGTGTTCCTTGACATTCAGTCACAGTGAAAGTTCAACACCTTTTGGGAAGGAAAGGAAATCCTGCAATCAAAATTCAAGTGTCATATGAAATACACATTTCTAGAAAAAACAAAAAAGATAATCCATGTTAATATTACTATCATGTGTTTTGCGAGTCAATTTGGGATAAAAGGATTCTTTTTAATGGCTTGACCAGATTTATCAATTCTCCTTTGATGCCGACCATACAATATATTATCCAAGCCACAATAAAATAAACCTTGTATGCGTAAATCCCTAAAGCCATCTGGACTCTCTGGCTAAATTCAATGATATTTTTTTCAACCAACCAGCTTGTATCTTTCAGCCAAAAATCCACTGCATTTTGTTTTCAGAGATTCTATCCCTATTACACCAGTTAAAAGCAGAAACATAAGTTTATTTTCAAAGTTCCAAAGCAGGATTCTATTAGTGGACTAAGCAGTTTTCTCTCTTAAATTGTGGGATTTAATGGTATCTAAAAAACTATATGAATATGGAGTTTTAAGTTTACTTTAAAAGAATTAAACCAACTATTTTATAGTACCCGGTATTAATTTGTCGTTTTGCTGTGCTTCAAAAGAAGAAGCTTTAATTTGTCAGGTTCATCTTTGCATTTTGCACTCTTCCATTTAAAATAACATGTTTGTGATGTTCCATGTCTAGAAGTAATTAGTCCTGTGATCGATGTATTGACATAACCAAGATTAGCCCACACTTATCTCTCGTGTCTTTCTCCAGTGAAACCCATTTACCATTCCTGATTCTGGTTTCCATCACGTAAAAAGTCACACGCTCTATTCTGACATGCCGCATCAATAAGAGGTTCGCGCCGTCCGCTACCACTGACAACACAGTCTCACAGCTTCAGAATCTGCTGCGAGAAACCCCCTCCGTATTTATCCATCTGCACAACATAGGTGTCAGTTGCGTCGTCCGGGCGGATAAAATACATATGATCCAATTAGGTTTGCCATGAAGATTCATCCCAAGCCTGTGTGCATTTGTGATCAGAAATTGTCCAAAAGGGTGTTCTGGCATAAAGTGGAGTTTGGATTGGTAAAGGGGCAGAGCGGGCTTTTGTTTGTTCAGTTCTTGAGGCTCTTTACGAGCGATGAACGCTGCTGCCGTTATGGATGTATCGACCAAAGCATACTTTCCCATTAATCTCCTGGGAGCTGTCTAAAAAGTACACCGCCACCGTCTCCGATGGTTCTCTAAGAATCGTACTAGGAGAGCCTCTCTACGAATACATAAGTCTCGCTTCACTGGTCGTGCAAGAATGATTCGTGATCACTGGGTGTACTTTCTTTTTTAATGAGAATAACGTGGGCTGGTTATCATCTAGCGAGGCATTTTCTTAGATAATGTGCCAAATCTACACCTGGAAACATTTCCAATTTGAGCAAATTTGGCAGGAATAATTGGTAATTAGAAGTTGGTAACTGTGGCCAAGACCGAGTAATTAATTAAATGTAGGGCTCCAGGTTCATGTCAGGTTGATCACTTTAAAGGTTGACCTACTCAAAAACAACTATTACATGTATACTGATTAGCCAAATGGTGTCACATGTTGGGGGGGGGGGGGGGGGGGGGGGTAGTTAAAGGGTTTGAAGATTTGTAAGGGGGGGAGGTAACTTTTGTTTCTTTGACTGTTGGAGGAAAAGAGATGGCAAAGTGGTGGCCTCCGATCCATGCAGCTTTATATATGTGTCTCACTTTTGTGACAAATCTACATGTACCTGGGAACAAATTTGTCATGAGTTTACAAATAAAATTCTGTATATTTGACATGAAGTGAAAAGTAAAAAGGAGACCCCAAATTGCTACTGTATACCCAGAACCTAGGGGCTGATTTACATTTATGCAATGGCCTGTTACTTATCAAAATCACTGTCAAGAGATCATTTGTCATCAACATTTCATTTCTAACCCCTTTTAAAATATCAATCTTATCTTAACACTCTAAATAACAAGCAAAATTTGAGAGAGTGAAAGGGGGAACAGGGGAAAGTTAAAATATCTGCAGAGGAAAGTTCAACAAGTTAAGTTGTTTATAAACAAAGTTTCCCAAACACTTAAAAGAGTTCAAATATATCAGTCAAGAAATTTGTTTATTATAGACCTAGCTCTATGATTGGACCATAGAGCAAGGAACAGATTTCCCCAGAAGATACAGTGACCCAGCATGGGAAAAGGGTCAGATAGGGGTCAAATGTCAAAGTAAGCACAGTGACAACTATGTGACTCTTGACCTTAGAATGTATTTCATTGTGGAACCATCACCTAGCAACTGTCAACTTGATCTCTTGAAATGGAAGGGATAGTTAAAGGTAGGATACACCATTTGCAGATATCGAAAATATTTACTACTGAATTATTCGAAAATATTTTACTGGCAAAAAGTAAATAATGATTCTAGGCATCCAGCAAAATGATTGCGCTAGATATCCTGTAATTATTCTGAAAATAGAATTTTTTGAAAAAAACAAAGATAACATAAGAATAACTGCTCGACGCCGGTTGAAAACAAACGCTGTTTTTCGTGCTTTTCTCGGCATCCATGATTGTAAAACTTCGGAAAAGTCAGTTAAACGATATTTACTATGAAATACAACCCCCCAAATATACCCATTCATGATAATTCAAGCAATTACCAATGGTGTATACTACCTTTAAGCAATTGGTAAAAGGCAAGGAACAAACAAGTTTCTAGCATACATTTGAAACAAATAAGTTAAGAGGGCCTAATATTTCGATCTTAACAAGATCTTCTTCAGAGACATAATGACTGTGTACACGAAACAAACATAAATTTGAAACAACGTAACTGGATCCTATTTGATGAAAATTGAAAAATTGAAAAATGGGCAACTTTTGAAAAACATAAGAAAGAGTTCTTTGAAAATTCTACACTTTTTTATTATTGTTACAAAAAGATGCATTGTATACATTGTGGTTTGTAAAAAGTGAACTTGAAGAATCTAATAGTGACTAGAATTTATGTATACAGGTTTGGAATCTTTGGGTTTACAAAAATGGGGACAAGCATTTTATCATACAACTTCCCCCTCCCCCTCCCCTCCCTCCCCCCCCCCCCTCCCCCTCCCCTCCCTCCCCCCCCCCCCCCCCCCCCAGTACTAAAATAGTTTAGTTGATTGATTCTATAATATTATTGTTTAGTCCTATTTTATGATCATCTGTTATAGGGGGAAAAGAACTTCAATTCAAGAAGACAGTTATTTGTTGTTTCAATTCTTAGCCATATTTTACAACCATCTCACATTCTGAAAGAAAAGAAGACACTAAAACTGGAGAGAATTACGGCCTGAAGTTTGCACTTTCTGACCCCCGACATATTTGGCTCTCAGTTTTAAGAGGGACATGACACAATAATGGATGAGTGCAGAGAAGTGCCTCCCATTTGTTTTAGCTCTGTATAAACATTCTTCCTTGGAGGGGTACCAACAAATGTACACACACACCAGGAAACTAGCCCATATTGTTCCCTAGTCCCTCGTAACCTCAATGACTATTTGTACAATATGTAAGACTATTTTCAGATCACTTATTGGTCTAGAAACCCATTTGGATCACTTGTCATGCAGCGTTTTGACGCAGGCCTAGTGCGTAATAAGTTTGGCTGTTTAACTGCTTTAATGTAGTTTAATCCTAGCATAAACCATGACATTCTCCAGTTCAGGTTTTCTTTTTTGTCATTGTGCTCCAATAAAATCAAACTCCCTTTAGAATACTGATTAAATTCCTGCTGATGTATTCAACCTCAGCCAGCCTATGATGTTGGTATTAAACTTCACCTCCTGTATTTAAAGGATTTAAAGCAGCTTAGGCAATTACTGAGCCTAATCCTCCCAGGCTGGCTATTCAACCCATTCACACAGCACTTCAAATGGGATTAGCCTCTTAGTAAACGGAGCAGGGAAAGATCCATAACAGGCTAAACGGATTAACCTCTCTGAATAGATAATTAACAAAACATGATTAAGTCTAATCCTTAATCTTCTACAACTGGTCCAGTGGATAATCAAATAAGTAATGTAATTCAAAGAGGATATGATAAAGTTTTATAATGAGGAAATCATCACCTCATAAAAAATTGTGATTAATTCACCCACATAACTAACATGCATATATGCATCTACTGCAGTGCTTAGAGTGACAGAAACATGCATATAATATGCCTCAGGGTATTGTTTTAATCATACCAAAAGCATTATTTCACCGATTTGTTATGCATCTTCAAACAATCTTAGACACCCGCCCCCCCCCCCCCCCCTTCCCTCTCCCCCTCCCTGGTGTTGCTGATCACACATTCAGAAAATCAGCCATTATTTTTTTCTCTCGCTTGGTAGAGATTCAACTCATTTGTCACCAACTGCAAGAATGTTCTCGAGGTGAGAAGATTCTTTCGTCAATGTTTCCCCAATAGCCAAGACAGAGTGAAGAAATCTTGGCAACTGTTTGTGTGTACCTCAGGCTCACAATGAACAAGATATTGCAGACTTAAAGGGACTTTCCATTGTGCCATAATCAATGTAGTAATTCAACCCATTTCCTAAATGCACTATATTGCCTTTAACTTTATTTGGGTAAGCATACTGGAATTAAAAAAACAAACTCATCAACGCAAAGTTATACGTAACAAGATCCGAATCCGCATTGTCATGTAGTCAAAGAAAAAAGTAGACAATTCAATCATCATTTGTCTTCTAGATTTAATTTCTGCATCACCCATTGAGGCAGAGGCAGCAAGCATCTTGAATGCATTTCCTGTCTTTAACTCCCATCTGTCTTCACCATGTGAAATCTTCCAATAAGCGGAACCAACTCTCTCATCTTTGCCGAGGGTACATCTTATTCCTTGCTGACAGTTAGGGGAAGGAAGGAATTGGTAGAAGACATTGGAGATCAGGAAGGATATTTTGGATCATTTGTTGGAGTAATCTAGATATATACTGTTGTACTGTTAGTCTTTTTTGTGTGTAATATTTGTAAACTGGTTGTTTTTTTACTGGAAAGTTTACTCCGTTATATTTGCGAGGCATTCTGACAAAATGAGACAGAACTGAGCACAAACAAACCTGCCGTGTCTCAACGTTATCTGTTCTGAGTTAATGTCTGGATGCAAATAATTACAAATTTGTAACAATACATCTTTAAGTAGAAAGAGCAGGCTTGTACTTTTCAAGGATTTAGGGCTGATACAGTACAGAGAAGGCAGTTGATATTAACATCGTAGACAAAAGTACCAAACAAAAGGGGAGGGAGGAAGCAACGAGACTCGTAGCATCTTTGATGAGCAGACACTGGGAGACAATAAAAGTACAAGTGCACTCCGTCCCTGACCCACCACGCAATGACTCATAGCAACATTCATACTTGAATGATCCTAGCAACATTGGCAATATAGTGCAGCGTCGTTAGCAACCTAACAATAGAAGAGACGCCCCATACCCACAGACTCTATCATTACACTCAGCCCTCTTTCTTGAGAGATAACAAGACCATGAAAGGCTTGAGAAGTGGGGTGCTGTTTAAAGGTTACGCTTCCTTAGCAGATAATAAGCAAATACATTAGTCAGTCACTCAAATTAGAGCAGATATATTTAGGCCATCCGTGTGATCCATTATAACGAAAGAGGTCTCTAGTTGAAAGAGGACACTAAGTGATCCTTTCTAGTGCAACACTGTTTATAATGAAGACATCTTGAGTTCTCGATGCATTAGGGGCTGGTGTAAAACATGCATAATTGTGTTGGTGAAAACATAGTTCTCTTGCAGTGTATCTCATGTACTCTGATACAGATCATGTACGTGTTTGTAATAGGCCTCCAAGTCATTATGAAGCTTGACTCTTGATGGTAGTGTAGTTAATGATTGTACTCGCTTCTCCGATGCATTGAATGGTAGCACTGCCCCCCCCCCTTTGTCCAGCAATATGTGAAGTGAGTAGCCTATACTCATAGGCCTATACAATAAGACACAAGTTCAAACACTAAAGAAAGTCTCATTTATTTCTGTTTCCCTTCGTCCCTGCTTTTTTTGTATTCATTGTTTGCCAACTTATAGGTCAGTCACTGTGCAAATCAATCTGTACGTTTGAAAATGTTTGAAAATGTGAACATTTCATGAAGCAAACTTGATAATAATAGCCCCTCAGAAAATGGCCGATGATGTTCAAGAGATGCATGAAATAAAACCCAATCCAATCCTTATGTGTTAACAGTGTCAGCATCTGATTGGCTTACTGAAAGCTAAACTCCAATTGGCCAAAAGTTGAAGGACTCAGAAAACACGAAAGAATAAATCATCTTCCTCTTTTTTCATGAGACAGGGAAGTGCTGAAACCATAAGTCTCATCACAGTTACCACAATGACTCATCGGTATACAATGTACCTATTTTCCTGAAATATATACATTTTAAAGATAAACACTGGGCAAACCAATTGCCCCTGATAAGCATAACAAATAGCATTCTCCAATCTGGAGGTAAAAAAAAAGCACCCCGAATGATTCGTCTGACAAATCTCATAAATGAGTAACACAGTTCTACAGAGCCCAGTATTTATTCCATCTATAAACTGTTTATCACTGTCCAGCAATTCATCATTTCATAAGTGGACCTATGAGACTACGAACTGAATTCATTGTGATAATGTGATGTATGGATTACATCAAGAATGAGGTGACTACAAATACAAAGCCTAATAAATAGATGGCTGGCTACAATTGGAAGTACTAGTTCCATTGGGCCTTTATCTGATATAAATATAATAAATCCCGCTCATTTATTAATCCACAGCTAGCCAAAGTAGGGCACTTCTGTTATTAAAAGGGCTTGCTAAACTACCTCTTGTCAATATTTGTATGACAAGCATTGGAACAAATGTCTCAAGTTCCTTTTTTTTTACTCAAGAATTAACTTGCAAAACAATATGTCAATCACGTGCAAAAAGTGGGCCAACTCCAACAGCCAATTATTTTCCTGAACCCCAAGGGCCTCATTCCATTTTTTTTTAAAGTGATGCAAATTATATCCTCTGTTTCACAGGAGGTTAAAGATTTCCTCACCAGAGCCCTCAAGAAAACAGAGTTACAAAACTACACATTGGTGAAAGTTCTTGCCTAGATGCCCAAATTTACAGGGCTTTAAAATTACCACAAAAAAAACTCAACCTACAATGAAATACAACTCCCACAATACAATTAATCACCGGACAATACTCTCAGGCAAACTATCTATAGATGCTCTCTGATGTCATTCACCCGTGTCATTCTGATCGTCAACTGTAATTTCTTCTATCAACATATGCCACTGCCTGCATGGCTAGATGATATCTATGGTACTCTGCTTACTAAAGCGTGAAAGGATGTTTAATTTTATATAAGGCTAAGCTAATAGAGGAAATTGGCCATTCGTCACACTGGCCAAGAACAAATTTGCGAACGAGCCGAGAGGCACTTGTGCAGCGCGGTCGAACTAACACGAGAAAGTGCACAACCTTTACAGGTACCTCGGTGGATTAAAAACACACCGGCCTGTTATTCTTTGGTTTCTACATCATTGTAACAAAGGCTGACTCATGATAAAACAAATATTTAACCAATGGTATCTAGAGATGGGTCAGCCGCAGCTATAGTTGGCCGTTTTCAATCATGCAGTTGACAAGATCAATTGGCAAATGGCACACCTTTGGACCATCAGAAAATTTACAACAATAGAAAGCTTGACTGATTACCAATCACAATTTTATGTAAACAACCTTGACTTGAGCTGAATCTAGGGAAACAAGGGGTATCATCCCCCTACATGTAGCTCAATGAACCAACCAACCAACCAAAATTGTGTACCACATCCATACCTTTTTTTCCTTCAGTTGAACAAAGGAAATATTTCACTTGGTCATAATGGCATTAACCACTTATTTTTTCAGTCTAAATCAGTTGTTATCCTTGTGGTTTATTTGATTATTTAGTGCAAATTTCCTTGAATTGTGTGCAGACTTTTCATCATGATCTGTCCAAAACCCTGATTTACAGCTTGCCAGCCACCATAAACAAAATTCCCACAATTTACTGATGGTGGACCTTAATTTGGTGTTTTTGTCTCCCATAACTCAAATGTCTTTTTCCAAACAGGTGGTCTAACAGAGACCAGCAAAATAGTTCAAGTTCATGCAAGACCCCATCTGTTAAACCTTGAACACCCAACTGTGTAAACCTGTACAGGAAACCAACAACATGTTGTACAGCCTGTCAACCAAACCTCCAACCGATCTAACATATTTCTCCCAGTTGCAGCCAATAAAAATCTCTCCGGGACCCAAAATGAGTTTTTACACGAGCTTGTTCCTTGCTGCTATGGTCAGTCACTCTTTGCCACTATGGTCCCTGGGGTTTAAGCAATCCCAGGTGTCTCAGGAATACTCAATTTTGTAACAGCATCCGGTGATCAATGCTTCCTGCTGTTGCAATCACAAGGAGACCAAACTTTTCAGATGAATTGTTGAATTTCTAAAGTTCCAATGATAGATTCTCTAAGACCTGTTACTGGTTAGTCCTAAATATTGCAGAGCGCACTTTATTCAAGTCAAACGCACAAAAACCAGTTAAAAACAAAAGTTTAAAGTGCAAATACAGCACCATTACCTTAAAACGATATCATCATTAGCCTCATCTTTTGTTTGCTTTATTCGAACATGAATTACAGCTTTACGGCATTTCCGAGCATTTTCACTTGTCTGCGGCACTGTTGCTAAACCCGTTCTGTCGGAATTCATCAAAATGACGGATGTCACTGACTGAGCTGGCGAACTGTGAATTTGTTTTTTAAGCCGTCATCGCCTCCAGGCAGTTGACTTATCAGCTTAACCTCTTAAGCAGATTTGCAGCCAATTTTGGTCCAAATTAGACCATTTTCCTCCTCTCTCCGTTGTCAGGGGCTTGAAAGCTGAAGAACCGGGATGAAAGAGGCAGGGTTGTCTAATAAGGAGCAATTGCAGAAATCCTGAAGATGACTTAATTACATCTGAAGACATCTGGCAAGCAATGCGATACCTCAAGTTACTCCGCTATAACATTCAGGTTCGGTGGCAATTGGGTCCGGTTGGACCATGTTGCCATAGTAACTGGCATCTCTGGAGTCCCACTGCCTCTAAATGGGTGTAGAGTAACCAACCCAAACCAATTTGTAACACTGTAAGTGGAGTATACTTACATTAAGTGGGACGGTTCATATGCTCCATACAACATCAACCTTTTTTTGGAAGCAAATTTACATTTTTAGTTCCTGCTGGCTCCTGTCCTGAAGGGAAATGTTTGACTCTTTGATTTTTTTGAAAAATGTGGTAGCAAATCCATTCATATTAACATACTTTACAAATTACAAGGAAACTACGCGCCATTTGCGTAACTAGGGTTGAATTTCTAAAGGAGGGGAGGGGGAACAGAGAGTACGCACAAATCTCATAAATGAGTAACACAGTTCTACAGGGAACAGAGAGTACGCACAATTTTCGAGTACGCACAATTTTTTAAGGAGGGCAAAATGTACATCTTTTAATCAAACTCTATCCTACACCATTTTTATTCATTGACATTTTATACACAAAATGTACGTTCATATTACAGCTATATGATAGTGAACAGATGCTCTAGTTTTCTGGACATATAATAGTTTCCCTTTCAGAAATGAAATCCCCAAGACAAAGAATGGTTTTCATCAAATCTGAGACATCCAAAGAACTTAGTTGTGTGTTTGTTTGTAGTCTGATACCTCCAGTGGGACTCCGTTCAGGAAGTGAAAGCCCTTTGTATTTATTTTGAGGTCAAACGCTGCCATGGTGGTCCAAAAAAGAACATAAACAAAACTCATGATTTGATCAAATCGAGCTCTGCATTTCCATGTGCTTGTGATTAAAAAACAAATTTGAACTCACAAAGTTTCGCAGAAAAACAATTTTAATTCAAGTTCGAATTTGGACAACGTTTGAATTTTTGTTAACTCTTCGCTTAGAAAACTAGTCACCTTTAAAATTTGCTGAACACAGAATACTTGCTAAACATAAGAGGCTATGAGACAATAAATTGTATTATGTTTCACATTTGTACAATGGAAAGGATAATTTCGTTTGGTGGTGATTTCCATTTCGCTTGGCTTTACCTCTCGTGGAATGGAACATTCCATCTGTTAACTTCATGAAATGATTCTACCATTACACTAATAAATATTCATCATTTAAATACTTTGAATATTGCTTTTTAACTGGTTCTCTCAGATGCGTGTAATTTTTTTGTCCAGCACATCAATACCAAAATATTTCCTGTCAACACTAGCAAATTGGGTTCTGGTTCCATTTAGAATTGATACATCGACTCATTATAGATTGTGAAGCTGGAATATTTATTTCAGATCCATTAAAACTACACAATCCTAACACTGGCTTTAGTGCATGCACACTTCCTTGACTGTTTGACTAGAAGAAACACAAGTCACACAGAGGAATAAATCTAACAGCCTCTGGCATTAATGACTATGGGCACCGAGGCATAAAAAGGTAATATCTCAACTCAATTGCAAAGAAATTACTCTATCAATCTTTGGGGAAACAAAGTTTACAATTTAAAGAAGCATCTGTGAAAAGCTTTGGACTACAACACCAGCATCAAACTATCTTCTATTAAACACTAATAGTGGGGAAGATAGGGAAATATTTGAGGGAATTGTACCTTTGATGATACAAGCATGTAATTTGGCACATTATCAGAGTACCACTAGTATGTTGTGAAAAAGTCATTTGGCCATAGAAAATCACAGATTTGTCTTTAGGAGAAATACAGGTAGAATAACTAGCAATTTTAAACATTTTCAAAATGGCTGCCATTGTTTGTTATTCTACTCATCTGTGATGACCCTATAGCCAAATATCTTTCTCATGACATACTCTGACTGTGTGCTAAATTCCATGCTTGTATCATTAAAGACACAATCCTATCACCTATCTGCCGTACTATACTAAGAAAAAGGCATTTGTTTTGGGCTAGCATATGGTTTGCACTTTAACGCCACAAAGTCGTATATTGTAGTCTATTCGCCTTAGAGATATGTACACATATATACACACGCAACCAGAATTCCAACACTGCATTACGACCAGCATTTCCCAGCCTTGTAAGACATCAATCCTGCAATCCTTAGATACAATTTCTTCTTGAAATTTAAGCCTAGCCCGTAAGTTTCTACGGAGGGAGGGCAGTGTGCCGTGGGCTGGAGGGATATGGTATCAAAGTAAATGATACAATATCATTTGAGGTCTGGCATTTCTGGACCATGTGTCATTAGATGTGGAGACTGAGATGGAACAGACAAAGCTTTTCTTTCTAGTTAATAGTTTCTCGTCTTCGCGAGAATTGAAGACCTTTTCTTGTTTGTTATGTTCTAAAAAAAAACCAGCACTGTGGCCCCCTCCCCCTTCAGTGCCAAAAGCCAAATTGAATTCAAAAATTGAAATATCTGATCTGCCCAATAATTGGGGTCTAAATACGAGAAAATTTTCTTTCTAGTACAAACAAAAAGTAGTTAAGACTTTAATAAACAAACCAGAAAAAAAGTTGCCCTTACAATTTACAAATTACTTTGGTGTCGCAAGTATGCCTAGATCTTAAAGTATTTTGCTCAGACAAAGAATGTTTTGCTCCCCGACAATTTAAGAACATGAAAGCAAGCTCCCAAGCCCTATTTCCCATCTGCCAAAAGAATTCCCTAATTCCATTCTGATTTTTTTTATACCCCTGCCAAAAACATCGATGGCATAACTGACGAACTGCTTCTAAATCTTTCTCAACATACAGCTTGGGAGCAAACAGGAGCCACGTGGGTTTTCCATCACAAAACAATCCTGGTCTCATATGGAAAACTGAGGCACATACTTGCTCGTCTTCGCCACTTCAGAAGAGGTAGGAAGAATGTGATGGCATGTGATGCGCTACCGACGATGCGGACTAAAGATCTATCCTTGGTATTATCACTGGCGAGTGCTCGGTACAAATATTAAGCTAACCATTAATGATACGAGCTACAGGAAGTAGAAATGGACCAGAAAATCGTTCCGTCACAATTCGTATTTCATTTACTGAACCAGACAGACCATGTGCCGTAATTTACTTTCCGCCCAGCGGATTTATATGATTTATGAGACACCATTGTCAAAACGGTATATCGCAATGTTGCTCAACTATTTCAGGACCATCTTTGATAAATCATCCCAAAGATTGAGAAATCTATTTTTCAGAAGACTGATATATTTGCCGCTCATCGACTTTTACAAGGATGTGGAACTTTTACAAAAGACCTTCATAAATCACGCGGTACTTAAACTCACATCTTCCATTGATGAGACCCACCCACTTTTTTCTTTAACCCATCTGAGTTTGGCTCTAAGAAACCTGAATCACTAGAGAGTCCATCTCAGTCAACTATCCCAGCCAGGAACAGGTGCAATGCCTGATACTCTGCATGAACAAAAGAAAACCAAGTCTTTTAAAAAAAGAGGTCAGGATGTTCAGCCTCTCAACCTGGACCAAGCTCAACCCTGGACGGACCCGTTGCCGCCCCAGGTTCCAGTTTTTGATTATTCAAATTTGTGACGTTTCACAATTGCTTCATGCAAACTGAGCTTATTTTGATAAAAAAACAACATCCTACAAAATACCTCCATGGTTTAAGTTGCCATATCTGTCAAAAATATACATCTTTCTTCAGGACGGTGATTTTTGTCACAGCTGAAAGTGCAAACAGCTTCTTCTGAATTTCCTCGCACCCTGTCAATCCCATTGGTCAATTTCTCACTTGCTTTGACCGAAACAATCTTCCAAATTGTCAGTTTTCTCACCTTCACTTTCCCTAGCCATCATCACCTCTGCCGTGAAAAGTTCTCCAGCCACAATATTTCTCTTCTAAACCAACAGGCTCAAAGTTCTGCCAGATTCCCATAAGCGATGATGGAGTTCACGGGATCATTGGTCTGTAAAGGGATGGTACATCACGGCGGCAACCAGGATCTTTTCGCACTTCATTTCTATTTCAACAGTCTTGACACCCACATCAGCACCAGATTCCACAGTTCTGATGAACAAAGAATTTGCTAAGCACAAAGACTATTTACCTAGCAAAATTGGCTATCGTTCAGAATGTCTGCACTTGTTTCAACTATTTCCCAATTACGCTGATTGTTGTTTACAATAACCGTACTAGCTGGCAACTTTAGTTTTCAAAGACATTATATTTCTTTATTGGCATTTTGTTTTTGATTTTATACATTTGCACTTTTCCTCAGAAAAATCCCGCAGATATCAAACTATTTTGAGAATTGAAAGTGTTACTCTGGCAGAAATAGACAACCAGGTTGAACTTGCTTGACTGCTAAAAAAAATCAATTATTTTCTCCAAGGATGAGATTATCAATTAAAATAAAAATGTCTTAAAAGTGATGAAATGTCGGAAAGATGCATATCTTTCTGTATACTAATAATATCTTTCTCTCAGATTTAAAATGTCGTATCTGTTACAAAAGTTTTAAAAATCTCTAACATTTCCAGCCTCTATTTCTCGTCAGAAAGGTTCATGTTCCATTAATTAAATATTGTAATGTGAGAGGTATAGCAATAGACCTTATGCATAGCGGCCATCAGAGAGGGCATCCCTCAGTAATGAAAGGCAGTTTCCTATAATTTCTATGACATGAAATATCTGCAACTCTTCAGATTTAAGCACCTGATGTCTGCCAACCATCAAAATAAAAACAGAAGAAACAACGGCGGAAATAGTTAACACAGAAAAACAAGTTGTAAACTGGTTGTGATTCCATAATAAGCTGACTATTATGTTAATGTAATTATGTACCTGTGTTTATGACTTGATCTACTAATTCCTGCGGGTTCATCTGCAAATAAAGACTAGTTCTTCAATTTGGTTCTTAACAGAGATGAGTGTTGTCGCATAACAAATAATGTCATTCTCTGAGATTCAAAAATTTGATTTCAGACAAAAATATGACAAATCTCAAGCCTGTATTAAGTTGAAGAGAAAAAACATTAAACTGTAGACTGGTCAAGGAATTGCAATTTAAAGTATTATGTCATCATTTAAAAGAAAAGGAGGTTTTAAAATCAAATTACAAAATAGTTGGGATATAAAGCTTTCAAACAATTCATGTTGTCTTGGATAAAATTTATAAAATGAACCTTATTCCGGCGAGTTCATGGCACTCTAAGAAAAATGGAGCTCACAAAAGGGTCAAAAGTGGACGGAAACCTGACTTGACTCTGCATTGTATTGTTATTGTCAACAAAGCCGGGAGTAAAGGTCTACAATTTCTGTACTGAAAGGAAAAACAAGCATTGCATTCACACCTGGACCTTTTTAGAGACACCGTCCAACTGACCTTAATGAAATCATGGACCTTACTCAAACAAATTAATGCTAATGTACTTTTTTCCCAGTCATCTATTTCTAAACTAGCTGAGCTGAAGGAACTGTACTTTGAAGAAGAAAAACAGATCTAAAAATGTTTTATAAGATGGAATTTTCATCGGTTGATGTAAATTCAATACTGGGTTAGCCTTTCAGTCACCGACGCAATTATAAATACGTCTTTGAAAATCAATTAAAAGCCAGTATTGAGATCTAAACAAAACCTACTACTGAAAACTAACTGCACATGCAGGTGTATCCCCAGCTGTGTTAAATAATCATTGGAAATATTGCAAAACTTGGAGAGCTTGTCCAACACTGACAAACATTCTGGTGCTATTTGGAGAGGTCAAGTGCACTCTTCAGACATCACAATAACCCACAAAAACCCAAATAGTACAGACCAACTATAGCCCTCCCTTGACTGAGGTTAGACTCCCTGAAGGGCTAAGATAAACCCTTCACTGTTCCCGTAATTTGTGCGTAACTGCACTGCCTTTCAATAGAGCCAAATCCCTCTCAAATCCTTAGCCAAACCACAGCCAAAGCCAACTGCGATCTGATTGTGAAGGTTACATGAATACTAATCCAAGTTTTAACCCCTGGAGGGGCAAACCGGGCGGCCTGCTTTGTCCAAAAGCGGTGCTGAGAAGAGTTGCCAAAGATCTTTTGTGAGGTGGGCTTTTTTTTACAAGATCAATTTGGTTGTTTACCTATGACCCATAGTAATAATACCTACTTGTGGAGAGTTCAATGACAATGACTATTTTATATTTTGACATCGTGAAGAAGTTGAGTTGAATAATAATACAATTTGGACAGTACAATACAACTTTTTCTCTCAGTGGAGTTGGATAAAAATTTAAGGCCACATGATCGACAGAGGGGGGTTGTGACTTGATGTTATCAACCCTGGCAAGCTGGCACATTACCGAGGAAACAGGTTGGTGCTGATTAGCCTAGCCAGGGGCGATTTGCTCTCGTAAAGAACGGATAATTTGTCAAGAGGGTTTTCATAGCAAATTTCTTTTCTTTGCTTTTGGAAGTTTCCTGAGGCCATTTATCTGACTTTTCAGCTAAACCTGGGCAGCTCACAGGGACCACAATACTCGATGCATGTACAAACATTGAACAAGCTGACCCCAAACCATAGGAACCAAATAAATATATTGGAGCTACTTCTAGGAACTAAGTAAATGCTGAGCAACTCATGTACATGTAGTTATACCTGGGCAGGAACTACATTGCTCAATGCATGTACAAACATTGAACAAACCGACCTCAAACCATAGGAACCAAATAAATATATTGGAGCTACTTCTAGGAACTAAGTAAATGCTGAGCAACTCATATACATGTAGTTACCTGGGCAGGGACTACAATACTCAATGCGTGTACAAACATTGAACAAACCTACCTCAAACCATAGGAACCAAATAAATGACTTGGAGCTACTTCTAGGAACTAAGTAATGCTGAGCAACTCATATACATGTAGTTAGCTGGGCAGGGACCACAATGCTCAATGCATGTACAAACATTGAACAAACCGACCTCAAACCATAGGAACCAAATAAAAATCACGGAGCTACTTCTAAGCTCTATAGGAACTAAGTATAAATGCTGAGCAACATAATAATGTACATAAAAGTGTACAATCAGTTTTTCCTACCTCTGTTCTAGTGCATGTAGTAGAATTTTTAGACAAAGTAGACATTTTACCTAAGTAGATCATTACTTAGAGAAACAGGTCTAGATGATCTTAAGCCACTTCAGTTGACATAATGATATCACCTCCATGCTGTAGTCAACAACAGACTCCATTGACAGGTTAGACAAATGAGGGCAAAATAACACCCTTGATGACCATGAAATGTCAATGTCCACAATGGGTGGTCAAATACTGCAAACTAATCTACTAAGTGCTAAGTATGTTTACAAGAACAACAAGCAAACATAATTTATCTGTTAAATTATCTCCTTTTCTAGGAACTTACTGATTTTCATAATGATTTGCTGGACTTTGAACTTTTCTTTTTGACTCTGAAGATAATCTTAATTGTTAAGATTGAATTATCAGGCTCTTAATTTATTTGAAATGTTAGAAAATCAGTTATCTGGAAAATGAAACATTTTCGAACATTCTTAAGAAAAAGGAAAAGACGAACAAGCCTAAAGGTCTACATGCAATACCTAAGAGAATAATTAGTAGAAATAAGTATGTTTTATTGTTGCCCAAAATCTGTTATCGCACAATATCTTTAATTGTTGTACTGCCTCTATCTACCTAGACACAGAACTTAATGTTTTAAATATAGGTCTAAAAAAATATCGATTAAATAAACAATATGACTCCTTCCTTAACCCATGTATTCAATCTTCAGCATAATTAAGACAAGCGCTCTGAATCAGACAACAAAGGCTGGCCGTATCGGAAATGGCATTTGCTAATTATTAACTCTCTCTTATCTGATGCACACACCAAAAACCTTAACTTTGTACAAATGACACACACTCCAGCCAGGGGCAGTCATAAAGGTACAAAGATCCGACTGCATTCTCCACACAACAGCTCCCGACTCACATTGCCACCAATGGGCTACCTACATATCGGCGCGGCGTGCAAAGGGAGCCCTGCTTGAACATTACCCACTGGCGCCTAAGGGCACTTAACGAGCCATATTTTAGAGCAATTTAGAGAGAAATTAATTTGCCTAGCTTCTATTTAATGACTCTAGCCCCCTACTCTAGTACACACATAATTCACTGCAGGCAAAATAATTCTCAACAATCCTAATCAGTAGATACTGAACACTACAAGTCCGCAGAGTCGAATCAATCCCCCCCCCCCCCCCACCCCCCCACCCCCCATTAGCCAGTTTCTGGTGAGTTGCACAGACACAATGACATTTATTACCCCCTGCGGCGCCAAAACCTACCACAAAAGACCAGTCTTTCCCCCAACAATCATTCAATTCTTTGCACCGAATAAAAAAATGAAAAAAGCCCTTCACATCTGCCAAATTTCCGGTAATCTTGCTTAGGGGACTAGTGGGAGAAAAGAGAATAATGCAGGTCTTACCCCACAGGGGTGCATGTCCCGGGTGTAATTTTTTACAGGGGTTTTGTAATTTTCCGCAGGTATTATGTCTGGAAGGTGATCGGTGATATAACAAGAGGTGGGAGCAATTGTTGGGAGATGATTAGTTAGTGATGGATCAATGTACAGAATGTCAATCATAGTGAGAGATAAGGTTCATTGTACTGCATAGACCTAGGGACAATAGCAGTATGTGTATGTGCTCTAGTCTATAAACAGGCTGTGACAAAGAAAATGCACTATATTTGCTTGGTGAGTGGAAAATAAACACTTTTTTATCAAAATTTGGCCAAAAATTGAATTTTCTCAAAACGACTTGAATATCATCTTTGATGCAGAAGGAATATCAATCAATAAAAACAAAAATGGCTCTTCAGAAAAAAATAGAAGACATGTATGTGTGGGACACCAATTAAACTCTCAATTTATACTGGCAGGTACCGAACTGCATGTGATTGATGGTATCCTGATATCATTAGCACAAAACCTGCCCTATGGGTTGTTTTGAAAAGCCCAGGCTTAACCAACAATTAAACCAATTGAGTTTTTAGTTTGTAACAGTTTGTACTAGTGTCTACAGCCCCTGAGCAATAAATAGTTCAGTTATAATCTTTAAATCACTGAGTTACCATTTGTTTATGAAGTAGTTTCAGAATCTTGTGCATGTACACGTCTAGAATTCATGTCTAGAATTTCCATTTCAAGAGAATTAATTGTAATTAATGTAAAGCGTTACTTTTTGTCAGGTCAAGTGGTAAGACGTCTGCACCAGAAAGCAGAAGGTTGTGGGTTCGAGTCCCACACAAGGGATTTATCGATATAAAGTCACTTGAGCAGAATTGTTTTTAATTAGAATTTAGAAGGCATTCCGGAAACACAAGCCTTGTGCAAATATATGTTTCGTCAGTCAAGTTTAATAGTGTACTCTCAATCACTCACTTAATTCAGTATCATTATTTTTTATCTCCAGCAAATAATCAAGATTAGATAAGGTTTAATGAGGTCATTCCTAAATTCTAGGTCCAGAATGTACAGAACTGGTTTCATCGGACTATACTGTTTGTTAGTTGCCTGGAGGCCCTGGAATGCTTCGCTAGAAATTGGGGCCCTCCGCAATTAAAAGATCAGGCACATGGCCACAGAAATAGCTGCCTAGAAACCAGAGTTTTACCAGAGTAGATAACGGCCCAAGAAACCAACAGAATTCTGTTGCTTTAATCAGAAGAGGCTGATACTGTGACCACTTCATTAAAACCATCTGGGGTAAACTAATTTATAAGTTAAACAAAGTCCAGCAGGCTCAGATGCATATAGATGACCATTGCAAAATAAGACCATATTTGGCACTCTAAGAAGCAAACAAGAGCTGAGCACACAAGCAATAAGTTACAACATCAGTTGTGATTATTAAGATACAAGATGCCACAATCTCTAGATTGTCTTGGCCAGTCTAATGAACAGAAGCCTCCTTAATGGCCTCAACTTTTCTCTAGCAGTTGACAAGTTTTCAAGTTGAAGCAGGCAAAAAGCACGTCAGCAGATGTGATTTTTTCCCCTTTAACACCACTTTAGTAACCACACTGCTCTGAAGACACGACTTACTCAGATGTGAAATTTGTGCCTGGTGCTTTAATAAATTAATAGGAACCTGTTTCCAAACTCCATTTACTAAATGAGCATCCTTCAAGAGAGTCCCTGGCATTGTGGGTGCAGGTTGGGACACAGAAAAGAAACCAAGCAATTTGGAAAAATTGGGAGAATAGCAATCGTGAATAGTGCATTTTGTAGAAGTACATTGTAATTGAAGCCACATTTGACATTCACGTACTGGTACTTCAGAATTAAGTGATGGGTTGTGATGGGTTGTGAAACGTTTCTACTAATTTGTATTTGAGCGCCTAATATATACAAGCACTTGTCAACAAATTGACCGCTTTTAACAATAAAAGAAAACCAAGCTTGACAATGCAATTGCATTGGCACACATTGGAATCTTGTTTACGACAAGATGGACGACTATGACTTGCAAGACTGGCACTTCAGCATGATTTACTTTCCTCACTCATGGTACAGTTAAAACCAAGCAATTATCTCCTCATTATCATCCACCTGAAATGCTTCTACAATGGGCTACACAAACACTGGGATTTACAGGGTATTAGGAAAGGGAATCTAATGGCGCTGTTAGCCAAAGGAAATCTTCAACAAAGGGGGCAATTGGTAAGGGGATTAAGAGTAGTGACAGTTAGGGGATTTAAGGATGAAAAAAAACCAGGGACATGCCTGGAAAGAGAAGAGCAGATAAAAGGTGCCAAAAGGAAACGCAAACACTGACAAATTACTGGGCTTAAATTTACCCAATTAACCAGTACAAGTCAGATGCATGCAAAGTTTTTTCTGGAATTCAAAGCTAATGACGGATAAATACGTCATGGGCAGGGCAATGACGTAGGATTGAGGTTCGTGAAAAAAACAATCCTGCGCCTGGGCCCAGTCAATGTTAAAATAATCCTGGCGTGAACTAGTTAAAGGTAAGAACTACAACCACAGCACCTACATGTAGAACTGATATGTACATACATAATTGGAACTCATTTGTACATTGGTACTTGGTGTGCTCAGATATGTAGCCTGATGAGCCCAATTTGGAGTTGTTAATTGGGTAAATTTAACCACATGATATTTTAGTGTACCTGTATATTTTTATTTGTGCGCTAAAATGATGAGAATATTTAAAAGTTAAATTGTCTTTTGAAATACCCTTATTTATCCACTCTGATAAAGAACTAATCTTTCACGAGTAAACATTACTCATATTACTATGTACTGACAATGTGAGGTTCACTTGATACAACATGCCAAAGTTTGTCTGGAAAATTAATCAAACAGCTAGAATGGTCTGCGAACAAATTTACAAAGCTTGTGTCATTTGTTTGTTTAGTGTTGACATTTGCTGATAAAAATGTCTCATTGACAGGGTTACAGAAAAATGGTCTTGACCACTGTAGGAATGATATTAACAAAAATAAGTAAACCAAAACCTCAACCATTTCTAACAGTACAGTTCAGTTTCCGAAAACAAATTTGGAAAACACTGGAAGGCAGAAAGTAATAAGATTTTGAAACATTTGCTGGGGCAACAAATATGACAATGTAGGGAAACATTCCAGATGGCATAACAGACTCCACGTCGACAGACAGCTCATAATTCCACCAAAGCACTTGTGTTTTTGTAGGATATTCCAGGTGCACAGGCTGAACTCGCCTGAAGCTCACTCGCACTGCCTGAACGTCTTCAAGACATTTGTCCTTATTACAGGTTATTTACAAGATTGCATAAAGGGTTACCAAAGTTACTTTCTCTTACAACCCTTTCTAAACAAACATTGTATTAATTACATGTAATAATCGGGATACTTACAAAATAGTCCTGTAGTCCTTGACAAAAATACCAGATTTTGCATCAGAGATCGGCAATCGCCCATATGTACACACTGAATGTAATAAGTGTGGGGAGAAAAAATCCAATCTTTCTGTGTAATTTTGTCTGGGAACCTCATGCAGTGTACAAACATGTACGTACTACATTTGTCATCTTTACAAGTCTTGAGTCTATATACTCTACATGTAAATGTACATCATTAAGAAAATTGCAAAACGCAAAGTGCGCAGTGCAGCGTCATCTGAGCCTTACAGAGAAGAACAAGAAACTGAAATGAATCTGGGAAACAAATCTAAAATCTGTCACCACCTTCCTCCTTGCTACTCCCCAAATTGGCTCCTACATCCTGGAGTGAATCCTCTACAGGTCACAGGGGTCAGTCTTAAAAAAGATACCTGTCCTCCTTCCCTGTACCTTCTCTCAATCACGACAATCGAGTCCTCCTGGTTAACAATCAAGGAATGACATCATCCGCCCCTTCATCAAAGAACCTACAAATATGCAATTTCTTTGGGTCATCTTAATGAAAGCCTCAGCCTACATGTAGTATTCGGATTTGTATCTTTCTTTCTTTTTTGAGTTGAGATCTTAGATTATCAACCGTTCTGAATTCCAATTTTTAGCGACAGTCACCTTGATGAAAACCTTCCAAGAAGTTGTAATCATCTTTATAAGGTGGTCACTGCACCTGATCTTACTGGCTTATTACTGACAGCCATCACATTTTGTATTTTGATCAAATTGACTGAAAAAAGAAAGTTTTCTAAGAGACGGAGATGCAGAAAAGGCTATGCAATCTGAACTGAGTACCCACGCACGTCAGCAATTGTTCCAGATTACAGAACTACGGATGGTTAACCAACTTTACAAATTAACCATAGTTTACTTCTCAGACAATGAAAGAGAAAGGTTTTGTTTGCCATCAATTAATGTGCAGGTGGATTCAAGTCAATACATGAAGTGTCGTAGGGAAAAACAAGAGCCATTTATCAAAACAGCGTGGATTAAAAATTAATACTTTTGCAAAACCCTTTAGGTTAATTTGTTTTCTGTCACAGTGGCACATGACAAGAAAGATTGATTGTCATTTTAAGTGAAGCTGGACTTGAATGTCTTACATACTGTACCTGCTAATAGTGTGAACATGAGGTTAGACAGAAATGTTAATTACACCCACATGGATCACCATGCATCTCTGGGTGCACTGCACTGTGACATACATGTGCCATGATCACAGAACAGAAAATATTTTCTCCTCCCCAGCTCTAAAATCACTCCAAAAACTCTGGAGTATTACTCTAATCCCGAGCAGCGTATAGAAGATAAATGATCTGCATCAGATGGTATCCGCGGCAATCATTGTCCTGAATATTCTCTGCAGTTCGGCACGAGATTTGATTAAGTACGACAGTAAATACTTAGGTTCGAGTGATTTACATGGCCGCGACATCAAAGTCCATTTCACAGCTTGAATCAATACTCAATAGCATTCTCGGCGGCGAGGTTCAAAATGCTTGATCACCCAGTGAGTCTGGGGACTCAGCCTCTCTCACATGACTTACCGGTGATTTTCTGTGTGCGTTTTCAAATGACAACTTCCGGGAACCAGGCTTTTTTGTCTATACAGGAATTACACGGATTTGGCGCTATTAAACTTTGGTTAATCACCAACAACAATTTCCCTTTCATAGCCTCACATTTTGTTGCATGACAGGTTTTTTCAATCTAAAAGGGGGTCCCTGGTCGTGTATGATTGGGAGAAGAAAATTAACGGATTTTGGTGATGAATTTGCTCGTCATGAGAGCTTTAAAAATGAGAAGCGTTCGTTGTCCATCAAATAGTTCTTACCGAAGAATGACGTAAAAAGCAACGAAAAAAACACTAAAAACTAAACAACATGTACAAATTGAGAAATACAAAGTATTGCACACTACAGAACAATGTAGAAGTTATAACCCCATTAGGTCTTGACAAATTACATTCTTTTCTCAATGCCATATCCCAACTGATAGTCTCCATATGTGCATGATAATATCCCCCCCCCCCCCCTTTCCCCAACCTCCTACAGTACATGTACCCACATAACCCTGTCTCTCACCCCTTTCACTAGGCCCAGTCTCCAAATTACCTGGGCCCAATCCTCAGCTCTGTACTCCTCCCAATTATCAAAATTGAAGGTGTATTGGTTACAGGATTAGGGCGTTTGAGCTACCCGCGGGCCGTTTCCGGTACAAAACATGGCCCTGCCAATGGGCACGTATGACCTAGGATCGCTGGGTCGGGCAACACCCCCTAAACCACCCACAAATCTGTTTGCATAGCCTCAAGTCGCCCCAAACCGGAAAACCGTCAAGAATTTATATAAACACCCAGTCTGCCAGGTAATGTTGCACATTGGTATTTTTGGTAAAGCTCGGTTATTGGTTTAACCATATATACGACATGAAAAGCAACCACCACAAATCCTCCCTTGATCAAGTCTTATGAAAGTAAACAGTGGACGAAGGTATGATGGGAGATTACACTGCCACGATCTCGCAGGTGTCCCTTCGAGCTAGATTTGACCCAGGAAAAACATTAGACTTTGGAGAGAAAACAAGCAAGACCAAGATAGAAAATGCAGACAAAAATTAATTCTGAGAGAACTGGTAGCAGCAGGGGATCCAGAAAGAAGAGGGGGGGGGGGGGGGGGGGGTTGCAGCAACCAGCACACCCCCCCCTTATTCATCACCTTATTTTAAAGAAGGCATGTCTTGTCTTGTCTTGTCATTTTCATATGTTTTTTCTGCTGTCTTTAAAGATTGAATAAGATTAATACTGCTGCAAACTGCTTACTGGCTGGAATGACCTGAAATATACAAATCAAATAAGTTAAGAGGGCCTAATATTTCGATCTTAACAAGATCTTCTTCTTCTTTAAAGATTGTTACCCTCATAAGACAATATATGCCCCATTTGTAATGTTCGGATTTTGCCTCTATTTTGAACCCCCCCCGCCCCACCCCCCCCCCCCACCACCCCCCTTCTCTCTATCTCTTCCCTTGCTCCTTTTCACAAAAGCTGGATGTGCAGCTGAGTATGTGGTAAGAATGCATCAATTATGCCATACATAAGCTATCAATGGCTGCAGTAATTAGGGGCAATCAATATCTTCAAATCCGTCTTAAAAATACTTGTTTTTTTTGTGCGTGTGTTTCTTGACCCCAGTTTCAACAACAAATTCCATTGTCAATAACTAGAACAAATGAAATTAATATGTGATCTCAATGCAACCCTTCCCCAACTATTTTTGCTTATTCCAATCAAACCTACCATACCAAGTAGTTTACTCCAAGCGGCGTGCACTGGCCTTTTCACAATCACGAACTACATGTTCTTTGCCCGAGGAAATGTATCCTGCCCCCACAAGAGATGGAGATCCTTTACACGGAGGGCAATCCTTGTTATTAATAACAACTGTTCTCAACTTTATTACATTTCTGGTTTTCCCATATGCGGCCACTCGCTATTTCTGAGGTCTTGTTTCTGAGAAAAAGGCCATCTTCATCAGGATTTTAAAAGATCTATTTACAAGTATAGTCTGATGAATGATACATTATCTGTTGGTTTCTACACTATTCTACCGTTGACGCGTCCCTAGCCCCTCCATATCAAGACAATCTAACCACCTCCATATTTCTACACCAGGTGGGCAAACTCTAGTCATTTCGTCACCTCCTCTTATCACTCAGTACCAAGTATTGGTATTTAGCTAGATAATTTAGCTGCATGATTTTAATGGGCTGTTCCTATCTAAATCTGTTTATTGTTCTGTGGGTTGTGAAGATTGTTGAATTACTAGAGGACAGCAGTTTGCGAATGGCCAAGTTTTTAGACAATTCCTGGTCGATTCTTTTCTGGGAAAAGTCTCAACTGATTCATACTTTTAGGACAAATATTTAAAATGATTGGAATTTATTCCGTCAATTTACTGTTCAATATATAAACTCCATTTGAACAGAAAACCAGTCTTATTGTCTGAATCTGTGACTACCAAGTCTTCTTTTTCTTTCATTCACAAACATTCTACCCAATTTGTCCATAAAACCAGGGCTATACACCAACCAAATATACAGAACAAGTAAGGGAGATCAACTACTGCAAACAATCTGTACATGGCAGCGATGATGGGGAGAGATAAGGCTGCTGGTTCTAGCTTCTGCTCCTAGGAGGTCATGGCCCCAAGCTAGGAAACCATGCACTCAAGCAGGGGGGACCCTAGCTGCTCACAGTTCAACCAACTGACAATTGAAGAACAGAAAGATCTTGTTGCTGGTGCTACACTGGGGTGCTAAACTGGAGTGCCAAACTGGAGTGCCGTGGCCTCCTGGTCTGGAGCATTGAAGTTGTAATCTGTAGATAAAGCTGTTGGTAAAGCTGCAAGTTGTGGGTTCGAGTCCAGCCTAGGACTATGGTGCGTGTGTCCTTGGGCAAGGCACTTTGTCATTCATTGCTTCTCTCCACCCAGGAGTAAATGGGTACCTGTGAGGGCAGAGATAGTTATTGTGGTTGATTTAGCTGCTTTGCACCAAAATGGCAGCATCAAGCTTTATACTCCCTAGGGAGCCGAGATGGTATTTGTAATTTTTCGTTGGCCCAATGACCGGGGTATTAATGTGAAGCATTGGTGATACAGAGACTATATACGCACTGCACATTATTAGAAGGATGGTAGACATTTCAACAATAAGCCAGTTTGGTATCTCGATGAAGTATTCCAGGGGCCAATTTCATTAAGCTGCTAAACACAAAACATTTCTTAGCTCAAAAAAGTCCTGCTTAGTAAAAACAGGTACCAGCCCAAACTAAATGTGCTTTGCATGCTAAGCAAAAACCAGCTGAATACCAGTCACAAACAATATACACCACCTGGAAATTTAGTCTGTAACCCTGTTTTTGCCAAGGAGGAATTGTCATGCTAAGCAAAATGTTGTGCTTAGCAGTTCCATAAAATTGGCCCCACCAGCCCAAAGGTTGTTCGGAATAAAAATGTCAAGTAATGCGAACGCCCATTCTGACTGTAATTAACGCACGAGCACTGTACTGTATGTAACTTCATACACACAAGTTTATACGCACTCGTTCATTATTTTTTATTTTTCAAATCAGCTGATCTGAAGAAAAGATGTCTGAATAATGCACCTCAATCGCACCAACAAACAAGGTTTTTTGACCGGTTGGCTCCAGCAGAGATTAGCTAGTGTATTCCCAGCTTCCCCTCCAGCAAAGCTTTTGGTTCCCTCCAATGATTTTAATTTTTTTCTTCTCTCCAGGCTTTCGACAGGCCACTTGAAATAAATTCCATCACATTCCACAGACCTCTGAATGAAAGCTTATTAACTCAAGTGATTAAATTACATTTTTTTATTATATATATTTATATATTTATATAAATTTTAATCAGATCCTATTTGACAGAGAGTAACAGTCTATTTTGAATACACTTCTTTTGGTGCTGTCCACAATGAGTAAATTACTCTAATCAAACAATGTCAATTTAGCCATTGGCTATTTGTCATTCAAACCGGTGATTTTTCAATCAGCTTATTTCATATCTTAGAAGGCAAATGTGTAAATAAAAAACTACTTAAATATTTCATCTACGTGTCAAGTATATTTATAGATGTTTTGAAAATTAATTTGTACATTTAATTATGAGACAATTTTTTTATAATTTTTTTATTAAAAGAGCAGTTTATAATTGTTACTGTATGTTTCACAATTTCCCCACAAGGTTTTCTGATAATAGCTGTTATTTTTATTACACAAAAATGTATCAATGACAAAACATCCTGCAATATAATTTGTTTAAAGTAATTAAGTTTTAGACAAAGTAAAAAAAAATAAAAAAAATTGCTATTGACATATTAAATTTCATCTTTTTGATAAATTCCACTTTCTTGGGTTAGATTTTCTATTAGATGTACTCGCTTAAAAAGTAACAATAAAAGTAGATATTGTACTAAAATAGAACTATAGTGTACCACCAGCTAGCCGACCTATTCGAAATCTACTTGTAATTCCTACCATGTTTCTTGCATGCGGGTGGCTCTCAAATTTCCTAAATCCATACATTACAACAACAAACAGCGAAATCCATTTGGAGAAAAAGACAGTGAAATGACCCCAGGAGAGCATGAAACAACTGAAGAGATACAAGGAAATCAATAAGAACAGACGCCATGGTCCAGAAGGGGACCAATCGTGAAATGAAAAAAAAAGGGGGGAAAACAGAGGCCAGTTCATTTTGAAATGAACATGCAGTACGTGCACCTCTGACATATTATTTGTGTGATTCAGTTATATTTGAGTCTGTACACAGTGCAGTCTGCACACAGGCAGATGTGTTTGCTTTTCTTTGGAATTAAAGGGGTTCTTGAGATTAACGGGTTCTTGAGATTAACGGGTTCTTGAGATTAACGGGAGTTCATCTTTCAAGCATCCTTAACCGGCCAACAGCCAAAAGGACGACTTGTTTCCGTATACGTCACGAATAATAATAGCAATGCCACCACATTTAGATTCTTTTAACTTTGTATTTTTTATACTGTGCGTTCTAGAAGAGTCATAACCTTTATGAATTCTTGAATAAACATGTAGGCCATCTCTGTTATGCCTTGTTGAATGGCATGATGCACGAGTGCATTCGTTAATTTACCCACATTGTTGTGTAGCGCGCCGTTAATTAGCCGGGACTTTAATTTTATTGCTACACCTATATGTATACCCAATGGACTGAAAAGCATGTCCAGTAGACTTATAGTGCAGGGTCACCATGGGACCTTTATTATGCGCTAGTAAGGCCGCATTTTCTCCTGCTCATTTAGACTACAAGCAGCGATAATCATCTCACAAGACAAATAAGAAGACTGAACATATAATATGCAGTTCATTTCCCATTATAAATAGTTTCTTTTGTTTTACTCTGCAATGCACACCCTATTACAAACAGAAACAAGCTTGAAATGTATGCAAATTGTCCAATCAAAGTCTCTGCCACATGAAATGGGATGTGGCGATTGATTCAGGAGCAACGAGACCTCGTAAATGTTGTCAACACAAGACACAGGACATGTAGGAGTCATCTTTGACAGGTACAGGTACATGGATGTACATGCATTAAGCTTGATAGTACTAAAAAAAACTCTCAAGATTTTCAAAAATGACTTTTGAAAAGTTTGGAGAGTTAGTTCCAGCGTATTCGCTGCTGTATTAAAAGACCGGTTTGTGTTTCAGAAATCTTGAGATTTTAAATCACACCATCAAAACAATCGCAGGAGTTCTTTTTTAATACTTTGCTATGGCAATTGTTGCCTTTACATTTCTCAAGAGATGGGAGGCGACTTGTGGGGGGGGGGGGGGGGGGGGGTGGGGAGAGGTAGGGGTTAGGGGTTAAGGATTCCCTATGAGTGTTAGAAATATCAGTAACTTCTTTAGGTTAATCACCAGCTCACATTTTCCTTGATTTATTCTAGCATCTTCAACTTCATCTTTTCATGGTGCCCCCCCTTTGGCCCTTTATATTTCATCATCGGAGCTGGTCATATGGCAACAGAAAAATGTAATTAAACAGGCGTGTCTTTCTTAACCTTTCTTCATTTAACCCCCAAAAACTTATGTGCTGTTATAACACCTGACAATGTAAACATTTGACAGCGAAGCTAGTTTGGGTTTGTATGACATTTTTGTGTTACAGAACGCAGAAGGAATGTTGCGTGTTCTTAGATCCATGGATTCAGATTACACTTTGTCAGTTTTTATCAGAATATTTTGGTATTGAGAAAGCAAAGAGGCTAGTAATCACCTACTCAACTAATATGGGAAATGACTAGTCATCTTAGCTCGTCCTAAAAGATTAAATGTAGGAATGGTGTGTTTCAACTCATTGTATTTGTCATTAACATATCATTCAATATCATTAACTACATCCATTGTATTTTTCAAGATGTGTTGTGTCTCATCAGAGCCACCATAGAGCATGGCACTTTAGTTACAATTAAGGAGAGTGTTCCATTCATGCATTTAACGTAAACATTGTGGAAGTTATACGAACGCCACTTATAATTTTGATACATAGATTAGAAAGTGCATCACTGTTCCTCCGAGTTAAATGTACCTTGTTGTTAGCACCCTCTACGACATGTACTTGTACGTTACTTCCTCCATTAATAAACTTGATTGTATATATTCATCACCTTGTCTGCGTGATGATTGCTTCTGTTGTAAATTAACGCAATAGTGCACCCACCATCTATTACAAATGAGAATCTGCCTGTGGCAGAAACAAAGTGGAAGTTAATTGCCTTAGCAGATAATTGCACATGGCTTAGGATGAGATAGAGCTTTGTGGTTCAATGGTAAGGTCATGAATCAGATTCTTCATAGCGTCTGCTCACATTTTGGTTCACAGCTTTTGTTTCAACACTAATGCTCGTAAATTTCAATTGTTGTCATCACTGGGGAAACAAAAGACCATGACTAATTCTTTCACTATGATAGCAATCCTATCAAATTATCGCACCTTCCTTCATAAAACTCAAACTACAAAAAGAGTGACAATTGAGTAAAGGCGTCCGAGTTATAAAGCCCTTCTGTTGGTGTCTGGTTTCATGAAATCGAAATTCATTAGGCATTTGGTTAATATTCAATCTTTGCGTTATTGTGGGCCAAAAAGGCTTGCACTTATCATCCAGTGATCAGACTGTCGTGGGACATTAGGTACAAGTTGGTTGAAACTAACAATATTTCTTTAAAACCCTTTATTCCTGAGTCACTTTTCTAAATCTTTTGCGATCATCGTAAATCACTCAGTGTGATTCATGGTTAAAAGTTGCGGTTAATAAATGGCCCATCTGGTGTATAAAGGACAAGCCCTTGCTTTGGGAAAGTCCTACATAGAATTGCCACTTTCTTTGTACGTTCTTTATTCTGGTTTAACTTTGGGGGATGCAAAAAAGTAGAACACAGGCCGCAGTACAAAAGACCAGCTTTAAAAGTAGGATACACCATTTGCAGATATTGAAAAAATTTACTACTGAATTATTAAAAAGTATCTTACTTATCTGAAAGTAAATAATAATTATAGGCATCCAGCAAAATAGTTGTGCTAGATGTAACTTTCATCCTTTGGATGAAAGTTCTGATGAAAGGCTAAGAATATAGCTGCTGAGCTAGAGACCAAATTAATATTTTGCACTCAATAAGGATACAGCTATTTAAATGCCTTAAGATACCAAGCAAGGAGTGTGATGCTGAAACATACCTTCACTGTTAATATATCCTGATGACCCAGTAAAGACAGTGTAAATTAAATATCTGGAATGTAATGGTCTATAAAACTGATTTTATTGCTGCCAAAGTCCTGTGATAATTGAATGAATCAAGAAATGACCATGCAAATAGGGTCTCCTAGTTACTTCTAGTTAGTGCACTGCACCGAGGCTTAATTTCAGGATGCTTGGTAGAAATAGGATTTCAAAGAATATCATTTCTTTTACATGTCAAACATGTTTTACTTTAATTTGGCACTTTTACTACATGTAGTAAACTGTATTCTAGAAGGCAGTACAGTCAGCAGGTCCAGTCCAAGGCCAAATCACAACCAAGTCATTAACTTGTAATTATAACTCAATGCTTGTCCCTTTAAAAGCTCAGACACTTTCCAGACCCCTCTAAAGAATGTCCAACATTTGGGGAAAGTGTAAACAAAACTCTAGAATGTTTGGGTTTTAGGGGATTCTGCTGATCAACACAAGACAGATATGCCATTATGTGGTGGCAAACTATCTTTCTTGGGATTTTATTGTGATTTATGTACTCATTTTGAGCTTTTACTTGATGTCTTTAATGTGATTTCTGGTATCCCATTGCTGACACATACCTTAATACATGTATGTTCGGCCATTTTTTCTCTCATTTTGGTCGGGCAGGAATCAGTTATTGCTGTTAAGTTGTTGTAACTGCTAATTCTGGTCTTCTCCTCTCTTTGCTTGTTTGCCATGTGCAGCTGGGCAGTGTGTGTTGGTACTGTGATATCCTCTTTGATCTTGTAGGGTCACATTATTGATCTTGAATTGCCTTTATGTTTTATTTATTGTTGCATTTTATTTTGGTTCATTATTTTTCCTTTGTCATGTTTGTGTTTTATGTTGCGCCTCGGAATAGGTTTTCTCTAGATAGATGGCGCATTATAAATGCTTTATATTATTATTATTATTATAAGGAACTATTAAGCATCAAAACTGGCACAAAATATAAGACAAAGAACAGACACATTCACAAATCTTTCACTTACAGTGCACTTTGAGTGATAGCTGATTTGATTAATATAAGACAAAGGTAACCAAAATTGGATTTCTTTTTGCAATGACATGAAGGATGATTAAGGAAACAGTCAATTGGATTACTTATTTTCAAATTCACCCAGTAATATAAACTACCAACAAGTGTGGATCTATAAAAGGATGCAACAAATAACGTGAATGAGCAAGAAACTTGTCCTCAAAAAAATGTGGCTTTTTTTTCATGACTGGGTACACAATCTAACAATTAACATCGAGTCTTGGCAATAAGATTGTAAATATGCACCATCTTCCAAGTTCCATTACTTTGTAAATTGAAGCAATTGTTTCTACATGGAACGAAGCTAAATACACAAAATTGACTCACCTGTACTTTAAAAAGGTCATTTTTATTCGTAGAATCCATTAAACCAAAATCAACATGAGATAAAGAGGAAAACAACAGCTTATCTCCCCACAACCTGACACAAACAAGTGGAATTCAAACACAAAATACTTTGATCTACTTTGTTTCAATTTGAGTCCACAGCCGGATGTGGTGTTGTTTAATTATGAGGTCAAGCGTCTGGGAAGTTAACCACAGTGATTCCAGGCCAGGGTTCTTTGAACTTTGCTCAAAATTCTTCTTAAGAAAAAAACAAAAAACTTCACAGACCCTGAGCCCGCAATGCATGATTTAAACAAGTTCAAACAAGAAAACCTCTGGCAATAAAAAATAAGCAGTATCTGGTGTTTTGGGGCACAGGGGGTGTGGCTTCTGCTATGACGGACCAATCATCAGTCAGCATACTCCAAAAAATGATCGCTATTGGCCAACCCTCATCACCCGAGTTTGTGTTCTAGGTCATGTGACACGTGTCACTCTTCTTTTCAACATGTAGAAATATATCACCAGTCTTATGTTTACTGGCAAACAAGATGTTTCTATATGGCAGACAGTTGAATTTGATTGAGTGTACATACATGTACATGTATACAATGAAAGACTGTTACATAATAGTTCTAAATCTCAAGATTGTCAGGCAACATTGTCAATTCACTTTTTCCCCCAAGCTACTGCCTTTTTCCCCCAAGCTACTGCCTTTTTCCTAGTTCTGTTGCGAATAACAAGTATTTCTACAAGTAGAACGTACTAGTCGAATTGCGCGATCCAATGTTTCATTTTTTTTTTCATTTGTCAGTTTTCCACCACATAAATTAACCTACATAGACTTTAATAAAGCAATAGAAACTTTCATTGAAAAATCTATGTGCAAACTTGATAACCTGCCTGGAACAAACGGTCAACAAGAAAAAAAAGCAAGAATTTCGTTCTTTACAGCCTGTCCGACCATCTCTAACACCACCCCTGCTGACAGTGCAGGAAATACCCCTCCAGATATTTACTCTGTAATTTCATAAGAAAAAGTGTTACAGAACAGCTCTGTCAACGACCAAGTCCCCCTACCCTGGAGTCAAGAAAAGACCTCCAACCCACGAGAAGACCAAATGTTTTTTTCCAAAAAAAATATATTTCCGTTCGCCGCTTGTGATTTCCTGGAGCACCCGTGGAGCAATTAAACAGACCCTATGACACGTGTTTGCGAACACATGGTTTGGGAACCACCGTACGCGTAAAACTCAGTCTGACAGAACTGGACAAAAAAGTCCTAGACCAAATTTCTCGCACTAGCTGGTAAACCAAAGCTACCTCAGCTCCATGGCCAAACCATCCATCAGTATTTGCAAAGGGACCAATTGCCTTAGTTTTAACAGCTTTTTTATGAAACTGATGATGGATTGATCAACATGGTTAAAAGTCCGCAGCCCTTGAAGTTTACCTACTGTACCGAACTTGTCTAGGATTTATGGGTACATTGACACGAACTGATGCCCTGTTCCTTTTTGAGTCCACCTAGCGGCGGCTTTTTTGTCTGGGAGGGGTACAACACAATCGGGATTTGCGGTATTCAGTCGCCGACTTGTCAACCCACCTGCCAACTCAAATTTTACAGTAAAAAGAAAGTGCACTCAGTGGTCTTTGTGACGAAACCAGGCCGTGCCGTTGACAACAACTGTCCTAAATCTTCAAAAAGACTGCTCCATTTCTCACGGTAATTAGACCCATGTTAGACTCAAAATCAGGAACCCATTTTAATGGCCATGTTACAATTCGCCACAATGTCCCCAAAGTGCATCGGCAAAGTTCCTCCCTGATTCTCAAAAAACTCTGTCACGATGTAGACTTTTTCAGGATTACGTTTCACGAAAGTAACCACACGCTTTGAAATCTCAGACAATAAACCTCTTCTCTTTGTGGACTTAGCATTCAAGTTTTATAGGGTTATTAGACAATCAAGACTTTCAGTTTTATTCAACCACCAAACGTACCAATGAATAAAATCCCAAGAGAGAAGAAGCAGGCGGCCGGCGTTTCAAATACAAAATGTCAGTGTCCCTACATAATATCCTGGCAAGCTACTTGTATTTACTATACCTAGTTCGCCCTAGAAACTACACCAATGGGCCGGGGTGAACAAAAGTACGGCGGAACTTTGCAGGACCACACGGTGAGGTCGTGGGGCAGATGCTGAGAGTTTGGTGAATTAATTGGTGAAAAACAAGCCCAGGCTGATTCATGGTTCGTTTAACGGGGAGAAAAGATTTCCTGTTCCCAGCCTTCCGCTGAAAGACTCTCTGGTCTTTGACAGGGTTGGAGTTTCCTTCATTTTCACGAGCAGGCCAACTCCCTCAACACAACTGGGATTTTGCTTTTGCTTTTTTTTTTTTTTTACTCACGACTTGCCGCGTGGAAACAAAGGTGTTGAAAAAGTCGTTTGCGAAACTAGTGAACCACACTCTGCTGATTTTAAGGTGTTTTCAAAGTTTTGTCAGAGAAGCCTTTTGAAGCCAAGCCCTAGGGCCTCGTACTTCGTAGGTTTTCACAGACTTGTTTGGGCCTGAAGTCCAATGTTTCCCCAAGCCGCTTGATTTGGTTTGGGTGTTTTTCTTTTAAAAAATACCGCTGGAACTAAACAAACAAAGTGACGAGAAAATCCCCTATAAAATACTGCAGGAAAATAGTGTTTTGTAACCTTAAACCCTCCCAAATCCTCCAAAATCAATATGAATTTGCACACATTTTGTTCGGTTTTTCGATTAAGAGAACGTTTTTAAAACTTTAAACTAGTAGTAGTATAGGCTCTTTCTTTTAACTCGATTTTGCGCCCGTGAAATTGTGAGACCGCAAATAAGACTAAAGTTGTTATTCCCGAAGTAAACCTTTTTAAAGTTTTTGTTTGTGCGCGATGTTTCATTACAAAGTGAATCATTATAATGCTAGCATAAAATAACTACTTAAAAACCAGTTTCTATTTGTTTTTATGAGCCTTGACAAGGGCAACATCAGTGGCACCACGTACCCGTAAAATAGTTAGCACCATCGCAGAAAAATTGTTACGTGTTTCTGTTTTCACCAAAGTTTAAAATATCTGGAGTCAATAATAATATAATGCAACTGTTTTATCCAAAAGAAACAAATCCAAATAGTAAAATATTGAATGTATTCTTAGGTTTATTTCTACGAGAATCAACGGGGAAAATAACAGCTAGACGGAGAAGAAATTATTTCCGGAGATCAACACTTCATCCACTCCCGGCGATCAGCTGTTTTTTTTCTCGTTCAGTAAGCTTTCATCCTTTCGGATTTCGAAGCAATTTTTTTTTGCGTGGACGATATCAAAACTCGAACTGCGTCAAACGGAGTTTTTTGCCCTCGGGGAGAGAAAAAATCTCAACACGCGCCGAACCATTTCAACCAACAAACCAGTCGAGCTGACCTGGCTGACTGAACGAAAATGTGATTATATACCTGCTTACTGGGTGGGAGAAAAATGAGAAGAATATTGCCATTTTATGATCCTGTTACTGAACTTACCTTGAAAAAAGGCCACTGGAATTAAACAGTTCAGAAGACAAAAAAACACGGTCGGTGTGAATCGGCGCATTTTTCCAGGGCAAGCTGCCGACGTATGTCCCACGGTTCTGGTCGCAACAGCCCGCTCTGTATGCATTCCTCGTAATTTCATCTTCATTCCCCTCCACTCTCGCAGTACCAACAGAAGTCCGGGGCTGTTTTCTCCAAATTCCACCGACGGGTGACGACCAGTTTTCTAATCAGTCTAGCTGAAGGACGTTCCTAGCGGAGTCTTGCCGGGATCTGTTGCATAGCGGCACAGAAAGCGAGAAATTCGACAGTTAAAATTCAGGGATGTTTATGAAAAATACGAATATTATATGCGCACAATCCCATCATAGTGAACAGTCTGTATACAATGTACACAAAACGGCGCGCCGTGTACCTGAATGAATGGAACTGATTGTACTGCGCATGTACACGTGCGAGACACAGTGACATTTCTTTAAGACTCTTCGATTAAGAGTGGGGGTGTGCCATAATAATAATACAAATAAAACATAACTTGGTAAAACGTTGAAGATACTGTAATAATTATTATACCTTCCAAACTATTGAATATTTGTCCTACAAGGTATTGTGATATATTGGTGTTTAGGGACTGACAATTTGGGAAACCGCCAACATAGGGCAAGATAGCTCAGTTGGCAGAGCGCCGGTCCGGTATTATAGAGGTCGCAGGTTCGATTCCTGCCTTGCCAATTTCTTTGTTCACTTTGAAAAATAAACAACTGATTAGTGATTACGATGAAAGATAATTATGTAATCTTATATTTGTTTTAACCATTTATTCACCAGACAGCTAACACTAGATGGCGCGCCGTTTGCACAAAAATGAGTTAATTACAACATAACCGTTTGCATTGCGAATATCGCAAATAAGTAACATATTGAATACTATAGGACATTTTTTTACGGTTGCTATAAGCACCCTTTCTCCAAATTAAATGTGCATGTATTAAATGCAGCTTCGTAAAAGAAACTTTATCTCCATAAGTTGGCTCCACGTTTAAACCGCCTCCACTTCTAAATTACCAAATAACCACGGCTGTTGATCCGACGAAATTCCTGATCCGAGACACCCAGTCTCAACTTTCTCAAATTTGCAAAACCGAATCGCAGAATTGGTACTTTTATGGGGCATAAAAATGGCAATGACAACAAACCACCATTTTTATAGAATGGCCCACAGGTCATCCCGCCGCCATCTTTCCGATCAGTTTTAAGTGAGTGTCTGAAAGTTCTGCGCACTCTTCTTCACTTCCATCTTGCTCGTTGATGATGAGATCACCTACCAAATCTCCAGCCATAAATCTTTCTCCGCCTCTTTCTTCTGTGGCCTCCCGTTAGAGTTTTTTAATGGTATAGGTGATAAAAGTGGTGTTGTCCTAGAATTCCTGAGCAATGACTAAACGTGTCCCCTGACGTACCGCTAGTATAAACACGACCTGGCTGAAACACTTCCGGAATTATTGTTTCCGAATCTGGGGCGGCAAATTTAATTCCTCTGCAAAAGATAAGATTGGAAACAGAAATGTTGCCAGCCTTATCTAGGGTTTTCATCCCACCGCATTGTGTATTTTTGTTGTGGTATAAAGCTGAAGCAATATATTATAGACAAGCACTTTTCACGCTCATTTTTAAGCCACTGTGGCTCCCAAGGAAAATCCCCTGCACGGTAATCATCTCTTTCGGTCGACTGACGTGTTATCTTTCACGGCTGACTGGGTAAAACGTTTCTTCAAATTGTCTTGTGCAACACGCATCCATCTGTGTGGTGGAGTTATGAGTAGACCATAATATAGAAAGATTCTTTCTCTACGGGTAGACCTACCCACGGGTAGACCTGTACATCACTTGTTGATTATTTGTATTGGGGGGGGGGGGGGGGGGGGGGGGGCATAAGCAGGTGGTTTTTTCCTGTCATCGGGTCCTATAACGGCCCATTAGGAAAACAGGTCGTTAACCATTGGGGGTAAAGTGCCACGTGATAGGCGGATGTTGTGGCGTCGGCGAGCATGGTCGCCATCCGCCTGGATTTTCAATGTCGTACACGGGAACGTGTAAACAGACGATGTATTCTTTAAAAAGCATCGGTTAAATGTTGTTTGAGCAAGAATTCACTGTAACAAACAAAACAAAGCCATAAAAATCAATTGAATAAAAAATGAGGGTTTAATCATCATCAGTGTAACATGTTGCAAGACGTGGCAGTCAATCAGTCAGTCAGCTCAAATATCCCCTAATCCTCAGTCACAGGTTGAACTACCACATCATCAATCTCACTATTCTTATAACATTGTGTTGTTCCCCTTGGTGATATTTGTTATATGAATGAGGTCATGCAGTGGTAAGAACTCTTTCGGAAAAGAAAAACAAAACTACACTGAAGAACAGTTTTGCCGCCAATAGGAATTACAATTTGCAAAGTGACCCCAAACAAATGTTACAATAAAAGGGATATATTTATCTTCACCTGGCTTTTTGGTATTCTTAGCCTTCAAGTGAGATTTCAAAGTTACAGAACACAACGCACATCGCCATAACTTGTAGAAACTTTGAGTTGACAGACAGAACACAGAATTCCTACCGAACGTTTTGAGGCCGTTGAGGAGATTTTGAGTCCTCTCATATGGAAACAATAGTTGGTAATAGTTTGTTTGTTTGCTCAAGATATTAAGGGTGACAACATACTTGTTTCCTTATGTTGACAGAATTGCGAAGAGTTCATTAATTCCACCCAACGGGGGGCGATTGAATTACATATTCGAGTAATTAGTCCCGCTGTTTAAGAACGTGATTATATGGTGCGCAAACGGGCCACATGTTGTAACAGTTAGCCTCTCGCTCCGGACGTCAATGCTCGCGGTAAAATATTGGTTCAATGTCATTCGAGGCTACTCGATATCTTGAGCTGAAATTACTGTGCACACTTTGAAAGAGTTGAAACAGTAGGGTAACGTACTCCAAAGGTTAAATAAACAAACGATTTCAATGACGTGTAAATAAACGGGGAATTAATTCTGTAATCGTCTATAGTCGGTCATTGGAGGACACCAAAAAAGACAGAGGGGTTTTATTTTTCAACATTTCGAAGAATACAATTATTTATGGTTGCATGAAACCTTTTGTTTACCGAGTTCGCGATCTGTGCAAACGAGGGCCTAATTCGTGTTCCGAGATTTAAAACCAGCGTGTCCTCCCTAAACCTAATCGACTGGTGTACCCCCATCACTGTCGTACGCGCCAGTCCAGCCATGGAACGAAGTAGAGAATACTAGGCCAATGTTCTTAGCCAAACTAACTTTGGCTGTTCCGGTATCCTCTCCGCAATTCAGGCTCAATCCATGTTCAGCCACAGGTGAGTCGATCGACCTTTCGTCAGTCCCAGAGGCTTAACAGCGCTGACCTTTCTTCTTTCTTTCTTTCTTCCCTGATGTAATTTGCAAAATGGCCAGGAGGCAAGGGGTGTATGTGGTCGGTAAATCAATCGCTATGCTACGATGGCCCCGAAGGGACGCCGCGGTCGCGGATTCATTTCACAACAAGGAAGTCTCTGAACGACGTCGTGAATTTAGATGGTTTTATTTTCTCACTAAAAAAATCTTTGTATGAAAAACAAATCCTGATGTCGTGGTAGATATTCATAATTCTGACGTCCCTTCAGGGCCACTATACCACGCCTCCAGCTTCAATGGTTGTGATGCGATTTATTTCAAAACCTGTTATCATCAGTTTACGAAATAAGAGAAAATGGTTCTCTCGAACTTTAATGAAGAGAATATGCTAGAAGAAAAGGTCCACACTTAAAGACGCATTCTAGACATGGGTTTTAGTTTCAGGTATACTTGCCAAGTATAGTTATTTGGCAAAACTCACGAGTGAAGTTATACTTATACGCATTGTTGTAATTCATTTCCGACGTTTGGGCTTAAGCAACTAAAGCAACGGGAGAGTTTATGTAAATAAAACACAACGATAACTCATTATGCATGCAGACCGTGTTCTTACATTATTTGATTTGACCCGTTTCAATTTCAAACATTGTGCCAATTGTCAGCCGCAAACTTTCCCTATTGGCCCAACTTACCTCCGTCGCCTAAAAACCAATTCACATTATAACCGGTTCTGAAGTAGAGACTATTGGGGCCGTTCACTTCGCTATGATGTCCCATAGGGCATACATGTGTACACTGATTCTCCCAGTGCACTTCACAGACAGCGACAGACACAAACCACGACTTACCGTAACGTCGGTCTCCTTTCATGGGTGTCCGTAAAACAGACGGAATACCAAGCCTTTATAGCGATCGAACCCCGCCTAAAGCACAACGTATGGTCAACCCGAAAGTCCATCGTGGCCTCACATCTAAAACTAACATTTGGGTGTGCTGTAATGCGGACACGGTACCAAGCTAAAGTATGACTTGTGCAGCCATCTATAAAATAACTAACCAAAAATACTGTTGAAAAGCTTACTTACTAGGCGAGTTACCCTGTAAGTTATAGGATCTCCCTGGCATGATGTCATTTTGTTAGTTGTCACATAGAGAAAGTACCCATGGTTGTCAAGCAACCTTCTTTAGATTTTGAGCACTTTGGCTGCTTCAAAATGATGATTTATAATGACTTCAAATACGCTGTAATTTTCCCCCTTTGTTGCTGCACTTTATAAAGTAACTATAAAACGAACATTTTGTATCTTTAAAACGTCTTCAACGTTGGAGTCGTTTACTGGAGTGTTTCTGTCTACGGGACAACCAACATGTCCCCGTAACCCATCTAAAAAATAGCTTGTCAGACAAGTGCAGACAACACTATTCGCATATTTCTAATTCTCCCGCCGGGTGTAAAACACGTCAAATTCCACCACATTACTTGAAATTGACCATGTCTGGCCCGCCATAAACCAAACGCGTGTGTACAGTAACAAACTTCATTGGTAAAGCCCAGGGGTAAAGATATTAATAAATCTGCCAGGTATGGGGCGCCGGTTGGGTCGTAAACTCGTCTTTTATGGCCTCGTAACATTTATGTGATAACGCTTTGAACTGGCCTTGGCAATAGCCAAGCTCCGTAAAAACTGTTGAACGAGGCCGCATAAACGACTTAACTTGAATTAAATAGAAAATGCTTAAAAATCTAAGAAAAATCGGTTGCCAGTTTGAAAACGAAATGGCTAATCTAGTGACGAGGCTTCATCAGCAATGCGTCATTTTTGATATTATTAATGTGGCACTAACAGTTTTGCATTCATCGGCAGCAAAGATCCATCCAAACAACTAGTAAATCACCAATAATTTTGAATGATCATTTTTTGTTCTACCCCCCCCCCCCTAATAAATCTGTAAGAGATGAGCTTCCTTTTCTTTAAAAACAAATGTATCTGTTTTCAAAACAACTTGAGTTATACCCAAACCATGGTGTGTTAACTGTAGGCAAATACAGAACGAGACACGAGAAAGCAAAGAAGAAGAGGAAGCAAATTAGTCTTTTTTAGAGTCGTCTAGTGATGCTGGACGCGCGGCTCATTTACACAAATTGATGTCCAAGTGACGCCTATAACTGCCACAACAAAGACTACTTCCTGTTCTATACTGCCTTTTCATGTATAGATTATTTCTGGTGCATCTTGTAATTCCTGTCGCAGTAAATACAGGGTGGCCTAAAAAACGGACAAAGCATGCTTTCGCCAAGATGAGAGCCAATTACCAAAAGACTAAGTTTCATGGGTGTCAACATTTCCTATACGACACCCTATTTCTCCCAAATGCAACAGCCGTCAGCAGCGCGACTCCAATCAATTTCAGCGCAGATGAAGGTAACTGTGATTACCGCGAGAGCGAGTTTTATACGTGCATCAGCATTCACTAGTGTTCATTTCAACTTCTTGAGCACACAAACCAAGACAGAGAGAGGAGGAGGAGGCAACTATTTCTGGACCCATCTATCCATTTCTTAATCACTCTGTGTCTGCCTAAGATGGCGTCCGCGGCTGTGGTGGCACGAACCGCTAAGAAAGAGATACTCAACAACAAGGCATTTCTAAGTTATACTATAATAAATTTACTATAAGTTATACTATAAGTTATATTATAACTTATTATAGCTGCGTGGTTCTTTCGGTCATACATCATCTTGGATTAAAGTGTGTGTGTTTTCCACACTGCAGAATACAAATTTGTCCGTTGCTATCGCGTCCGCGCCGCACGAGTCGCACAATAATTGGCACTCACTGTATTACACAAGGATCCTCCTACCATGCACGTATAAACTCGTTTTGCGAGTTTGGTAAAATAATGGTGAAACAAATTAAACGTTTGTGACTTAAAGTAATGGCCGCAACGAGGCGTCCATGATCATATCAACGCGAAACTTGACAGACATAACGTGTCTTGTAGGTCGACTAAAAACCGAAATATCGAGACAGAAAAGAACCGACATACGATTAATACAGAGGTATAATTACGCGTAAATGGGACAATGTGATTTGTTGCATATTCACGTGAACCAGGTAAGTATACGAAGGGCAAAAACGTCAAATTGGTTGTTAACTTGATGCAATGTATAAACCATGCAAACAACTGCGTGACTGTATCCACTATCCAACAAGTTTTCAATGAGAAACTCTATTCACGACACAGGACATTTCATAAACTTTTCGCATTCTATTTTTGCATAAAACGGAAGAAATCGACGCGCAAAATGGCATCGATAACTTTCTAGACCTAAACACCTCTTCTGTTTTGTTTCCGGACAACGGAATTCCAAGATCGTGACATTGTATACATAAAACGCACCAATAAGGCGCCAACAATAAACGGTTCTTTCTTGACCCATAGTTGGGTAAAGTGAAACGAATCACTCTTATAAAAAGATACTTGCAGCTGTGCAGAACAACAAGAGGAAGAAGCCATGAAAGTAAAATCTCAGATTTCAAACCATCATCCGGCAAATAACCCTTGAAATGTTACTTTTTCTGGTTCCACTTAATTAAATTGGTTCCAGCCCGCTGGGGCAAAACGGAAGTTCATCCATTGGCTTTTAAAGAAAACTGATCCAAGCGCTTTTGTTGCGTGTTAATATTCATCAATATTGCGCGACAGTTTACAAGGCCAAGGAGTATTTAATTTTGATTTATGCTTCAGAGGGATATAGTCCCCACGGTCATTTATCAAACCGTGGTGTCATTAGCAGCGTGAATCTTATACAAAGATGTATTAGTGTCGGGTGCGCAGTACAATGGTACAACCAACGATAAACCTTGTGCATGGTATTATTTGCCATGTTTTTGTGCGTTGACTTATGTTTGAGTGTCTTTCCTCGTCGATATTCCTTTTATGTAAAATGTCCCTTCTTTTTCAAAACATAATCCAATAATTCCACCATAAAGGAACTTCAACAGAAACAACTAGCACCTTTATAATGGTCCTGTCATTTCATGAAATATAATATTAAAAGCAGTTTCCCAGATTTCTATCCTTCATGCACCGTGCTAAGTCGTTATAATCTCAAATATCCCTTGGGATTTCTCCCTGAGAAATAAAATGACCCTCTGGTCGCCTTGAAAGAATTAGCTTTGACAGTTACCACCTGAAATTATGTTTTTCACAGTTTGCTGAAATACCACAAATTACTACAAGACAAATAGCCCAAAGCAAGGTCCCCTACGTACACCCTCGCCTGATCTCCAGGGTCCAGGGGAGGCGAAAATGACTGAATACTGATACAGTTTCGGAAGAAAATGCTTAGGGATTACTTGGTGTATAGGCCTATAAGGTATAAAACTGTTGGAAATATGAAACAATATTAAAAATCGGAACAATATTTGCTAAGAAATAATCCCACTCACTCATTTTCGATTGTCTTTTCTTATTTATGATTTCTCTCTTTCTTAAAGGATTAATCTTTTTTTTCAAATTGTCACAATTATCCGAATGTTTCCCAAAATAATATAGCAAATTGTTTGCAAATTATTGTTCTGCATATTGAAACCATATATTTTAGGTTAGGTTAGTATTTACCGTTTCTCTCACATTAGTGTTCGTTCTTTAACGGCACACAAAGTACGATTGTTGGAACATTCTAATTTACATTCCATAAAGACTGCAGTAGAATCGACACTTTTACAATTTGCACATTTATGATGGGTAAAATACTACTTATCGAAAAAAAATTGTTAAAAATAAAACACCCCAAAACCCTGTATATTATTAGGGTGGAAGCAGACATGTGTTCACTCTACAGGTGGTTAGCTCTTCAAGTACCGATTGGCCAACTCGTCAGATCAAAACTCTCAGAAACAAAGGTCTCCCGCGGCGACATCAGCATGTTTTATGTCATCAAATAATACCTCCCAAAAGAAGAGCCCTCATGCATAGCACCGGCATTTCCAGACGCTAGAAAGACCCTATTGTCCAGGTCTAGTGTCAATCTTGATGAAGCTTGACTTTCAAGGGTAAGATTTCAGAGGATACCGCGATCGGAACTAGGGGCGCACCTCTGGGCCTAAAACACCCACATCTTGGGGCGGGTGATTAAATTTCGGGTATTTTGGGTGCAGTGTAGCAGTATCCGTATATACCCCAACAACGCTGACAATAACCGCAAACAGGTGTGTGTTTGTGTTTAGGTAATGTATCGAGTTTTCAGCCGTTCTGTAATCAAACCCCCACGTCTCTTTGTTCCTTATTAACATCAGCTGTATCATTATCTTCACGCGCAGCTTAGAAACCAGTGAACCAGATAATGTACTTAAAGTAAATGTTTCGTCTATACCCTTGAGTGGTCGAGTTACAGACGCGAATGAAAGACCTCTTTTCTTTTAGAATTTAAGCTGTCAATCAACACGACAACATTTCTTGTCACCTTCCCTAATAACGCAACATTTTCATCAAAGGACAATTATCATAAATCACCTGACCGATGTGTACTACATTTCCTTATAAAATTCTTCTTTAAAGCTAACTTAAAGGAGCAAATGCACCCTTTAAAACTTGAAATTTGCTTACAACGAAATGGAGAGTTATTACTAACCCATCATACAGAAAGACAAACGTCTGGTTTGTTAGTTGTCGCGGAAGTCGAATCACGTCATGCACTGTCTTGGAAACGGCAAAAACATAAGCAAACAATATGCTGGGAATGTGCCTCGCGTACGAGCCTCGAACAGAGACTACCGAGTATTCCCTGTGTCACCAAGGAATCTTGGTTTCTAAACTTCCATCGATATCGCATCTTGGAAAGTCCCTTAAATATTTAGGCCTATTTTTTTTCTCTTTAAAAACGTTGTTCCTAAACAACTTCTTGAGGAAAATAACACATACCACATCCCATATGCATAGGTTTATTTCGGCTGTTCAAGATCGATCGAAACTCCTTGTACTACATGGATTCTGTGGATGAAAAAATAAGGCAAACGTTCACTGTTAATTATATCTTGTGATAAAAGTACCTTTTAAAAACTCTGGCTTCGTTTCGTAGTAGGATTAAGGAGATATTAGACCCCCGACTTTGGAGACTTAAGTCACATTTTTTACGCATGTACTGCTTCAGGTACATTCAATAAATTCAGAGACAAAGATTTCGAAAACAAAACCATTGTTATCTCCACTGCAACAGGCATGCAACAAAAGCGCCCCCAACGATGAAGTCATAAAATACACCATGCAGCTGTTACTGCATTGTATATCATCCGTTAATTAAGGCCGTGTCTGAAACGGGCTTCCAGAGTTACGGCTACGTGCTTACGCTTAGTTGTAATAGGCAGACAGCTAGACAATAGCCATGGACAAGACATTCGGACGCAGCCTTAACTCTGAACAAGATGTTCACAGTAGGACGGCAGGTTGTTGTCATGGGAATCGCCCCTCATGAACTTTGGAATTGAAAGAAATATTCTCGATTGCGCATGCTCACCCATCATGGTAAACAACCTCAGCGAATCACATGGCTTCTATGTTCTAACATCAATTACCAATTATCATTATTTCACAACCATCGCGCCAAAATATGCAGTCTACGATGTTTTGGTTCCATTTTGTTTCTCAAGATCCATGCGGCCACTGTGCTGAGGCTCTTTGACTGAACTACAGCTTGAAGAATACTGAAAATAATCATCTGTAAGAACTTGCTCTGTAGAAAATATCTGGACGCATTTCTCAGTATCGATTCCTTTGAATTGAAACTCGGCCCACGCACCGAAAACCAATAAGAGACTGATCGATCGACATGGTATCGAGTGGAAAGTCAACATCCGAGGAAAGCCAAGGACACTTAAAAAACAAAACGGAATCTACGTCACGGGACAAAAAAAAGGCAGGAAAACGTTGGACATATCTCATGAAAAGGACGTGCTTTACGTGTGGAAAGTGTTATAAGGAAGCTTTTATTTTAAGCCGTGTTTTTGTTTTTCTTGACGTCCAATTGCCAAAAAGGGGCACCGTACCTTTTGAGTGACCCTTGAGAGGGCGCCATATAAGGTCAGCTGAGGTCACATTTTAAGAGTCTTTGGAGAAGTTTTGAGAGAACATGAAAAGTTAGTCTGCACAGAATCGGCAAGCAAATTGTCACCGTGTCAACACAATGCCTCCATCTTGAGAATTACCTGACCCGACCGACCGATCACGCAATCTCAATTCCGCTTAATGCATTCTCCAGCCACGGAGAGGCTTCAACTGCGAGTTTGTTTTAGGAGTACCGTGGGGTTGTCTTTGGGCTCTAGTGAAGAGCTAGCCGTTGTTTTACCGGTCCGTGTACGTAGGAGAGGGCAATGGAAAGTTAGCACAAGGCTTCGGGCGAGATACAGAGACCTAAATAAGGTCGTTCCTGTAATTGTTTTTCTTCCGCGCATACACCGCACGTCACGAGTTCGTAATCATCATCAAAATTGAGTACATTGCATGCTGACTAAATCTATTTAGGTTAAACAAGGAAATGGACCAGAGTTGGGTTTGAACCTAGGACCCCGGAGGTCGCTGGTTCATCCTCCGACCCAGTTTTGTAATCCGAGTCTAAGTTAAAGGCAACGAACATCCGGATATACAATCTGGTTCGTAAGTGTGACGTCATTTCAACTCGAATCACGATCACTTGTTTAACCATAGAGATTGTCAGTAGTACATGCGCGTGTATGACGCAGACACTAATCAAACCGATATACCAATTAAGGCAAACATTTGAACAATGTGAATTCTGAGGTATGGAATTTGGAAAACTATATACGACTATTCCTTTGCCTCGGATTGATACCACAAATGCTAAACCGTCTGAGTTCACGAAGTAAACCACAAACTCGGTCCGAAGAAGTCAAAAGTATCCTGAACGTCAAACCTCGAACAGAGAGGCATTTGAATCATTTTTTTCGTGTTTACAGCTTCAGTCGATTTCCCTCCCCCACGGAGAGCCGCCTAAAATGGAATTGAGATTGAGCATGAAATCCACTTGAAAAAAGGCATTCTCTCCCGACAGGACACTCCATAGTCGCGCCCCCTTATATCAGGAGAGTTGTAAAAGGTGGGAAAAGTGAAGGATTTATTGAAGGTGTTACCCGAATGGCCGTGGAGGATTTCTCTATGAAGGGAAAAGAGGTATAATCCTCTTGTGGCACTAAACTGATGAAAAACATATCGGGGTTGATGCATGGCGTTCCCCTCTTCGTCGTTCGTGCCAGATAGACCGTATATGCTGCAATATGCTGCGTTACTTCGATCAATCGATGACAAGGATTACGAATCCCGACATGTTCGTTATCTCAAACATCGAAGTCCTGATGTGAGCTGTCAAGTGACAAGTGCGCTGCATAAATTAACGACGCTTCCAAACTTGGTTCCTCTTATCTGACGCATCCCCTCATTAAAATCTGTGCCCTTAAACCACGAGAGGGCGCACTTGATGAATCCGAACCCACTGTGCCGGGCAGTGGGTTCTGGTGACCTCTTTTGTTCTCCAAGTCCTCATTGGACAGATTTTGTTTACTTGGTGACCCGGGTCAATACTTCCGCATAAAACGTGCACGCCTATAGCATTTATAACGGAGGTGACCTACCCAAACTGCTTTGCGAAGGCAGTGTTTCCTTTCATTTTTGGTGGGATGGTGATTAGTGACCACTGCTCAAGTCCCTGGTCGGCGGTGGGCTGGGACGAGCAAAATGGTGCGTTTATAGAGGAAATAAAACGTGGTTAATATTTTTACACGTGATCGTTGTTTTAGACAGGTAAAACATCGTGGGTCATACAACTGGTATGGTAAAAATGCTTTTTGTTTTTTTAATCAGATTTTGGAAGCTCGTAAATGAGTATACCATGTCCTGAACCCACCCTTAAATGGTTGTTAACCTATATAGGCATGTTGTTTACACATCGAATAAATCCACCTTGTGCTGTATATACATAGCAGAGCGTATAGAAACCTACATATTTAGTTCCTCAACCTATAAGATGAGAAAGTCAATTTGGACATATTCCCCGAGCCCTATTTCTTTTATTGAAATCTGTTTTTTGTTTAAACCTGACCATGGAGCAATTGATGTGCACTAAATCTAAGCCCTGGCCTGTTTTTTTATAAGCACTCCGCATTTTTTGTGTGGACTTCGGAATCCGCAATCCAGCGTAAACAAACCGGTGTAGGTTTTTCAAGCTAATGATTATGACAGAACACGAATCCTGCCTTAGATCACGAGGATGGAACATGATATTAATAATGGCATCTCGATGCTCCGCACGCGGTGAGGTTATTGGCCTCGTCCGTGACGCAAAACCCGGCCTGGTAATCAACACTCTATATAGCCTGTGTATAGTCAGGCTATTTGTTCCCATAGGAAACATCGGTCATAATGCCGAGATGTGGAATGATCGAGCATTATGATCATTGATGGTCCAACTAAACATCAATATGTTAGTTTGCTGTCTGGTAATATTTTCTTCTATTCACTTAATTGCATAAATTTAAGCAACCATCATACTTATAAATGTACCAATGCTGAGTAACAATTAACGACTAAAACCACACACTCAGGTGTGTATTGACCCCAATCGTGGACCCCCAACCCGAAAGCCCTTTGTCTTCTTTTGTTTGCACTTTAACATTAACGAAAGATCTTCATGTGTTTTGTAGGCGAATGGCAATCGGAGACACTCGGCAATTTATTGTTCAACGTCCCCTATAAAGTTCAATACAAAGTAAACCCATCAATCTACTCACAAGAGCCTACTGTGCTATTGTTCCCGTCTTTTGTTCCCACTGTTTGTGCTTTAACTTGATTTCTCAACATCTTCCATAAGGTTCGTACACGAAAACGTACAGGAGGATTTGGATCAGGTCCTAGGGTTTAATGTTATCACTCATCCCCATTGTCCCAAGTCCTAGGCCGTAAAGACCGTTCTAAGCAATCGACTCTTTAAGCGAGCCAAAAACTGCGCGGTTGTTAACCCTTTCGAGAAAACCCTCATAACTGTGTCTTTAAAAGTACACGTAGATCGATAGCAGCAAGGATCTAGCGAGTAATGACGTGACGCGGACAGCGGTATTATGTTCCCCGCTATCTACACGCCTGAACGGATTGCAGAACATACCGTCTATAGTCGCGGTCTGTTTCTTTAACTCTTCCTTAACTTAAGAAATAGGAATCGTTACCCTGGAATGTGGTGTGATCATGACGGAGTTATTATCGCAGAAATCTTGAACCGATTTGCAGGTGTATTTTTTTTCAGGTGTAAGTTGATGCTATACATGCAGTCACACCATTGCGTGCATGGTGGTGATGGTTTCAAAGAAACACTTGCTTGAGCTTGCGTGTTTGCAGGCCATTACCGTGTGGGCTTTTACGTACCCACTGCGTCAGACATCAATCCTAAATGGCCAATGACCACAAGAATCTTTCTTAAAAATATTCTGAAAGAACGCCAATTGATATTGCAGAACATTGTGGGTGGCCTGCCGCCATGATATTGCACGCGCATACTCTGATCAAGTGGCATGCGCATACTCCGCGCAACGGTGTCGTGCGCAAGCAGAAGTGACGACCCGAGGTCACCGTTTCAACAAAGGTCGCTTCCGAATTACTTAGCCACATCCGGCAGTGGTTAAAAGACGTGTATCGCGTCGGCGAAAAGGGGCTATACAGCCGCTTCTATATATAGTAGGAGAATGTGCAATTGCAATCCATATCCATATTCAGGCACCGCCAAATAAAAGCACAAAGACTCGAGAGGTTATGGCGCCTTCGCCCACGATAAGTAAACTTTTCCAACTCGCAGACTTCACCGACAACGGCCTTTTCATTCCCACTCTGAACTTTTCCAAGCCTGTTCTGTGCTTGGTAATGCATTCGGCAACAGTATAGACACTTTCATGCACACTCCGATTCTGGACTTCGTGCTTCAGCAAAGGACCTTTCCATGTCAATTCTGTACTTGGGCACTAAGAGACGTTTCCATGCACGCTCCTTCAGCAACAGACTTACCCATGCCTGTACTTAGTTAAGCCTTCGGCAACAAACGTTTCCATGCCCACTCCGAGTCTGGACTTGGCAATACCTTCCGTCTGACTTTTCTAAATTCTATGCTCATTCTGTACTTGGTATTGCCTTCAGCAACACTTTTCTGTACCCATGTACGTTGGTAATATACTTTCAGCAACATACAATGCAAACTCTGAACTTAGTTATTCTTTCAACGACAGACTTTTCCTTCCCAATCTGAACTCGCGGTATTAAGCAACGGAGTTTGTATGTGTAGTCCTGGCTGAACTTGTCAATGCCTACAACAACGCTGCGGACTCTATGCCCAATTTTATTTGATAATCCTTCGGCAATTGGACTTTTCCATGCCAAGTCATACCCGCCAATGCCCTAAGCAACGAACTGTTCCCATGCTTACCCTGAAAGCTAGTGCTTCGCACAGATTCGACAAAATGAGTGCCCTGTGGCCTAAAGTCTCTAGCTAGAGGGAAAGTCGTTGGTTAATGTCCAACTATCCTGGCCTGTCATTATACTCGATTATTTTCCCTGCGCTATTTTGGTCTCGCCCTCAGCGCTGACCCCGATTCGTGACGGAGTATTTTTCCAGGAGAACTGTTCATCTATTAACGTGTACACGATCCATCACGCCGTTTGTGAACTCCGTTAAGCAATGAGATTGGGTTAAGTTTGATACATTTGATAAATAAAGATTTCTTCGTTGGCATGTTGGTGCAGATGTTTATTAATTTCAGTTGTTTTTCTTCGTGCGTATTGTTTGAGTTGTTTAGTGTTGATGTTTTTGCTGCTTATTTGAAAGGATTTGAAGATTGTTGGTTTTAAAGTCGTCTTTTATTGGTTTTGTTTAGTTTAGTTTACCGGTATTGGAATCAAAGTTTGTTCTTTGTTTCACTCGTAATAAATATCACACCACTACTGATAACGGAATATAAACTGAAATATTATTTTAAACGGGCGAAGCTGGGACATTGAACCGCCTCTATACAGCCTCATATATATACGCGTTTCCTATTTACACGGACGTGCACGTCTTTCGTCTTAACTGCCCTAAGCCTGACTAGCAGAGAGCTAGAGTGAAGGAATGCGAGTTTCGCCCCCAGCCATCGTGGGATTTCAGGAAACGCGGTACCGGCGATCGTGCGCATTTGTTTGATCATGTACCACAAAATGAAAAAAAATTCCTACAGAATATTCATTGGATTTCCCCCCTTCTCCCAAAAATGATCAATAGAGCAACTTCCTGATTGATTTTTAATTCACTGACACGGGGTTTGGGGTCGGGGGCAGAATATTAACGAGTAGGATTGTGCCTCCGTACATCGAAACAGCGTTCAAGTTAAGTCGAAATGTCATGACGCCCGAGCGAGAAACAATAATGATTTATAACGCGATATTGGTGTTAGCGGTTTACAACATAGAAACGTGTGCTACAGTATATAAACAGTTAAAACTTGAAACGCCTACATGAATGTCATCAAATGGAAAATTAATGCGGCTCACAAAGTTGTAAATAAATTATTAAACATAGTATAATTGCGCGCCTTGCGGGGCAAAATGAGGTTATACAATATTACAATAATTAATAATTATACAAGTTCTTGATGGTAAATAAAATTTAAAAATTTAATAAAAAAATTGCTAACAGGTATAGGCCTATAACTGTAGTCACTAAGATATCAACAACCAAATCAAAGTGCTTGAAATACCAAATTATTTGTCTAAAGGTTGAAATACCAAATTATCTTTCTAAAGGTTGGAAATGAATTTAGATATGCAGTTTTCCAAGGTACATGATGCATACAAAACTAAATCCAATTTGCGCTCATAGCTCAAGTCCACGCCTTCTCTCCAAATTTTCCCGAACCAAGTCATTATAGTAATGGGTTTTGCATTACGGAATCTCAGAAAGCCATACCAAATATAAACCCCCACACAAGCCTTGCAGTATTTTAACAACGGGCGACCGCTCTAAGCCTCTACAAAATGAAATTACCAAATCTCCCCCTTTAGACGGTTAAAACCACCCCGATTTTTATCTCCCAAATTGCCTAGCGGTATTTTATTTTGATGTTAAACAGTCTAGGCAGTTCCTGATAATTCCCCTGGATCAATAAGGACTCCTTTAAACATTGGATATTATCCGCCCAATCCAGCTAGGGTGTTCCCTTACACGAACCTAAACGTTTGCGATCCTCCCCCTAAGCTACGATTAAGGGGCGAACCGGGCAAAAGACAAAAAAAACACTATAGCGGTTATACCACTCGCAAATCTTCGCGTGCGCGTCGGCTAGTGTCACGCGCGCTTGATTTTTTACGCGCGGCATTTTTTTCACGCGCCAAAGCGCCGGATATTATACCACTGCGATCTACGACGGATGCCCGCCAATATTTTTGCCCAAACATCAAAGCGGGGAGAGGCGCTAGAATCCATTATCTCGTCCGGATTATCGAACATGTTTTTGTGACACTGTTGAGTTGAGAACCCCTTGGGGTTTCCACATCACTTGGCCTAAATTTGTTCTTCTTCTATTTTTTCTGTCTTCCATACACATGTACCTCTTTCAATAAAAGGTCCCACCGTCCTCTGTTTTGCAATCCAAGAAACAAAACCACTTTGGAAAGTACACAAATGGGGTCCCAAATTAGAAGAAAAAACGTCTCACGAAAAATATATATAATAAACTCGTATAAAGTGCGCCGCCTGAAGAAATAGCGAGACCAAGGAAACGTTAAAAAGACCAACAGTAATATCATGTAAAGCCATAGGACTAAACTACAATCCACCTTCAGAAGATCCGGTCTACCGAAATAATGTTGGATATTATACATTTAATACATTACCCATTTACAGTTAGGCATAAGAAAGCGAGTATCAAGGTAAGATATCAGTTGAATAGTCATTTTTGTTACCAACAACCTCTAATCGCGTGAGTAATCAAAACGCTCTTCCAAAGGTTTACATCTGACAACACAATGCGTGATAATATCTACATGTATGATGCTCTCAAGATATAAACAAACACCTGTTATCTCACTAAAGGTGACTTAATTGATGACTTCCAAGCCGGTCTGTTGGCGTCTATCATCTAGCCTTATAGAACATTGACAGCACCTGCAGATCTTTATTTTAAGGTAAAAATAAACTCTAATGTTTAACTGTTTTCCTGTTTTCATCAACGCTCTGCATGGTTATTACATTTTGTCATTACTCACAATTCTGTGTTTTGTTTTTGTTCCCTGCGAGTCATGAAACGCCGCGGGCGATATGAAAGAAGCCCTCACGGTTTCATTTCACTCAGGCTGGAGATTGTGTCTATTATTTATCATCACGTTAATAGACGTGGGGGCGCACGGGCGGCTATTTCGGACGTGTATGTCCACACATTTATTATCCGCAGCCTCTTAACAAGTCTACCTCCGTGGTATGATATTATAAAGCAAGGGGACTTAAAGGGGTACTATGACCTAAAATCCCCCAAATGTCATGTTTTGAATTGTTTACTTTAACTATTTCAAACATATGGTTGAAAGGAAACCAACCGAATGTCTTACCGTTCCCGAGAAAAAAACCCGGGGAAAACCCGGTTGTTTACACCAAACACGACGTGTATACGTTTTTCCTGTCGTTTTCATGCAATGTACGATACACGTTGTGTGTTTCCCATAAATTGCACACGGCACCAATGCACAAATGTGGTTTCTTACACGTCCGCAAAAAGCGAACACTTTCTGGCTGGAATCAGAATACACCCAAACAGCTCTTTGAGGGTCACTTTTTTGACCCCCGAAACTCGTTTTACACATGAATAACACAACAACAGGATGGTTGTGTGAATGTATATATCCTACTTCTAAATGATCTTTCTGATTTGGTTCAAAAATGCATTTTGTAGCCCAATTGGGCGATTTCAGGACATAGTACCCCTTTAAACTTTGACGCCTTATTACGTACGCGGCGTGATGAGATTGATCTGGGCCAGTTTTGTCGGCTTGCCTTAATGCGTATATAATACAGCAGCTTTGTTGAGGTATACCTGCATAATAAGGAAATCTGAGCACGTCTCAGACATTCAAGTAGACTCTCTGCACTATACGCATCACCCATGCATGTTACAGTAATGTTACAGTATATAGTAATGCATCCGGCTTAAATAATATTTGGGGAAAAGAGGTCCCGGGATTCAGATAATATAATTGGGCTCATTTTCGGCCTCGTGTTAAGACAGGTTGGCATCTACGTTTACACCCGTGGGATGTCGAGTACACGCCCGCTCAATACTCGCCGGTCCCCGGAGATGGGTTAAAATAGGCAATTACCCCCGATTTTCCCCGCGAAGAGTCGCGGCGACTTGCCTGGGCCCGCGCCGCCTTGTCAGGGGCCCTGGACCTACGTTGTGAGGACATCACACGGCCGCCTCGCAGCTCCGGTTAGAGCAAACAAAATTGGCCAATTTGTGCGCCAGGGGCGGCACCGATGAGACATGGGGGGAAACCTAGGTAATTTATAAGGCCAACCGTGGATGAAGTGTTGGAATGCGTTTTGTTCTCCGTGCTACAGGGTGCCATAAGTCAGTTTTTCTCAAAATATCTAAATTTTCTCAAAAAATAAGGTTTGCAAGGTGATAACCTTGCATTTTTGTGAACATTAGGCCAACATTTCCTCAAAATATCTAAGTTTTCAACCAATTGCGCGAATTTATAGATAAGCACAAATCCTTGAAACCTCAGCAAAATTGCGCGGTCTTTAATGAAATAAATGTTTTGATGGGCAATACTTAGCCGTCTGCCGGTCAGTTAGTAAATGCACCGTTTATTATACGCCAGTAATGGCTAACTATTCTAAACACCTTCACCGTATACGGAACACACGCGCATTCACTGCTAAACGAACCATTAGGAAGTTGTAGCACGTCACTCAAACCCGTGACAGACAACGATTAAAGAGACCATAAAGAACATGCCCAGCAGCACAGTTAAATTTGGACTTAAATATAGACTCATTTTGCGCATGCTCAGTCATTAGAACAGTGGTAGTCACGTGGGACGCCGAGAGCCGGCCCATCACATTACGAGAACACAGGAGTGAGATTTCATGACAACTTTGCTGACAGAAACTCGTAAACTAACAGGAGAGGGCGCTCTTTAGCCCCATACAACAAGGGCTTACATTTCGCTGGTTAAGGCGCTTACATTTCGCGGATGCTTCTTTTTAGGCCCGTTTCCCATGTGAAACGATTCAGGTGGACAGTGCTCTTTTCGAAACAGCACGTATGATGCATTCAGGACCCTTTGACGTCATGCAACGATTCCCAGTCATTTAATTTCGTACACCGAATGGCTATCGTAGGGAGGGTGTGGCAAGTACGCTCACCACCCCCTCTTACGCGTACCTTTCTCTATGCACTACACAACCCTTGAAATAACGGACATGGATTGTAGAAATCTCTCGAGGCTTTTTGAAGTCTCTCCTCAAGTGCCGCGTTGGGCTGTTACCGCGGAGGCTCACCCCCGGCAAGAGGCCACTTGGGATGAGGCACAAGAAGAGAACGTCTTGAACAATTCTTTTCCGGATGGAGGAAGTGAGAGGGTTCTTTGGGGAGTCGGTGTTCAGTATTTAAGGGGGTGTTTATCAGTCGGTTTGGGGTGGTAGTTTAGGAATATACCCGCTTGAGGGCTAGGGTTAGGGGCCTACGTATGCACTGCTCCGAGGGGCAAGAAGTTTGCGAACGGGTATGGTGTGCACTGGAAGTTATGAAGAGACGAACGTGTACACACCTAACGCCGCTGGTACAGTTGCCCTGCCCTGAAAGAAAATTCTTTCTTGGCAAAAACAGGGTTACAAACCTAATTTTTCAAATGATTTTTTTTCTTAGCATGTAAAGCACATGGAGTTTTGGCTGGAAACCCGATCTTACTGAGAAAGACTTTTTGTGCCAAGCAAAATGTTTGTGCTCGGCAGCTTTATGAAATTGGTCCAAGTAGCAACTGTGAAGAGCGTTTTGGGATTCGAAAAAGGTAAGCCTTATACGACCCACCGCTGCAAAAATGGCGCGTGCACTCGTTGACACATTAAAGCAGGGGAGATGTTTATGTGCGCCCCGGTCACGAATAGAATGAACGGGAGTAAGGGAGCAGAAATAATGGGAGTTCTACGTGACTCGAGGTTGGATGAACAAATCACGTTCGCAGCGTTCAAGAGAACTTCCGCCTACTCGGAACTTCAAAGGCCCGTAAATAGTTAAAGCGAGTTTTCCTGCAGTTATACCAAAAGCCTCTTTTGGGAGGGGGTATTTTGAATTATTGCCGGCATTAAGTTACTGAAATCGAATTTTGGGGTACAGTTTAGGAGGTATAAACATAAATTCCCCATGAGCAAGTCAAGTTTTCTTTATCGTGCAGGTTATGCGTGCAGTTCACCATTAGCATTAATTATTAAAGAGAGACAGTGTTGCCATTTCGTCTTTGATTCATTGATCCATTATAGCGATGAAGCAAGAACCATTACAAAATGTCAATTTTTGTTTTGAAAGATCCTCTAGTTTTATTAGTTGATATAGAATGTTTGGTATCAGACCCAACTTTAGGAAGACTTTACCATAGACATGTCCACACATTTGTCTTAACTTTCATGCCCTATAACCCCAATGAATGTTGTTGTACACAATGTATTTATATTTTGGTTCACGAGCAATCGATCTAGCCTATGTGCGACAGTAAAGTGTTGCCTCTGAACTGTGGCATTAAGGGGACTGAAATGTCTCTCTAATTCTGCTTGTCTCTTTAAGGAATTACACATTACGCTAAGGTGCCCCTAAGGATACATTGTGTGTTTGTAATAACTACATTTTTGGTTTCATAGGTTACTACTCTCACACTACTTAAAATGACGGCGACAGCCTATCCAACGCCGTTGCCCTAACTGTTTCAAACTTCGAACAACATAAACAAAACTCTGGACTAATTTGGTTCAGCGCAATTAACACTAACCTGCGAGGGCTGTGAAGTTGTTTAAGTTATTTTGAAATCGCCACCTGTAAAACCCTGGTCACGTGAGCCAGATGCTGATATTTAAACCCTGCCGCCGGCTGTGGACACAGCTTCAGATACGAAATCTGCCAAAGTGTTTTGTCATTATGTTTTCATATGGCGTCATAAGCCGTCCTTATTAAAACGTCATGCGTGACCGGCTCATCTGGCCTGGGGCTGAGCTCGATATACCACCCGTCTACCAGTCGGAAGAGATGACGATCTGGGATTGACAAAGAAAACTGACGGGGGATCAGTTCTAGTCTCTTGAGAGGTTGTATAGCGAGATGACACCGCTCAACCGTCCTCTCCAAACAACGCGATCATTTCAAGGTGAATTTACGCCGTTTTCATTTCGGTGAAGAAGCGTCGGGTTGATACGCGCGGTGTAGCGTATACCAGCCAGGGCGGGTCCGGCCGCACAGACGACACTTTGTGACTCACCCGCTACCAATGCAAATGTTGTCACACACCGTGACAAACACAGCCGCCTATTATCAAAAGAATCATTTAATTGCGCTAATTTTCTGCCAGACTCCCCCCAAGGGAAGACCGCGGAGTAGGATGAAGGATTAAAGATAACAAAAACACCAAACAGGAATAAAGAGAAATGAATAAACAAAAAAAATCGTTCTGTTGGAGGGAAAAAACAAACATCGATCATGATTGATTCCTGCCGAAATGTGAGAGCGTAATCCGCGTCGATGTTAGTTGGGGGGAGAACACAGTGGCTGACTGCGATCTGGTCTATTGGGACTTGATATGCAGCACCCTACGCCTCGCCCAGGGCGAGAAACACGAGTGTTGAACTGCTTCCCCTTGCATTTTCTTTTTCCTCTTTTTTTGTCCTCGCACCGGACGGTTAAAAGACTGACATGGATGGAAAATATTCCAATTCCTTCCTTTTTCCCCGCTGGTGTAATTGGACTTCTAATGATGAAAGGCTCCTCGGGCGTGCTGTATCGACGCGGCATCCCTCTAGCCCATGGGCTCTATAATATAATTCTCCTAAGATAAAGAAAGCAGGGAGGCCCAGGCCCGAGCTTGGCACTTATCTCATGCTCCAGGGGGTGATGTATTAAGCATAGGAGTTCATATTTTTCATCTCTCTAGTGTGTGTGGGCATGCAAGGAAAGAGTGAATGGGTTTTACTGTTTGGTTCCCGAGGTCAGGTGAGCGTTAAGGCAGCGGGCCTTAAGACTTTTCAGTTAAGCTGGAAATATGGAAATTAATTCGACCTTAAGCACGCCCAAGTTGGTGCTGGTGCGATGAAAACAGAAAAAGCACAAACATTCCTTTACAGGCGCATTGACATCAGACCTTTACCCCGGCAACTCGTATTACAAGATTCAAACGAACTTCGTTATTAAAGATTTGTTAACCAAATCCATTTTAACCAACGAAATTACATTACAGTATCATCGACCGGACCCAACTCCAGTCACACTGCTCAAGATTCGAGTCAGACTAACTTTATTTGGGTCTGTGGCAATTTAGGTAAGGTAAAAGAGTTGTTAATACAAAAGTCACAATAGCTCTCAAATTCTAACCAATTTCAAGATTTGTGTGGGTTGTTTGGCATTTCTATCACTCTAAACTGTTTTATGTCATATTTTACCTGCAATCGGGGCCCTAGGGACTTTACACGGTCAACCATTTTGAGACTATAGGCTCTACAATTTGAATAAGTATGTGTTTTTATGTTTTCAAAGCGCAAACTGATAAGTTACGATTTTGATAGACAAAACACCTAATAATATTAAAGAAGGCCTTAAACACAGGATGGCAAGGTGGGCATTCCATGAGAGAAAACAGAAAGACAGGAAGAGACGACAGACTAAGGAGAAACCACGCAGAAAAATGTCAACAATTTAAAAGTACAGCGGAGAGGAGGGTTGCCATGGATACCGGCGAAGAACAGGTGAAGCGCGCCGCAATTTTCCGAAAGGTCAAATCCGGCTTCATCTAGGTCAATTAAGCTCTTCCCGTGACCTTGTCCGCGTTTCTCTAATTGTTTCCACTGTTGGTCGTCTTGTTTGTCAAAAGCTTTCCTTTCTCTGACGACCACGCTCTAAAAAAACATAACTTTGGGTCAGAAATGCTAAGAGCAAAGTGATATAGAATATTTACTTAGCCATTCGTAATATACGACGTCATTGTGATTTCCACTGAGCTTTTCAGCCTTTCTTGGTATCTGCCACATCTTTAAAATCATTTCCTTGATTGTTGAAACATTATAAGGCAGTTCAATACAAGTATTTACACTTTCGATCACAAGGATCTGTTTTTAGTCGGGAAGGGGGGGGGGGGGGGGGGGGGTCGTTTTTAGCAGTTATATTAAATCTTCATTCAAGTATACTTTTTTATTTCTTTTCTACTACTTTCGATTACCCCGCAGAAGATGTTTTCACCAAGAAACTCTGTCCACGCGTGGCTCATTTTCCTCTTCAGCAAATCTCCGTCTCGCCCTGTTCTTTCTCCAGTTTCCTCCCGAAGCCGAGTTTGTCTTTCGTTGGGGCAGTTTTCTCGTAGTTCATCTCTCCTTCTATTTGCCCTCTGTATACACCTCTCTTGTCATCAGTCTCTCTCCTGAAACAATCAGCGTTCCTCTCTAGCTCTCCCCCTCTCTGCTGCAAGACACCGTTGTTTTCGAGGCATCCCCATCCATCGTCGTTTGCCTCTTTACACTGCCTGAGACTTGCCTCATTCAACCCTCCCCTCTTGTCCTCTTTGCCTCCCTAAGGAGTAGCAGGGCATCACTGACTAGCAAATGGCTTGGTAAACATCAAAACTCCGATCGAGCGCTAGCAGCCGTTCCCAATCCCCTTGATAGATTTCTGCTTACGCTGCCGAGGTTCTTGTACGGTATATACAGGCTGAAAACATGACATGTACCGCAAGACACCTGCCTGTGTCGTACAGAATCGTGACAGAGCCATACAGAGAGGGGGGAAACACGACAGCATTTTGAAATCTTAAGCAGGGAGACGAATCTTTTGTCTGAGGGGGTGTCGATCTCATGCCGAGATTCCGCTCTGAAATATTACCAGAATGGGTTTTCTGGGAGGGAGATAGGGCACGGTTTTTCATAAGTCATATACATGTACGCTTGCACGGGCCTCAGTCAAAGTCGCCGGGGCGTTGATAATAATTTCAGTCGTGCAATCGCATCAGGAATTGGCGAGGCTCCGTTGACAACGTCTTGGCACGTTTCTGGATGTATACTAGGACCCCGGTGCTTAGAATAATATGACCTGGGAACGAAGCATGGTACTTGCCATTGATTTAAGACTCTGGTCGTGTGCACTGTTGTGTAGTTATTGATCATTGGAAAAGGGCTCAACTAAAAAGAACGGGCTGGGGAGGCTTGGGCTTGAAAGAGGAAACTGCAGTTTAATTTGCTTCTGAACAAATAGAGGTGGAATTTTCTATCTTAGATGGCGTATTAGGGCCACATTGCAAAAATGGGGTTGTGTCACTGTCAGCCAAAGATGCAGACATCAAACAAAATATCATTTGAGTAAATAATTACAGCAAAGATATTAAGGGACGACATTTAAGCCAAACAACGCAACAAAAAGGAATCAACTTTCAGAGAACTGATCCTGTAATGATTGACATCCAAAATACATGCAAGCCGTCGCAAGTTCATAGAAATGTAGACAGCTCGACGGACAGACAGACAGACCACCCGTCCGTTGACATGTACTGGCTATAAGCACCACAATGTCAGACAGACATTATTAAAACCACCCCAGATGACAGACATACGAATAACGCTGGCTTAATACGTAGACACCAGAGAGACGTTGCGACAAGGTTGGTAAAGAAATGAAGAAAGAGTGAAGAAAGACCCGGTAGGCTTAAAAAAGGCAATAATTGGTTTGTGACCACCACTGTTCAACCACAATTCTTGGCAACGTTGATGAGATTGTACTCACCATATTTACAACCTTTTTACATAGTACCCCCCTCCCCCACCCACCCACCCCCTCCCCAAAATGGCAACACTTTTGGTTGAAGATACTATTAGTTTTAGAATTATAATATAAACGTGTCTTGGTTTTCTAATAGGCGAATTGTAGCAAAATCGGCCAACAATTGGCTGCAAAATTACCGATTGGTTATAAATGCGAAAATTGAAAACACAATTTGCAAGATTCTACCTTCGTCGTGTTATCGCTCAATATCAATGCATAAAACATAGAGCAAAGTTTGATGTTTCAAGAATGTTCCCATCATGTCGAAAGGACTATTCCTCCTTGAAAGGACTATGAACAAGGCCGTGCATGGAAAGATCAGTAACTTAAAACATTCAAGAGAAGGCGAACTATCAATCAAACCCCAAACCGTGAATTTATATCCTAATTAAATAGAACACTAAACAACCGGACAGGAACCATGGTTAATTGAGGAGTGATTTATCAAACGTCCTATGTTAGGAGCCAAGGCCTAAACAACTCCCAGGCCCATCACCTAGCTACAGCCCAACATACACGCACACATCAACGTACCCATGCACGATGAGGCAACGGCTCTGTGCGATTTGGCATGATTTAATGTCCTGGCCCCAACATATGAATAAATTGAGCATTAAAGCCTCGGAATCCGGTTGAGGGAGGAAGAGTTATTAATGAAAAATAGTCCCGAGCTGAGATCAAGTGCAGAGTTAACACCCGGAGGCCCCTATATTTTCCAGTGCGATAGTTCCGGATTTCGGCTCTGCTTTTGTTTTTCTTAGGGCGTGCGTGTATAACGGGTACCACTTGTGCTTGTACAGTACGGCCCCGGAGATTTACAGCATGTGTGTGTGTATATACACCACGTTAAATGTTAGTCTGGTGCCCGCCGCTTCCTCCATGGTGTCCGTTTTAATGCCTGGTTTTCTTATGGGAGCCAGGTGGGAAAGAGCGTCACCAAGAAAGCCTAAATGCAAACAAACCGTGACGTCATTATATTTCGGAGCTATTCTGACATGATATTATTTTTGAAAGCATTTTTTCACGGCTGCATTTGTGATTGCCTCAATGATTTCTACCGCACTGGCTGATTGATAATATTGTCAGTCAAATAATGTCATTCTTGGCTACATTCAAACTTGGACTTTTGAACGTGACAAAATGTATAGAAATCCAATCACACGGTGTATTCACGTCACCTGTATTAACCAAATCATTTGTATTCCTTTCACATTTTTGTATCGGTAATTGTTCGTTTTCGTCTGGCTGGGCATTGGCATTACATCTAGAGAACTACAAGCTATGCCCAGCACGATATGAGACCGAGGGACCCTCCCATACATTATCTCTGGACTATTGTTACTTAACGCCTAACGCACGCACGCACCCCCCCCCCCCTTCCCCTCCCCTCCCTTTGTATGCCACAAGAAGCACAGTGTTCTAGTCTTTGGCAAAAGGTGGCGAGGCTATTAGTAGATGTCCTTGATTGTGTAATACGCAAGTAATGTCCTGTGAATACGACTTCACTGTCTCGTGAGCGTGTCGTGATTGAAGGTGCGGTACACGCGGATATTTTAATTTATATTAAGGATTTTATTTCCATTGCGATTTGTTTTTATTAATACATTGTATACTGTACATGTTTCTATTTGTTTTATGCACAGTGCAATGGGGTGAAATACCTTAACCGTCTGGGTAAAATTAAAGACATGTTTTAGTCACTACATGTATAAGGAAAATGGCACAAACAGAGCACACATATTGAGTAAACAACTTGCTCCTCCCTTAGCGGAGTGTATGGTTTTACTTCCAAAATAAATTGAGACAAATGAGTTTTTAATTCTTATCCTTCGCCTGTCAGCGCGCCGAGTTATATTAAATGCATAGTGACATGCAACGCATTAATGAGAGTTACATTACGACAAGTGTAATTATTGAGAAGCGAAGCGCGCGTGTTTCACGCGAGATCCCTACTGCGAGCGTTTAATTCATCGCGATCGAGTTGCTCCAACAAGGATGAGCGACAGACGAAACGAAGGGATGTGGGTTGCTTTTAATCCATCGGTTTTTCTCTAGGATCCGCGGATCGACATCGGATAATGAGAACTGACTTCCTCCACTGCGTCATCTTTGAATTGACAAGCGAATAATGTGACATGACGGTGTGTACGGCGGGCTATTACCCAAGCAAATCGCAGACAATCAATTCCGACCGATGGGGAAAGAAGGGAAGACAAAAAAAGGGGGGATACCCGCGGAACCTAAGGACTTATCATCTTTCAACCTTGGATCATCGGCAGAGCCACAGGAGCCTAACCTTGCCGGGTTTTCTGCCGAAGCTGCCGGGTTTATTATCTCCTCCCAACCCGCTCTATCTCAGAATAGAGCAAGGAACAGAGACTACCCAGTGCCTCGCTGTTTTAACCACACCCAGGCTATATTTTTTCCCTTTTCTCTTTGAGCTTCATAAATGATCCCAACGGAGGTCGCTGGTCCATAGTTCTCTCGTGTTTCACGCACCCTCGGGCGGGTCTCCGGTATAACGGGCAAGGCTCCGTTGGGAGCCACCCGATTCTGTTCTATGTGAAGAGGGGAAGATTTACCGTTAATTCAAAACAATCGAGGGAAGACCGTAGGTGATGTGGTCAGATGGGGATAGAACATGAATCGCATCTTGCCGACCTCAATATTTGGCCAAGTTGTTTACATCAAACACTATCCGTTTTCTGTTTATAATCTTAAGGCCATTTTGGATATTATCGTAAATTCCTCTGCAAATCCTTTTTTCCTATGGCAACATTTCTTGTTTCATTATCGTAAGTCAATTCTCCGCTCTTCATATTGCAGGTGCTTACAGCCTTTCTCACATTTACAACAAGAATACTATTATTAACCTTATTTATCATGGATATCTATATTAACCAATGCAGTCCAATGAATAACATATGTTAAATAACGCAGATTTTCAGTACTTTTATCACAATCGTATTGAATATTTTGCTCTATCTCTTGTCTATTATTCAGAGTGGCATCTATAGGCCTATGAACCCGACTATTTTCGTTATGTCTACTATTCCGTATAATTGCCCGTACCATAACAATAATTATTGTTTATTTGTCTCCTTCTCTATTTTCACCGAGACGTCATTCGGTATTTTTCCTGGTTTTTTTTCCTTTCCTTTTTTAAAGCTTTTTTTGTCCGGTGTCTAAGATTTTCCCCTGATGAATGGCATTGTACATAACGCCTCTGGCTACTCACGAAGAAAGGCCCGAATGTTTACCAAGCTGTCGGTTCGTTCATTCCTTCTCACTACACGTTCCGTTTTAATAAATCTCACGGTTTCTCCAGCGCTTTAAGATACGTACACAATACCGCGATCAAACTCGAGACGATATTTTAAATTCAATATTGAAATGGAGACTGCGGAGGTTTTTCATTCTCGCGTATACATACACGTACATGTACGCAGTGTTGGTGGCATTACTGAATTGCACTAATCAGAAGAGGTGAGAAAATATTGACATGATTTCTCGTACCTGTAACTAAAACATGCCCGGCTGTGGGAGAAACACAACCAATAAATCTCTGGGCTTTAAGAGCGTCGGCAGCAAGGGGTAGCGCCAGAGATGTAATATCCTCCGCATATGATATCCTTTAAGTGCGCGGTAATCCCTACTAAGTGCCATGGTTTGATTGCATTTCTGAAGCAGGTCCGATCTTTCCCCCCTTCATTCAAGAAACAAGGTTGGTTTTTTTGATGATCACACCTAGAGATGCCATAGCCTTGCGAAAATCACACAGGTGATGTTGGTAAATGAAAAGCATGGTTAAACTAGCCAGATTAATATAGGTTTTCCCTTATTGCGATATAGATTGCCCGAGTTGCGTCACAACGGTTACAAATAATTACTGAAGCCAGACAATATATCACCCGTAAGTAGGTTCCGTCCCAGAAGCGTTTCTTTATTTATGAAAATATGAGGCCCCGTCCGTACTAAAAGGGGGATGGGGGGCAGTTCCTGGTCAACTTTTGCCGTCTTAATAGCACCGCGGAGAGCACAAGGTCATTGATTGATCATCTCTAAGATTGATTGTGCCTCATTGAGCGCGAACATTCCTGGCGCAAGAACCAATTTCCACGACTCTCAGGGTCGTTATCAACGCTGAATGAAATATATAGAGAAGAAAAGAGGTTGCTTACCTTTTTGACAATCCATATGCTTGAATTTTTGTATCTCCACAGTAATGAAGTCCTGCAAATAGAAAATTTCAATGGATCTCAGTCTAGGAGCATTTTTCTTGAGAGTCTGTCCGGTTTAACAATCCAACAAGGTTCTTCGTACTCACATAGGGCAGCAAATGCGGCTATTAAAATCGCCGCCACGGACACAGTGTGACCATTGAGCATGCAGCGTGCAATGCGGTTATCGGTTTGGTGCGCGCTCTTCAACGCAACTCACATCTACTGCAACACTCCATAGACAAACCGTACGTAGTTCATCAACGGTGTGTTGTGCGCGGGAATCCCAGCTGTTCCACCTCGAACACGCTGTTGGCCGACTGCGTGGCGAGTCTGGGCCGATTTTACCGATAAGTGACTATCTAGAGCGCCCCCACAATATATCTGGTTGACCATTAATTAGGACGAGGGAGCAACGATTTTGTGCAAACGTGTAATCACGGTCAGTGAGAAGGTACTCAAAGAGATGTACACTGTAACACTGATAAAGGTGAATGCTGAAATCCATAATGTAAGCACCTTATCAGAAGGGAGGTGCTGGATAGGAGAAAAGTCATGCACGATCGAGCACATGAAAGGGGGTTCGTGCCATGCTTGCATACGAAATGTTGTGGGCGGTCTGCTGTTTAATAAATGTCTTTGGATATACATTGGGGGTCTTGCTAAACTAAGTGGCAGTTTTTAATATAGGCATGCAGCCTGTATGTTAAGCATTGTTCTTGTCTCAGAATGGAGACAACAGTGTATGGAAATCACATGAACATTACACCCTAAAAACACATTGGTTAAAATAACCAACTGATTGGTAGATGTGTCCAACCAATAAAATTGGTCAATTTTAACCAAACTAGTGGTCGAAATAACCAATGACATTGGTCATTTAAAAAGAAATGTCAAAATAACCAATATTTTGGTTAAATTGACCAATGTCTTGGTTGGACACAATACCAATGAATTGGTTATTTTCAACCAATCTGTTTTTAGGGTGTAATATAAGGAATTGGAGGGTGCATTATATAACCCGCCCCAAGGGCTAACAAATTATACGGTGGTAAATGTTATTTTAAAGGTGTCTAAATTTTAAATATGACATTTATGAATCCCACTTTCTTTCAAACCTTGGAAAGATCGGTAAAATGAAAAAGAAACATCGAGGCAATTTCGTGCTTTTGGTTGTAAAGTTTCTGGTCAGTATACACTTGTCCTACCGAATCACAAGGGCGACAAATTTATTTCTGCTTGTTCGTGAGTGTGTCACGTGGCTTCGCGACCTTTAAATTCCCTGCCTCCAACCTTGTTAAAACTACAATTCAATCACATGCATTCTCAACATTTCAAAAGGAACTCTGGCGGATATACAGAACTCATTTTCTTTTTTTCGGCAGGCAAAGTTACTGGTTTTTTTTATAAGGCAGCTTTATAAAAGATTGTGTTTTTTTTACTGAAACAATTGGTTGCTGGTTATACTCCCGTTTCTTCTCCGCCCCTGTATATAGACATTGGGAAGAATACATACAATCTAGCAATTGCTTTTTCTAGCCGCCTTTGCCTACCTTTCTATACATAAAAATAAACAATTGCTAACAAGCAAAAGCGTCTATACTTTTTAAGTCCAATGACTTCAACCGGCTTCGCGGATCCCAAAGCATACATGTACATTCACGATTCCAAAAGTGCTACTCATCCACGCACGACGGAATAAACACGCACGACTGCACAGGCAATCGCCATTCATCATAGTGTGACAGCAGAATATCAAACGGCCTGTACGCTAACCTCTTTTCGCGTCATAGAAGATGCACTTGAGAAATAGCTTGTTCTTGTCTTGGAATAAACCAAGGATATCAAATGAGCCCATGATGCTATAACGATCGTTTAGTGGTATATAGGGTCTTGTCTTTATATCTGTTTTATTCATTTCTTATTTATATCTCATGCTATACGAAACGGAAGTACAGAAATGTTACCTCTCGTGTCTTGACCTTCGATTGAAGGAAACGAGAAGACAGTTTCAGTTTTAGGAAAACCTTGAGAATCAAAGTAAAAGTCAAACAGTAGGATTTTGACAACCACACTTAACCACTGGTCATCCCGCCAATGGGACGAACCAGGGAAACCGGAGGTTTAAGTACACCTCAACAACGACATGAGAGTAATAACAAAAGACCAGTGTTATAGTATTGGTATCGCATGTCACAACTTACTGGATTGCGCAATTACAAACATGCCTTTATCACAGGCACTTTAGGAAAAACGTTTGTGACTTCGACAAACTGCACATACCTCTTTAATAGTATGGTTATTGGTACAGTCATTGTACAACTGGGTGATGCGACTACATTGCACGAGGTCTTACAATTTACAGAAAAACCAAGGATGGCGTTCATCATTCTGGATCATTGTCCAATTTAATCCCGTAAGTATGGACCTAGTGAGATGTCACATCGCAGCACATGTATTAATTGGTTTATTTCGGAGTTAGATTACACGCTTGATTTCATGAAAGTACTTTGATTGTTTGCTATCAGCTGTCTCCACAGTTACAGCTAGAAGTGTTTCCTATCTCTATCCTTCGGTTCGCCTATTAAGGATTATTAACTCCACGATGGCGATGCGTCTCTGGCTTTGGGATCGCATTAATCAGTCGCCAACCGGAACAACAAAACTCAACATTCTTGAAAACCCAAGGCAAGTTATGTGCGAGGATGTTGGGCCCAGTCTTTTGCAGGAATTAGGAAACTTGCACATGCGGGGTGCTTCACGTAATCACGTTATCAATTTATGTTTTTTTTGCAGCTATCGCTATCTAGTATTAGAAACATTCTCCGCTGCAGGGAAATGTGAGACTTTTTGGCGCCACTGTCCGCCATGTTGAAAACCAGTACCTATAGGCAACGCCACGAAGGAACACAAGTCACAATTGTATATATACATGTATTGTAAAGTCCCCTTTTCATAAGTTGAGTGGATATCTTCCGCTTTTTTAAAGGAGTTTCTTGAGAACATAATGTCAATTAACAATTAACAATAACAGGTGAAAATATCACATGATTGTCAAGGCACATTCACTGCAATCGTTTTCCGACGACAATACCACCAAACAGCATACACACACCAACCTTTGGATGAAAGAACACCTCTCCACAATAGTATGGCGAGTCTCTATGTTATTCTATACCATACAGACTTGAAAGCTCAACTTGAAAGCTCAGCTTGAAAAATAAATTCATCAGAGGAAATGAAATCTTACATACTATTTTGGTTGTCTCTGACAGTTGACTATACTAGCGATTATTGATACCGACTTCATGCAATTAATGTACGAGAAGAAAAACAACCATTTATATATTAGAGCTCTGCAGATGAATAGGCCTAACTCGAAGCTTATTCTTTACAACATTGTAAGTGCTTGGTATTGAAATGTTTGTCGTACATGCATTTAATCTTTAGTAACCTTTCAAGACTCACATAAGCAATGCGTTTACATCGGGTTTTGCCAACTCTACCGGCCTTTATCGTGTCTTTATTTTATATTTTAGGGTTATTTTAGGTTTTTTCTGAATAAAATATTAATAAACAAAATTATGAAATAAAAAAACTACAACATTATTGATTGATATTTCCGGTATTAAAACATACGGTGTCTTCGACCGTCTAGGCCCTAATACAAGACGTATCGTAGTTGACCATGTGAGCTAACATCGAGTCGGTTGCCAGACCGGTGTGAGCAAGTGGCTCGCTGTATATTGTAATTGAAATCTCGCGGGGCGCAGGTACAACCCCCTCTAACCTTGTTAACCACAAATCGCGTGGGGATTCGGCGCTGCATGCGTAGTTTTTTCCCCTTCAATCAATTTTTGTCTTCTTCTGAGAGATATTTACCTGAAAACGTTTCAACGTGGTGGGCAAGATATTATCTTATAAAATGGCACTGAGGGGTATTATATCTGATAAAGCAGCCAACATTTTTAGAAGAATTAATTTTTTTACGAAGTTATCGCGGATTCGTGCACATTTCGAGGATTAAACATGCTTTGAAAAAAAGGCAGCGCTTCAACTATACTATCACGTGATTGGCCATTAGTACATCATAATAATAACAGTCTGCAGGGGCGATATTGTTCAGTTGTTTTCTCTATATATTTGTTTAACCAATTTGCAACAACTTTCGGTTTTCGTGTATGGTTGTTTAATGACTTCTTCTTGCATTAGCGACACAACGCACGTCCAGCATTTGCTATTTGGGATGGAAAGTGTTGTTGCTCAATTCTTTTTTCACAAATTCATATCGTCAGGTCGATTACAAGTTCAGATCGTCAGATCAAATTATTGCCCAATCGATTCGGAACAACTCTCTCTAAATGGCGCCAACATTATCATATCACGGGTCACATGCGTCTACAAGAAACGGATATGTAAAATATGTTTTCCTAATCCCATCTTAATTCTTCATTATGAGAGGTGCCGAATACAGTAAAGACAATCGATATACAATACAAATGGCCCGTAGGTTGTAGGCCTCTATACTTCTTAACCCCCCACAATGATTGGATGGAGATGGTAATATCGCCATCTTCTTGGATTCACGGCCACTGATGACCGTAGCGGGGCAATCACGATAAACCCAACACTTCTTGATTACCAAGAGGGTCATAATAATGTATCAAAGGTAGGGTTACAATTTGATTGCGAATTCATCACAGTGGTCAACGCCGGAGTGACGTTGCCCGATGTGAGTTTGTCTTAAGGTAGTCGCTGGCCGACACGGGGGAATTGCTATGATGTACATTAAGAATGCCGGTCGCTCCTTGTTCATCCGAAGTGTGTATCAGCCTTCTTTATAATTCACCAGGGTTCAATTTTATAGAGCTGTTCAGCAGACAATACCACTTAGCATATTCATGTATTATAGTAAGCAAATATTGTTTATTTGTTGTTGCTTAGCCAATTCGTTGTACTTGGCCCCGACGTTTGGTTCATACCTAAAATGTTGTCCTTTTATTTGATAGCGCATCTACCTCACTGTGTTCGTTTATCACCGAGTTTATCTGACGGTACATCGACATACTCTCTGGATAAATAATACGGAAACAAACAATGAACCTACACTGCCAACAGCATACTTGGTATTCATTTGAAAATCACAGTGAAGCTGTACTTTTTTATTACATTTTCACCTCGAGTGAACTCCAGAAAGCCATTTTTGATTTGGGTTGCGAAGTACTCTTTTTGCAGTACGGCTAGTCCCAGGAGACATTTACGGTTCATAGAAAGTGGAAATAGTGTTCTTCAAAGAAGTACAGTGATGCTTCTATACGTAACGGCGATGATGAGAAAATTAAAACTGCTAGAATGAAGTCAGCATGGTTAGGTACTTCCGTCATAATGATATTGAATTTGCAGATTGAGGCTCAACTGCATGTTGACGTCACGTGAATTTCATCAGGCGGATTGGTGAAAAATATTTATCAAATGATTACGATAAAAGCATGTAATTTGGCACAATTTACATACTTTTCACCGTAACAAATTACGGTTTATTCGGTAAAAACAACTACGGTCCAACCGTAAAAAAACGGTCACAGTTTGGCCGCTCGCTGCACGACTTTTGACCGTAAATATGACGGTATTTTGTTTACAGTGCATTTATGTTTTCCGTGCCCGTTACTGTAATAGCGCCCCATAACGGCACTCAGACACAGCCACTGACCTAGAGATCGTAGGTAATCTTTTAGAGTGATTCCGAGCGATTACATGACGATTCTACATCATTCTTCCTCCTGGCCATACATGCATGGCGGTCCTCGCAAAGGTCAAACACGTGATGTTTGAATCAAAGCAACTGACTATATAATATATATCCGCACCAACCAAGCCCGCTTTCATTAAGTCACTAATATTAAAGGCACGACACAAGACGACAAGGATGTCTTGGCGTGGCATTATAGGCCTATATACATTAACATTAACAAATTCAGAGATTTGTTCAGACAGTAATTATTTCGTTGCCTCAAATAACAGAACGTACAATTCTAAATCAAAAATCTGTTAAGTCTTTAGGGCATTCTTGTGGTGAACATCTGGAATCGAAAAGGACCCAGGATATTTTCTTAATAAGATATTTTTTTAATAATTCGGTTGTAAACATTATTAATATCGGCAAATGGTGTATCCTATACCTTTAAGTTTAGTTATGTCTTTGTTAAATTATACGGGGAAAAAACCCAACTATGCAGACTTTGTATAGAAAATGATCATTATGTTGATGACACCAAAACACTGGATGATAATAATAATATGTGTCTTGTGTAACAAATAGAATACGATTACGTGTGAACCGGCAGCACAATATCATCAAGCTGTCATCAACCCGACGTTTCGAGCTGTGATTAGTTTGATATCAAAAATAATGTAAAGTAAGGAGTCACTAAAACCCTGCTCGTACGATATGGGCCTGATTTTTCATTTTATCCTTTTTAGCCGTGATTATTTATGGTGAATCATGACTATCTTGCTCAGCAGAATCTATTAAAACGCGTTCAGGTCAACAAGCGGACATAATTATTTGCATTTTTGGGTTGACACTTCCGTCAGACTTTACGATGTGGCGCCAAAAGTGCAATGTGATATCCCTCGTATAAATGTTGATGATGAATGCTATAGTCAGCAACGGCCACAGAATGGGAAACTCAGATTTGCGGAAGCTTGTTATTTTCCGATGACGTAAAACTGTGATGAAACCACAATGCATTACTGCAGTCAGGGTATAGAACCTACTAAATTAATATACCATACTTTCACATTTCGCTTTGGACCCCCCCCCAAAAAAAAACCCACAAAAAAACCAACGAATTTGATTCTCAAGGCACATTTACCTTTAATTTTTTTAAAGATTTTGCTCGTAGTATTTCATGGAAGCCACCGTTATGAAAGGCGGGAGACTATAGCCACGTCCAGACGTATACATAGGCTGGCCAATGCATGTGAAGACGACGCAATTAATCTCCACGTCTGTCCACGGTACCCGAATTTGACGGTGCATAAAGTTCGAGCGAGCTATTAGTTCGATTCGATGACAGAACCCGCCAAGCCGCGGTCTTTTGTCTTTTTTGTGGATAAAAAAAATGCGGTCTTCTGATTGGGTGTTCCAGTTCAGAAAAAGAAGAAAAAAACAGACGCGCAAGCGGAATTCCTGCACGGGCGCACCGAGATGTGTTGAAAGCAATTATTAATTCAATGGGAAAATTAAATTCGGATTTTAATTACGACTGGGACTTTTTAACAATGTGCTGGGGAGCCATAAAAAGAGCGTTATGGGTTGGTGAACTCGTATAATAGAAGCAGATAACTGGAAGAGATGAGAAAAGGGTGATGAAATGCGAGATTATAGATGCACAGGGAGGGGGGGGGTGGGGGGGGGGGGGGACTGGGATTTATTCTGTGAGAATGTAGATTTTTTTCGAAATGAAGTACTGTTATTAAGTCATAGGTTTCTTGGGTGGATTGCTGGGTTGCTCGGGGGCACAGACTATTCTTTAGTCAGTCTGACGCCAAGACGTAGTGATTCACCACAGTAAAAACATGCACTAGTTCAGTTATAGAACATCTCACTCGGTCTGGCGAACTTAAATGGCTGATTACCCCCAGGAATTGTTTGCATACAAAGTATTTCGCGACAACGAGGTTCAATGCGCACACAATGGTACATTCCTTTACAGACGGCAAAACACTACATCATGGTTTGAAATGCAATCGGATCGCTCTCTCGATTATGTAATATTCTTAAAACATGATGTCATTTCACAAGCATTCCATTATTTTAAATAAAAGGTTATTAGATCATAGAGATTTGTTGTACAATAAATACACATGTACTTGATTATATGCTTGTGGTGTAAGCCTCATTATTTTGTCGTAATGCCAATTTCCATGAAAGAGATTAAATATTTTTACGAGAAACAAAAATGAAATATTCTAAAATATTTAAGGGGCCACATACTTTACATCAAATACAAATTTAAAAGTATATAACGAATTTCAGTTTATTGTACATGTACTAAGATGTGTGGGGTATCGTTGCTCTGTGGTGTGGAGCATCTTTGCTCTGTGGTGTAGGTTCCTATAGGTAATATATGCGTCTGTTTAGCATCCCAAAGACACTTGGAAACTAGGGCTCCATCTCTGCGCGTGGTTGGATATTAAAAGATGAAAGATAAGACGTAGGAGTCGCAACACGAGATGGCCTCATGACTCGTGATAGATGTCAAGTCGAGTCGTAACGAGGGGAGACCAAAAAGCCGATTACTATAGACATCCCAAAAGGCGTGCGAGAACATGACGGTAGGCATGCTTGTAAACACATTATGACCAACTTGGTCCTCATAGGAAATTAATTTGGTGTGAAACAATTGCAATGATACGCGGTTCAAATTCAAATTACCACAATCTTCACTAAGGTGAGCCTATACTGCTAGTCTTCCATGGCTTATGCAAACGAAATACGTATTCTGGTTATGCGGACTTATTGTTATAGATGATTTGAATTGCAAATTAACTAGAATACATATCACGTGGTATATACCAATAACATTCAATTACTTTTTGTCTAAATGATCTACTACAATCAGGCCACGACGGGAACACCTTCTAAGAATGTTCATCGCCCAAACGTTGAAGTTATGAGATTCATCCAGTAATGGCCAAGTTTGAAGTCTCAAGAAAAGAGATACCAAAAAAACACTTCCCCAATTCCATCCCACTTGAAGTCTGAAAGCATTCTCTGAGCTTTAACCGTAATAAATGAAGATTTGTGGGAAGCAAAGGTAAACAAAGTCGTTGTAATTTTCGGGCGGCATTTCTGAGTCACATCATCATATCAAACATTATAGTAGAAGCGGTGGAGTCGAGAAAAAACAGAGGAAGAAATAATTGTGTTTACCAACTTCATAGCTGATTTTTATCATGTCATTTATAAAGTGGAAACATTCGACATATCGTGGTGACACTTCAGCTTTCGAAGATTTGTGAATATGAGTGTATTTTGGCTAAAGCGGCTTCGTGAGTCACAAAGACTTGCACGTATACACAGTTCGCTTCAACGTGATTTATAATTTCAATCAGGAAATTAAAAAAGGGTCTAATAGATACAAAGTCTGGACGAACACATTTACCAAAAACAAAAGCGGCGAAATTGACCTCAAAGTTGGTGTTATACACAGAGATAAAACGGTGGATCTGGGCTGGTAGATATTTCACGATGAAGTGGTGAAGAAATGCATTGGGGATTTAGTGCCATGTTCAAGTAGCATATGCCGTCAATTAAAGGTAAGATACACCATTTGCAGAAATCGAACATTTTTACTTCCAAATTATTAAGAAATATCTTACTTACTTAGAAGTAAATAATTATTGTAGGCATCCAGCAAAATGATTGCGCTATATATCCTATAATTGTTCCAAAAATTATAATTTGATAAAAACAAAATTACGATCGCCGGACGGCACAAGAACCACTGCCTGACGTCGGATGAAAACGAACGCCGTTTTCTTGCTTTCCTCGGCATCCATCATTGTAAAACTTCGAACAGGTAAGTTAAACGATATTTACTATAAAATACAACCCCCCATATCCATTATCCACCCATTCATGATAATTTAAGCAATTACCAATGGTATATCCTACCTGTAACTGACATTCAATTTTAACAAAATTAAAAGCCAGAAAGAAAGTACAGAATGGCAAATGGTTTAATGGTAGAGATTAAGAAACCACTCAAGTTCTGGGAACGATTTATGAATTGTAATTAGGCTAATAGTTATAACAACCCAAAATGTATCCCGTAAACGATCATGATCATTTTGACGAAGAATGATTAAAATATTTATAAACACAACTTTATCTTTCGTATGGATACACAAAAATGTTTTGTCAAATCACATCCCGTCGTTTTTATGAGTTTGATAAACAAGATAAGAACTGCATTTTAAAGTTTTTGTTATGAAGTTATGAAGTTTCGTTATGTGGCGTCGTTTGTTTTCCATCAGTCTGTCGGGCTGTCTCTCTATGTCTCTCCGTGGGGGTGTATCTCTCCGTCTGTCTCCCTGTCTCTGTCGGGCTGTATGTCTTTCTTTCTCTGTCTCTATGTATGTCTGTCTCTGTCTGTCTGTCTCTCGTAGGGCTGTCTCTCTAGGGAGACTATGCGATAAAGTAAAGATTCCCATGTTCTTTTCAGAGTCCTATATCTCCTTTTTACCCCCCTGCCCCTTTTTCTGAGTTGCCTTTGGTCACGTTCAGTATAATTGATTCTCAGAAGAAAGAACAATGTTAAAAATCATGACTAATTAAGGTTAACATTCACAAAGTGAACTTCAGCAAATAACTAGTCTGGCTTCCGGCGGTCAACGTACATAATAAGTTGTGATTTATTTTCCAACTACCCCCGGCTGTGTAAAACACTACAGTAAATTACTTGCTGGGCAAAGGTCCGGGGATATATTATTGATAAAATATCGACAAATGATGATCGGCTCGTGCTGCAAAGTTCTTATGACGAAGTATTTAGATTAATTATAATCGCCTTATCTGCTCGCAGACTAATCCACTTTAGACGGTTGTTTTTTTCCACTGCATTATTAATTTACTTGTTTCACAGTTATACCAATTGTGAAACTATTTAGGCTTTTGCCAAAAAGTAACTTTTATCAAGTTTTGTTTTGTTATTATTACGAGTCAATAGTAGTTTTACTGCTGTGAGATATGAATCTGATCACGGAACAACATTCAAATCATCATTTTAATACTGAACGGTTAGCATATTCACGGTTACCGTATTCACGGTTACCTAGAATTGACATGGGAGCAAGTTCCCGTATTTACAGCTCAAAGAGGCTCAAGCTTTATCGATATGCAAATTGGACAACTCTTTTCAGCCAAGTGGTCACCAGTCCATCCCTTAAGCCCGTTGCATATTCGTCAAGTGAGCCCTCAACGGCGCCACAGGGCCCCAGATTCATAGTCTCGATTGTTTTAGCGCCCCGAGTGCTTGCGCGGTCAGATGAATAGAAATGAATCTCTAATAATTTATGTGTTTCCTCATATCTCAATATTTCTGCCACGACATTAAAGAACAGTTAATTATGTGTCACAAAACGTGCACAAATATTACACCGCGTTTTATGGGCAATAGTTAATAAAGGCAGCAGGTGTTCTACTGTACCTATTGGCGATAGGGGGCGCCCTAGGCCACATTTTGGGCAGTACGCGACCTGTTAACCTTTCAAACCACACATCACGTCTTATCTGGCAAATCTCTGCGTGTCAGTCTTTGATGTGGAATGTCTTGTGGCATTCTTTAGATTTTTTTCTAAAAAGGTGAATATATAGTTGCTCAAACCAACATTGCATTTTTTCTTTCGACCACAAATTTATTATAACGACAATTTGATTTTGTGCTCTAACATCGCCGAGCTCGATTCTCAATTTCAATAAATTACTAATAGATTTCACTTAAGGTAGGTGCAGAATAATTCAAATGTGTAGCATTCTGATTCGTCCGGACTGAGAATTTCTTGTTCAAACTCCTCTATTGGCTCACTGCCGCGCCGACTAGTTCTCTAACTGCGTATTATTGACAAGAGAAGTGTGTAATCGACAAGGGAAAGAGGGAGAAAAGGTCCTGAGACGTGCATGCGACGGACAGACCAAAATGTATAATTCCATGTATCATTCTTGTAGGCTCGAAGGGACTTCAAGTGTTTTACAAGATCGGAATACTGATGTTCCCTGCCGCCCATCAAACGTGGGGATTGATTTGTATGGCTGGATCATAAGTAGTCCTTATGTTCATGTCCATGTACTTTTTAACAGCATTCGTCGAAAGCCTTTTGTGGCCCGTAGGCCTACGTATACGTATAACAACATTAACTCCTCGGATGACAGACCATTTACTTTCAATTATTCACCATTAAACACAATTTATTACGCTGCATGTTAAATATATTTGTAGGATTCGCGTTCAATGCAATTAACTTGTTTAACAATTAACAAGGCATTTATTTTTTGGGTCTATACGAATAATGTATTTGGTAATAACATCTTTTGATTTTGATTTAAAAGGTAAACACGAGTGGTCGATTGCTCTATAACATAAGTTTGACCATAACGGTCTCAAATCCTCAAATTTCAGTCCTGAATCCTCCAAATTTAGTATAATTTTAAACACGACCTTGGGTTAGAAGGAAAGCTAATACGTAAGGAGCAATGGCAATATAAACATTAACATTTCGATTGGAAGAAATCATCACAATGTCTAGCAAATGCGCTTTCTTAATTCTAAAGCGTGCAAATTATACGCTAGAGTGAAAATTTACTGTTTTCAAGAACACGATGATTTCGCGTTAACTTCATTCAACAGAACCGAGAGAGTTTTCACAAGCATTTCTTAATAGAGTGTTTTTTTTCAGAATATTCAAATCGAAGTCATTTCTCCTTCAATTTATCTAGTCCCTAATTTCAGTGTTTGAGTCTACGGGACAAAATCTGATCCCATATAACCTTGCCTCCCAGTTTGACGTCATAATCTATTATCCAATACCTCGCAGCATCCGAAGTTTGTGTTGTCGAGTTTCTCTATTCTCGAGGCCCCGGCCTTTTTAAAAAGAAAACCCCGCGCTTGCTCTCGGACAAACGGCCGAACAAGTCTCGCCTCTCGAAATCGATGCCGATCATGTCGGGCTTAGACACGGCTATCTCAAGCAGCGCCGGACCGGACGGGGGTTTCTGAGACGGATCAATAAGGAGTGTAAGGGGGGCTCCTTAAAGATGCCGAAGGGTGATGACGGGAAGATAAGAAGCGTAGTATGGGGGGGGGGGGGGGGGGGGGGGATACTGAAGGACAAAGGCTTAAGGGGTATTGGCGGATTGATCGGAGAATCTTTAGGCTATGACCGGGTCGCGAGGGATGTTAACAGCATGAAATTACAGGAGAAATCGGGAACTAATTTGTTTTGCTCTAGTCTATCACTTTAAAGATTTCTTCTTAAATTATTTCTTAAAACTATACCCCTCCAAATTCAAATACACAATATACTCTGCTGGTCGTGGAGTCCTGACTGTAAAAAAGAACAGACCAATGGGGAAAAGACAAATGAGTGTATTATCGCGCAAAACTATAACAGGATCCCCAATCTTGGCGATAAAATCGTACGTCCGTAAATTAAGCCCGTTATACAAGGAAGGTAAAATGAACAATCTAATTACGATAAAAGTCCGTGGAAACGGTCCGAGCGTGAGCGCATGTCGTAAAAAAAAAGAACCCGGGAATCTAATATTAGGACGCGGAACAACTCATAATATTTTCACGGCGGCTCGTTCCGCGGGCTTTCATCGCTATCACGCTGATTAGGTTTAGCGAGATGACACTTTTATGGTCCAGCGCACGCGCGGTGGGGAGGCAGTCGATGTCATGAAGGAAGTGGGGCTCTAGGAAGATCCTCGGAAAGGCTTCTTAAGGAAGCAGGAGGCTGGAAAATCCGCATCAGCTCACGACCACAACTCCCTGTGATTAAATCATGTTTGTCTGAGTGCGCAGCTTTTATGAATGACACGGGGTCAGATCATCAGGCAGCCAGTCATCTTTATCACCGGTCCACTACCCTGGGTTTTTAGGAGGAGGGGGGAGAGGCAGGGAAGCGTGCACGGCCAAGACACCGTCGTTTTTATTAATCGAGACGACGTGAGGAAAGAAGGAGGCAAATGAGGGTTCTCTGTGCAGTGGTTTTAGTGCAGAGAAAATCGATTAGATGGATTGGGTAAATATGGCTTATCTTATGCGGCCAAAGTAAGATGCATGCCCTAAGGGTGCTAGATTGCAGAGTGGTGCTAACAACGTGGACGAACAAGACTTAGGGGACGGACCGAGAAAAGCTTGAGCTTGTTGACGGGTCGGAGGTTGAATTAAGAGGTCGAGATTAGAAGATAACAACTAATTGACTGTTAAGGGCTTAAAAAACAAACGGAGGTTTGGCGATGGCGCGAAAACGTGCTGCTGCTTTTAGTACGTGACTATTTATAAGTGGTTGTTATGGTTGAGAATGATAACGATCCAACTAGCGGCGTTTTCAAAGATGTGTACCGTAGCAGCCATTTTGATGTAGAAAAGATTGGTCGCTCCATGCAGCATGTGCAAAGGTGTCTGGTACACTCTTAAAACTTGTAGGTAACACTGACCCTGAACCTGAATTTTGCTCTCCATTTCCCGGGTCAAATTTGATCTAGAAAAGTGTCATTTTTGACCAGGAAACGAGGGTTGAACAATACAGATTTAGATTCAATGCACGTCAGTTTTTAAAGTTTGGAAGTTAATTTGTTTTGAGCCTTCTTTTTTTCCTTGAAGATTTGTAGCTACAACAATTATTCTTGAACGTGCAATTCACTATACCAATGGTCATTCAGTATACCAATGGTCATTCACTATACCAATGGTCATTCACTATACAAATGGTCATTCAGTATACCAATGGCCATTCACTATACCAATGGTCATTCACTATACCAATGGTCATTCAGTATACCAATGGTCATTCACTATACCAATGGCCATTCACTATACCAATGGTCATTCACTATACCAATGGTCATTCACTATACCAATGGCCATTCACTATACCAATGGTCATTCACTATACCAATGGTCATTCACTATACCAATGGTCATTCACTATACCAATGGTCATTCACTATACCAATGGCCATTCAGTATACCAATGGTCATTCACTATACCAATGGCCATTCACTATACCAATGGCCATTCACTATACCAATGGCCATTCACTATACCAATGGTCATTCACTATACCAATGGTCATTCACTATACCAATGGTCATTCACTATACCAATGGCCATTCACTATACCAATGGTCATTCACTATACCAATGGTCATTCACTATACCAATGGTCATTCACTATACCAATGGTCATTCACTATACCAATGGCCATTCACTATACCAATGGTCATTCACTATACCAATGGTCATTCACTATACCAATGGTCATTCACTATACCAATGGTCATTCACTATACCAATGGCCATTCACTATACCAATGGCCATTCACTATACCAATGGTCATTCACTATACCAATGGTCATTCACTATACCAATGGCCATTCACTATACCAATGGTCATTCACTATACCAATGGTCATTCACTATACCAATGGTCATTCACTATACCAATGGTCATTCACTATACCAATGGCCATTCACTATACCAATGGTCATTCACTATACCAATGGCCATTCACTATACCAATGGCCATTCACTATACCAATGGTCATTCACTATACCAATGGTCATTCACTATACCAATGGCCATTCACTATACCAATGGTCATTCACTATACCAATGGCCATTCACTATACCAATGGCCATTCACTATACCAATGGCCATTCAGTATACCAATGGCCATTCACTATACCAATGGCCATTCACTATACCAATGGCCATTCACTATACCAATGGCCATTCACTATACCAATGGTCATTCACTATACCAATGGTCATTCACTATACCAATGGCCATTCACTATACCAATGGTCATTCACTATACCAATGGCCATTCACTATACCAATGGTCATTCACTATACCAATGGTCATTCACTATACCAATGGTCATTCACTATACCAATGGTCATTCACTATACCAATGGCCATTCACTATACCAATGGCCATTCACTATACCAATGGTCATTCACTATACCAATGGTCATTCACTATACCAATGGCCATTCACTATACCAATGGTCATTCACTATACCAATGGTCATTCACTATACCAATGGTCATTCACTATACCAATGGTCATTCACTATACCAATGGCCATTCACTATACCAATGGTCATTCACTATACCAATGGCCATTCACTATACCAATGGCCATTCACTATACCAATGGCCATTCAGTATACCAATGGCCATTCACTATACCAATGGCCATTCACTATACCAATGGCCATTCACTATACAAATGGCCATTCAGTATACCAATGGCCATTCAGTTTGCTTCTTCAACTCAAAGTCCCATCCAATTTTCCTCCTCAAGTTTCCATATCGTTTGTGGTAAGACTGCACCAGTGCGCCACTTCGACAAATATCTACTATCAGGCTGCCAACTCGCCTCGTCCCGGCCAAAAACAAACTAGTCTAAGGTGTATACAGATAATGGATACAAACGAAGAGTCAACAATTTGCACGGCCGGCGACGAACACCAGAAGAAAAGGTGGAAGAAGCCGAGGCGTATTAGGTGACCGGGTTTTAAGAAAACAATTTCATCTGAGGAGAGAAATCGGCGCGGCAAGTGCGGGGTTTGATGATGAGCGTCGTCGATACGCGAGCAAACTTTGCAGACCTACTCGGATTGCGTCGCTCGCGGAAAGAAACAAATCAAGCTAAGGCTTTTCAGGACAAACATAGATTCCTTAATGGAAACCTACTCTGGTGTGTGTGGTTCCAATCGCTGAATCACTCCTAATCACTCAAGACACTGAATGCAGGTCATGGGCTTTATTTACGAGTCGGCCATATTGAATTGAAAATGAGGTAAAATCTTCATTTATGGAACTTGAGGATAGAAATTACCTACAGTTAATTACAAATAAATACCAGTATTCTCTGATGAATAATTAAAAATGTGTGATTAAAAATACCTTGTGTTTTAAGCCACATGAAACAAACATTTGAAAGTTAAGCTAGCCTTTAAAATAGTCTGGTACCCTCCCATTCAACAGTTCACAATGTATAAACTACATTCAGGGAACACCACCAAAATGGCTTCCTCGTGAATAAGGTCAATAGGAAGTGATGGGGCGTGATTGTCAGTATATGTACACTAGCGATGTAGTATATCTAATTAAGCCATTTTCCTCCAAATCTTGAGGCGATCAAGGCTACAAATTTGCAATTATTCATGTAAAGAATCATCACATCTTGAGCTGCAGATACCCAAACATTTCAATTTAAAATTGAAGAGAGTTACCTAAAGAAGTGAAAATTTGAAATATAAGTGATGTATACACGAACGTATAGCAGGGAAATTAAAAATACACGCACACCGCACTCTTAAACAAAAATCGGTCACCCTGATTCAAGCTTGTCTTATTTTAGGTCAAAGTCCACCGATGTCGATCATAATTTAACCAATATCTGGGATCTTTCTTATATCTTAGCGCTTTCGAAAAACCACGACAGATGGTCGTTATGTGGGGCAGTTTCCCGCCAATGTGTGGAGCCTTTTGATCGTGCGAAAGTCGAGCGTTAGAATCCTTACTTGATAACAGTTTATATATAGCGTTTCTGACGACATCGTATTTGCAAATATTGGGTACGTTCCTCGGAACTTAAATTAAAGATGTGCTATTCGTGGGCAAAATGCAACGGTATATGTGTTGTATTCCTGTAAATACCATTGTACGTCTGTAAATATTATGTTTGTATTTTTGTGTAAATGTTGTTACATGTATTTCTTTGTATTACCATGGAGCTAGTATAAGAAGGCTTCTTGTAGCTGTGTGGTATTATTGTGAGTTGTATGTTTAACAGAAACGGTTTTATTGATGACTTTTGGTGTATTTTATTTTAATACAATTTATTGTAATGATGTATGCAGGACCCCAATAGGAACTTAAAGTGTTTGGGCACACCCTGGGTAAAGAATCGTAATAAATAAAGCGATAGGGCTACGTGCGGAATAATACATGTAACACATTTTGGTATATTTTTGGATTTTGATTTAAAAACCGTTCTTTCTATGCGATTTTTCCTTGTTCGAATAGCCATTAAGGTAAAATGAGCGTGTTTTATCCACCATCTGGTCATAAGGTAGAAAAACATAATAGGATAAATATGAAAATATGCAATCTTATTTTCTGGCGTTTCGTCTCCAGGGAAAGAGATTACTTCTAGTTGAAACACCCAACGGTTCAGTGATTGCAGCTTTATATAGCTTGCAAGCGTAACTACAATAGCAGGGATGCATTGCACAGACAAAGGGGTTTGTTCATGGGCTTCTGTATGACTGGCATGGGCTATTGCCGCTTCACTAAACGAATTAATCTTGGTGCCTGGACAGCAGTTCCCATGCATTGTCATATTTTCTCTTTCCAATTATATGTATCTTGCTTTATTGGTTCGCGGTTAAGTGCGAGTGGCTTTCCCATTCACCCCAGGTCAGTGACATCACATACTTATTGTAAAACAACGCACAATAGCGAACAAAATTAACCCAACCAGGTATAAATGCGATGAACTTTAATAATTAAGATGGCGAAGAATATTTTATTAAACCGCCATGTCTGACCTCGGACTTTCTGTTTAATTGGGTATGAACCAAGGGTTTAATTATATAGTTACTAACTTCAATTTTGTTTTTGGATTACAAATTAATCGTCACTCAAAAAAACACCTTCGATAACAAACACATTTTATACATATGTATTTTATACATATGTATTTTATACATATGTATTTTATACATATGTATTTTATACATATGTATTTTATACATATGTATTTTATACATATGTATAAAATACAAATGTATAAAATACAAATGTATAAAATACAAATGTATAAAATACATATGTATAAAATACATATGTATAAAATACATATGTATAGAATACATATGTATAAAATACATATGTATAAAATACATATGTATAAAATACATATGTATAAAATACAAATGTATAAAATACAAATGTATAAAATACATATGTATAAAATGCATATGTATAAAATACATATGTATAAAATACATATGTATAAAATACATATGTATAAAATACATATGTATAAAATACATATGTATAAACTGTCTGAACCTGCAAACTTACAAAGTGTTTTTGTCGCTCATGATTGCAAATTGAAAGTGACACTTACCAAAGAGGGTACATGCATTCCAAAACTGCACGAACATCAGATCAATCGGCGAGTCGCTCGGATATTTAGACAATCATATGTCGTCTCTGTAGCCCCTTGGCGATGTGATCTGTGGGTAAGAACTTAACGAATTAAATACAAGGCAACTGGCCATCACTTTAGCCGCCCATATAAACCTTCTGAAGCACTTAAAGTAACAAGCTTTTACTGATTAATCAGCACTCTAGGCTTGGTTCTCTGTTACGCTTATGTCTTCTTACTTCAATCGCCCTTGTAAATAAAGACATTTTGCATTTGATTAAGATGGTGCTTACGAACAAGGGTAAATAGCCGACCTTGTGACATGATGACAATGGGTAAAGGCAAGGGGCACTGCCCTCCATCGAACCTCAACACAATAAACCCGCTATACGGAGACAGTCATGTATCAAATCGATACGGTCCTCTAATGCACCAAATTAAAAGGACGGATGGTTGATCACTCATGCGAGTAGCTTCTGTTTAATTTCGGTAATATTGCGCCAGAAAAATGTGATGTTCAGTTATCAAATAACCTCTCCCCTTGATGTTAATGACCGAGGACAAAGGACGGCCTTGGTGCGGGCAAAAGGTGCCCTACACCCGTGAATTTATAGACGGTGGCATGGTATAGACGGGAGCTCGCTTTATTTATCAGTCGCTTGGTGAATTCCTAAGAAACGCGTGTCTATTGAATAAGCCTATTGAATTGTTGGCCGAGCAAAAAGCTCTGATACAACTGATGTTTGATCTGAAATCATAAATTGTTGTGGGGGATAATTTTAATGGTCGACTGCAAAATACAGAATTATTATAGGCCCCTATAGTACCTTTACGTCTCCCGTGATATTTTAATCTGCACGGTTTCTCATGGAGGAATAAGAAGCCTCCATGGGTTTCTCAACAAGATTCTTATTAATTATATACGTTTTAATACTAAAATAATTAGTTTACAAATCTATTTTAGTGAACCAGACAATAAGACAGAATGCTCTGATTATTAATTATTGGTGAAAAGTCCGTTTTGGCTGTGTCTCAACAAAGATTTATACCTAATGTACAAACACTGCTTCCTCGATATATGCAATAAGTATCTGGACAAAAATACGTCTTGAAGATTCAAAGAATATTCTCCATGTCTTGCGAATACCGTCACGTCTGCTTTTACTCCCAAATAGTCACGTTTTTGGCTTTTTACAGGGTGAAGAACCACAAATAGTTCATTATTTTGAAGGAATACTGCCACGACGTACGGTAGCAAATCCCAATCCCCAAGACATAAAGTATCGCTAAAACCACGCTTTCATTTAGGAGAATTCCAAATTCCAAATTCTGCCGGCGGCAATTTCAAAGTTGTTTTGGCCTTAAATAATGGTACCATCTATGCTAAACGGTAATCTTTGGCAAGGTATGCACCACCGTAGTTGCAGTCGTGGCAGCTTTGGGGGGTTTGCACCCTTTTGTCTGTCTGCTAAAATGGTCGTTACCACATAATTAATACGGTAACAAGCATATATGAGCGGCCATTTTGAGAGAAAAAAAACATGAAAAAAGTGATAACACCTAAAAACCTGCCACCGCTCACGCTGCAATGTTATCACACATTTTGTTTTAACTCTAGGCGTGCATAAAAGGTAGGCGTGCACAAAAGGTAGGCGTGCATAAAATGTACCCGTGCCAAAAATCGCTGTGAGCGTTACTCCCCTCGATCATTTTGGTACCGGTGGCCTAATTCTGGGACCGATGCTGAGATTGAGAGCCTATACAACTGACAACAAGTATGGTATAGGCACTAACAACACCCGAACAATGCCCAACGCCGGTATACCTTTCCCTCCTTATCTGTCATATCTCCATCACTTTGATTTCTCCGGCTTTTTGACAACGTTAACATTACACTGACCACTCCATTATCCAAATGAACAGCCGCAATCTTATTAGCTTTAAGCTGGCAAATCTGGCGCAGAAAATACGGTCACAGCTATTCCAGGTTTTGTATGATTATGTATTTGGATAACCCATTTTAGGGGATCCAATATTGGCAGTGGGTGGTTCGTGGTTGCCGGGTTAGGATCGAGAACACGGGCCGTCAATTAGGCAAAGCAATAACCAACATCGGAGCACAGCTCTATAATCTGAGTAATGAAGTACGCAGGTACAGCTAGCAATACGATGTAAGGGGTCATTAGGAGTCATTACATTACGGCGTATCTTGTGTAAAACCCCCCGTGTTTTGTGTTTCACATTGTCCAAAACAGTCCAAAATATATATTTTGATTAATATGGGCGACTTTGATAAAACATGACAGTGGTAATAAGTCAGAGGTCACTCAACTACAACTTTCTTGAGAGGGTCTTAATATAGTTGGAGAAAAGGAAACTTGGCGGGCAATTTATCCAGTGCAGTCTGGCCGCACATGCATTAGCGTTATCTTTTGACATTGAGGGCGCTGTTACCAAATTGTTCATCTAAATGGCGCATCACGCGAGAGATATTTCCAGGTAGAACAAAATCGGTGGTCGAGTGGTACTGGTAAGACATCTGCATTGGAAGGCGAGGTGTTGTGGGTTCGGGTCCCAACCAAGTTAGTGATTTCTTTCGACAGAATCCCTCGGAACAATACTGAGTATAAGTATCAATACGCGTCGATGAAAGGCCAAACATCTAATATATTGAAGGAAAACAAAGAACCGTCGACACAACCCAAACATTACTGCGCAAGATCCATCTCTGTCAAAGGGGAATTAGGCCTAACACTGATAGAAATTGGCTCAAATCGACGTGACAAATCAGCAATATACTTGAGTATAACCATAGAGCAAGCTTCCTTGCTCTATGGTATAACGAACATTTAATGTTATGATCACAGTCATAAAAAGCAAATACTACAACGTAATTAATGGTTGAAACATCTGATGTAATACCATTGAGGAATAAGAAGGAATGGTAATACAAAGCATTTGTGCAGATAGTCAAAGTCGAGAAATTCAAACATCCGCCATTAAAACAGCCACAGCCTTGATATCGATTTTCGCCCATTCGCTGTTTACACCTGAACCTTAAAAGACAGAGCGCCCATTGGATGAAAAATGACGCGTCCAAAAATCAGCCCACAATTTAACTGTAGAGCAAACAGGAGTGCGAATGATTGCTGGAGTTTTTTTTATGGAGCGTAGACTCAAAAGAGTTTTTAAGGAAACTGTTAAGACTGCATTAAAGTGGCTCTGTCGAGCAGCTCTGTTTGCACAACCTAATTTTTTTCTACCGTGTCTCCACTCAATAGATTCCTGTTGGTTTTCCACCTATGACCACGCAGCTGCCGAAAAACTCGCCTCAAATGAGTACCAGCACAAACGAAGCACACAAAAGACGCGCCATTAAAGGTAGACCGAATTCATTACACAACAACAGAGATCCCGTTTCCAATTTGTCAAACATTTCCCCCGCGCGATACGGGACGATCAATCAGGGCCGGTCGCCGACGACACGATCACGGGGGAAACCTGATCACCGTCCGGTGTAAAAACTTGTTGGTTCACGCTGGGTTAATGTCACTGCCAAAGACCCGCTTCTTATACACCGAGAAACCGAACAAGCGGCTACTGGAAATGATCAAGTGAAAGTGAACAGGTATTTGCTCAATACTGGGTAACTGTGTGTTCACGGTGTTGGCGTAAGATTCGGTGACACTATCGGTGGTGGTGAGGTGACTGTGTTGGTTGAATGTGTCGTAACAAAAGGTCTGTCGGCTATAGCGCGAAGTAAAGTTATATGTTCAAGGTCATGCAATGCACACACAATTTTGGATCGAAACTGTCTAATGTTTGCTTAAGGTAAAAGAAAATCTGGTCAATGTTTATAGTTATCTTTCTGAAAATTAAAGTTCGAATGTCACAATAAGTTAAAGCCAGCATGCACAATAACATTAACGATTCCCATGCCTGCTATTCTGACAGTCCGAATTATACATTTGAAACAAATTCGAATGACTATAAAGTCGTTGATATACATTGTTTACAATATTTTTAAACATTGGTGCATGGATTTACTTTCGTTCTTCTTTTCAGCGAACGTTACCAGTTCTTTGTCGTGACGACGTATCAAGGAATGGAAACACGAATTTCATACGTATAAACACGGTTCCTTTCAGAGCTCAGTACCGAAAGATTTGTGGATTTAAAGGCTTCGGTTTTTCATCTACAGAAGATAGTTGATGAACTACCCAAGCGAAGATCGCTACAAGTAACGTAGAATTCCAATAACAAGAAACAAAATCGTGAGGATTAGGATGTGAGGTCTTTTTCATGACAGACCTCATGCCTATAATTACTCAAAAAAGTACCTGCAGGAATATAGTTTCATCATAACTCAGTATCACTTTGGTATCATTTACACAACCACATAGTTCATGAGGTACACCTGTAAATAAGAATGACGACATTGAATTGAGCGATATCAAATCCGTCAAGCAGGCGGTTTATTTATTTTATTGTGACCGCAATTTTTCACAGAAAACGAAACTGTCAAGTGGAGAAGATTGGTTAGTACATGTATGTCTCATTGTCACTATTTCACTAATTATTGGTCAAGTCGAAATGACGTTTAGAACCTACCCAGACTCGATCGTTAGGCTTTACCCTCAAATAGTCAACAAAAGTGTTTAGACGTTATAAAACAAGCCTAAGTTTATTGCAAACAAATCTAAGAATCGACACTGCAAAATTAGTTAGAAGTCCGGATCGTATTCGTTCATTAACGACCATGTTTAGAGGTCTTTTTCGCCTTAATTTAGCTATTCGGTATACGTTAAAAAGAAGGCACAAAGGTCAAGCTTTTATTCAAGTTACGAACATCTCTGGAAAACCACATCCGCACTCGAAACAAATCCTTCGACTGCCGTGTCTCATCATTAACACTCCGCACTGTGTGATCTATGTGAAATGAGGTGTATTAAATTAGTGCACTGGCTGTCAAAATTTGCGCTTCGTCCAGATATGCGCTAATGGTGTCACAAGGCTTGTGTCGTACGAAGTCAAGAAGATGAAATAAGCAATGCATCAGTGTCAGAAATGTTTATCTCTGTCAAATGTGATTGATGCACAAAGGACAAGGAAAGTCCAAGGAACTGATTGTCTAATGGCGTGTAAAGACGGTAATTGCTTACTCAATTTAGGGAAGATCCACGTTACGGAGTTATTTCTCAGATGGACAATCCCGAGTGTACCTGTACTATTCTGTTGGTTTGATGAATCAAAGCCTATAGTCTACGTCCCTTCACCACATATGTTAGTGTTACATATAATTACATAGGACATTAATTTGTATTCGTAATAAGCTCGGAGGAAAATGCTCATACACACACCGTGAACATTGTTCAGCCCAAATGGTTGATAGTTATTCTCTTAAATTGGGTGTTCCTTTTTATTTTATCACAAATTCCTCTAAAATGTTGGAATTTTTCAGGGAGGAAAATCTGTGGACGTGTGTATATGTGGGCAAGTAAGTTTACACCACATCTTTTCTGCTTACAGTGTGTGGACATGAATTTGTTGTTTCTAAGAAAAAAACCAAACATGTACACTCATGGAGGTATAGGGTGCATTATGCGTGTAGCTCTATAGAGATTTCAATTTCCCTGTCTGAATTGAAATCACAATTCTAACCACACACGTACAGGCTTACAATCACATTCTTTTTCTATTTTCTTTAATAATTACATCTTCTTGCGTTGCCAGTGCGGCGTCGGTTCCGCTCTATATAAATGAAGTCGCGCTAATTACGGCAATTAGAGTTATTCTTACTGATCTCTACCGCTGCGTGCAAACTCTAGGGATTTCCTACCGTCCTCACCGGTGTCCATTAAACGCTAATAATGCTCCCCGTCGCGTGACGTGTGATTTATTTCAATTGCCAGCGAATGTCGGCATTTACAACTGTCAACGCTTTTTATATTGCGTGCTTTTGAGTTTGGCCGACTGGCTAACGATTGTTAGATACAAACCAAATGTTTGTACACGGGAACAAAAACGAAGACTGTTTTACCAAAACTGAAACCACTACAGATTATATAAAGAAAGTCGGACAATAATGTTACCAGACAAATTAATTAGTGTCACCGTGTCGGGTATGGTTAGATGGTAAATTAGGTAGCGTAGGTAGGTAGCTGTTAGAGGCGTCTGTATCTAGGAAAGATCGAGACATCACCGATACTAACAGGATTAGGCTTAATATTCTCCCTGTTGGCGGGACAGACGTATTCCCATACTGCGATCTAGGCACTGGCGCAGTGACATGATATAATGACTTTTTATTTAAATCTCTGACTTTTGCAGACAGAACGGGCTTACATAGCTACGGCTACGTCTATTGTCAGCCCGCTCACACGTAATTGTAATGGACAAACACTGGAAAATAGCCATAGACAAGAGATTCAGACGCGGCCACTACGACTCCAAATGTTTGCATGTACTCGAGTTGTACACGAGTACAAGTACTCCAACACGCGCAGGCGCACGAGTTTATAAACTTAAATGAAACGCAAGTTGCGAAAACGCGATTGGTTGAAGGTGTATTCAGTACCGTGCGTACGGCGTTCCGAGTGTGGTACAGTGAATGAAATCGTCGTATGCGACGTCTGGGACAACGCGCGCTGCGAGGGGAGACATTGCCTTGGTATAGTACTGTACATGCTTTTCTAAAAACGACGGCACTCAAATCATTCTGTATTGAATTGCGGACTCGTTTGTGCTTTGCGGCCACACCACACATGCTATGGTTTTCTATTGTAAGGAGTTGCTTGTTCACAAACGTTTGCAATTGCAGTTTATATAAGCATGACTTACCGTTCTCTTGCTAAGTTACAGCCATCGAAGCCATTATTGTCATGTCACTGCAGACCCTTTGTCACTGTCCGTTGACTTCGACAATAATCACGAACGCTGTTTAGAAAAAAAGACCAATTTAAAAATAGCTATAGTCAGCCAAATATGATAGAATTGCCTACTAAAAACATAACATTGGCACACGGTCACAGTATGAGAAAGACATGTGGCTATTGGGCTATCGCAGACTCTTTTGACAAAAAATATAGGTAGAATACAAAAAGCAATGGCAGCCGTTTTGGAAAGCAATGGAAGCCATTTTTGTAATCAAAGGCAGCAACTTTGGTAATTTTGAAAATTGCTTTTTATTTTAACTATCGGCCCTATATTTTTTTCAATAGACAAATCTGCGATGGCCATCAAGCCAAATATCTTCCTCGTGACATGCTTTGACTGTGTGCCAAATAACATGCTTTTATCATAATTGAACACACGATGTTTTCACCAGATATAATGTATAAACCATTTCGTATTCCTACACAACATACAGTTCAATGACAGTCTGGTCATATGTACATGTACATGTTTAAGGAAAACATGCAGGGTTAAGTAAGTAATCCACACCTCGAATTGAATTAACAAAATTGAACGACCAAAACTAAAAAATTAAACATCCGATGAACACAGACATTTCAATTCCTAGCTCCGCCTTCCTGAATATATTCTTCGCTGTTTATCCCGCAGGTAATTTTAAAAAGCCACAAAATGACACAAATCCTCCGCCAAAATCGCCTGACCGAATCCCTAATGGATTAACAACAAAGTCCAGACGTGTAAACAAAAGGCTTTCAAAAACTGACCCCGAATAGGAATGGCACATTTTGAGCATCGTCTTTATATTTTCACGTATGTATGGGCATTATAATCCTCCATGGTATGGGTTTACGAGTGTACATCATGTACGACTGTACATGTACGTCTAGGGCCTCCGATCGCTCTCAAAATAATCTCGTAATTCAAGTTCTCCGGCGCCTGGACACTTCAATGTTATGATTTGCTGGAACAACTTTTGGATCAAATTCCGGGCACTGAGGCAGGATAGAATATCACTCTGGGATTAGCCCTTTAATGAAGAGATACACGCCGCCATTACAGTGCGGTCACAAGGGGGGAGGTTACATGGCATGGGGGTGTCACAAGGCGAGATGGAGTGTTGCGTGGGGTTAGGAGGTGGCAAAGGGGGGAGGGGGGGGGGGGGGGGTTGTCGCAGGGGATTTTAAAAAAAATGTACTACGATGACATAAAATTTAAATTTCTGGTTTTTTTTAAAGCGAGTATGATATTTATCATTGCATGGTAGTCCGTTAGGCTACACATTCAAGTCACAGTTCAGACCGGCTACTGTGGTACGATTGTAAGGGTTAACATACGGGGGAAATTTGTTGCGGGGATGACAAGAATGTTGTAGTAATGATCAAAGCGAAACGCATACGGGCTGCACGTCTGGTTCGAAGATAGGAACGGGTGAAATGTTCCAGACGTCGGTATCAAGTTCGCTATACAGTTGCTAGCCACAGGAATTCGTCTAATTGAGCTAGGATGGCTCAGAGACTGAGAGAAGAGAGGGGAACAGTCTGGTTCGAAGAGATATGTGTGGCCCTCGGGCAAGTTCATGAAACAAGCGGTTCAATGGATACAGAAAATGAACGAGTTGGGAAGCAGGGCAGTACATGCATCACAGGAGCTTGGTGCAGCAAGGGACGGTACACGGACAGCTGGTGGCAGGAGTGGACTGATTGGGCTCCGGATTTGTCTGGACGTTGATAGTTACAAGCGAGCTGAGAGGGTGACAATATTCGTAGCAACCGAGTCAACCGAGGGTACACATGAAGTAATTATCTGCGGGGAATCGGGGGTTACACCGGAGCAGCGAATACAAGCCAGGCATTCATTATTTGCTGATGTATATATTTTTTGCATTTACGAGAAAAGTGGTTTATTATTGGGAAGTTGAAATAACCTGGTGGTCGGGTTGGATACATGGATTAAAAGTGGACAAGTGACAGATTCTAAATGATCATCCTTGGGGGGGAGTTGAAGTTAAGTCGCTGGCCTGATCCTTTTCTACATACATCAACAACCCCAGATATTTTCTCTAAACAAGAACTATATAATCAATTCCAGAATTCCCTAGAGTTCAAATATAAAACACATCAAAATATGCCCACATGGTTGCAATTAGCCTATCGAATATAAGCGACACTGTTCCAGAACCCCGCGTATAATTTAAATCTCTTTGAAGCCTGCATCCATTACTATCATTAGTAGGTAATAGCCAGTTTACAAATAAAAATTCCTTTCCACAAAGAAAATCTAACATTTTCTCCACGATTGAGTATTTCTGTCACGTCCAATTTAGTTTTCTTGTTCTCATTACTCACACAGATTATTACCACATTTAGTTGTTTGCAAGCACCTCGCGATAAATTAGATGCGTAAATCCACACCATTTGGGTACAAACTCACAATCAAGTACAAGTCAATGAAGTAATTAGCAGGTCATCGACCCTGGGGGAAAACCCTCTATAGTCCCCCGAGGGTTATGACCTGGGACTGGACATCGCAGAAAAACGGAAACAGGGAATGGAAACCCGAGACGTTAACACGGCTCTTGTCCACCTCACGGCACCACTATCTTCCTTAACACCCCCCCTTTTCTACTTAACACCCTTATGCCTTTTCCTTCTAGAATGATTAGAATCTTAAGCAGCCTCTGGAGGAAACTGGACGGCTAGCAAGGTGGACAGAGAGGCTCCAAGCTTAAGATCAGTTTACCGACGTCATCATAATTAAGAATAGTAAAACTAAAAGGATTTAGCTAACAAGGTCTGCCAATAATGGTTGGAGCATTTTGATGTCTTCATTTAAGTATCTGCCTTAAGATAACATTCTACACCTCATTAAAACTCACAACATAGGTCCCCCACCCCCCTGAAAAAAAATGCGACAAGCTTCAAATCTTGTTCCAATAAATGTCATGGTATCTAGCTCCCTGGACCTCAGATAATAACCTGCCGCGTTGTAATTCTGAGAACAAAATGCCCGAACAACAGAGGGCGCTGTATCACTTTATGGATTTGCTCTTGCTGAAATTTTCTAAAATGGATTGGTCAGGGGTTTATATTATAGTAAATATTATAATGCTGACATAATTGTTCAAGTTTTGTGTTGTTTTGGGGTTTTGTGACATACTTGAGACATAATGGAGCAATTTATGGACGTCTGGGGAATTATCAGGTTAGGAAACCAGACTAGTTGGATGGCATCAATTATTGCAAATAAAATGTGGACTAACTAAATTTAATAAATTAGGAACAGTGTTTGCAATTAGTCAGACTTCTTCCAATGATTGCTGGCCGGCAATTGTTGGAAATTGATACAAAATTCCACCTTTCTTGAAAACCGCAGCCCGCCACCAGATTAGGTGATTTCACAGGATGCTTGAAACTGTTATTCACTGACAGTCAATTAAAAAGTTATTTCATTAACCCTCCTAATCCTATGCATAAGTCACTTTTTGGGCAGTTGTGTAACAGAACAAAAAGACATACTGTGTTTTTTAGTGCATAGTGACTGAAGCTGTGTCCAGAATCAAACACAAGTTTGTTGTATTTGGTTTTAAGGTAAATTGGTTTTAAGGTAAATTGCTTTATGTAATTGCTATTGGGGATATCAGTAGAAGGCATAAAAGAATGTGCCGTCAATAATTTTATTTTGTTATGTTAATGTCGGACTTAACAGGGACACGAACAAAATGGGACATTGCTGGGACATATCATTCTTGCGCAACTGCAGTGGTCAACCATGGAGGTATGAAATGGGTCAACGCATATGAAGCACGATATGTGGTAGAGAAACCCCCCCCCCCCCCCCTCTTTTGTGTTGACCATTGTGTTCCCGGAATCTCAGGAATTCCTGGGATGGGTTAGTTAACAATAGTGTTGAGTGCGTATAAAGTATAGGGATAAAAGGGGGTTACCCCTCTGCCACATATCGTGCTGGGTATAGGTCAACGTGCCGTACGTAGCAACGGCGATAAAAACATTAACTAATTAAGAATGCTCAATAATTACCACTTGCCGTTATTCTTATTAACTTATATTGAGAACTTTTCAGCATTTTGGCAATTGAGTCCGAGCAACAGTAGCACAAGGCTGACATCTCGTCATTATAATTAAATAATGATAACGCAAGTCGCAACATCTTCTTACCTTTAAACGATGATACAATCGGCATGCTCCCAGCCCCACACATTTCCTTCCTCCATGCTTCACACAACACACAATGTCTCCTCGTGGTCGTCCTGACCAACTACTACGCCCGGAACTGCAAAAACCACAAGAGAGTCACACGACCCCTAAAAAGGCAAACAAATGTCCGCAGGTTCGATAGCTAGCTCTAGCTGACGAATCTCGGTTGTCTGGAAATACGGTATTTTAGTTCTAAGTATGAAGATAATACGACTCACAAAATGTACTGCGGTAGCACAGTCAGCAGGCATTCCTTTCGTTTATTTCCAATCAGCGTGGCCACTCATCAATTTTGAAAATCCCAAGATGTAGGCAGTAAAATTCCCAAGAATTCCCAAGATGTCATAAGATGGCACGGATGATGCCATGCTATAACGGACCAGAGAACCCGCGAAAAGGCCCAATTTTGTGAATAAATGTACAGTACAGTCAAACGCCTTTATAACAAGGTCCTTTTACAAATTATCTTGTTGTAACAGGTACCTGGTATTATCTCAGTAATGAAAAAAAAAAGGACTCAGGACCTATTTTGTCCTGGTTATAAGCATCATGTTGTATCAACAGTGCTCTTATTATATCAGGGTTCGACGTACTACAAAAAAATGATCTAAATGTACAGCGCTCAAAGACAAAGTCGCTGTCCACACTTAAAAAGTTGTTTGCGGTTTAGATGAGTGCCATAAATAGAAAAAAAGTTGTTTGCGATTAACAAAAATGCCTAAAATGTATATACAAGTTGTTTGCAGACTAACAAAAATGCAAAAATCCCAAGATTTCGTGAAATTTGGATACAAAATCCCAAGATCCCAAGGTCTTGCCCAAATTTCCAAGATCTTGGGAAAAATCCCAAGGAGTGGCCACGCTGTTTCCAATCGTCTGTTTTCGATAAGCATTGTGGGAATTAAATCGAAGCCTTTTGTTTTCTGCGCTACGTTTAAGTTTGTGACGACTTTTTTATGAACCCTTTTAAACCCTGCAGGAAATAGTGCAGAATTTTGTCTCGCGGCGTTTCTCCCTCGAGTCAAAAAGTTTCCGCTGCGTCGTTGCATGTGGTATATTATTGAGCTTTGTTCGTGTACATATTTTAAAAAGATCGATTTTGGGGGAAGAATCGTCTTTGAGATGTTTAACCAGCTGGTATTTTAAGGGCGGTACGTGTCCCGAATAATTGCGATGGTCTGCAAATAGAAAAGGGCGAAAGGGTTTAGCACCTTGCGTCGTCTGCTGACGGGTCATGAAATTATATTCATCACTAGAGCTCAGTTATGAAAGAGAAAAACGCACTGTATTAATATCCCTCGATAAAGCTAGGAGAATGCACTTTGGGTTTTTTTCTTTCTCGAGCCGGCTTGTACACAAAATAGTCTAGGTAGTGAATTCAATACGTTTTGTTTCAGAAGGATTCCCCCAATTCCCGCGAGATCACGCCCATGGTACACCACCTGCACCATAAGTACTCGCAAGGAATAAAAATCGTTATTTTGTAACCCCCAAAAGGAAAAAAAAGTCGACAAAGTGGAGGCGGGAATATAGGGTAGCATTTAACGTCTCAAGTTTAAACGATTGTGGCATGCAGTGACATGTGCAGGGTGGGGTAGGGGGAACACGGTAGGGATGGGGAAGAGTGGGGAAGAGTAAGGTGGGGTAAAGGGGTGGGGTAAAGGGGTGGGGTAAAGGGGTGGGGTAAAGGGGTGGGGTAAAGGGGTGGGGTAAAGGGGTGGGGTAAAGGGGTGGGGTAAAGGGGTGGGGTAAAGGGGTGGGGTAAAGGGGTGGGGTAAAGGGGTGGGGTAAAGGGGTGGGGTAAAGGGGTGGGGTAAAGGGGTGGGGTAAAGGGGTGGGGTAAAGGAGAGGGGTAAAGGGGAGGGGTAAAGGGGAGGGGTAAAGGAGAGGGGTAAATGGGTGGGGTAAAGGAGAGGGTGGGGTAAAGGAGAGGGTGGGGTAAAGGAGAGGGTGGGGTCAGGGGTGGGGTGGGGTCAGGGGTGGGGTGGGATGGGATCAGGGGTGGAGTTGGATCGGGGGAGGGGTAAGGTGTGGGGTTAGGGGTGATGTGAGGGGTGAGGGGCGATGTAAGGGGTGAGGGGTGATGTAAGGGTTGGGGATGGGGTGGGGTGGGGGTGGGGGTGAGGTTGGGGTGAGGTTGGGGGTGGGGGTGGGGGTGAGGTTGGGGGTGGGGGTGAGGTTGGGGGTGGGGGTGGGGGTGAGGTTGGGGTTGAGGGTGAAATGTGGGGTGGGGTGGGGTGGGGGCAAGGGGTGGAATCTGAGCTACTTCCAGAAATACCAACAATCCCAACAGCCAACAAATTCAGTGGTTTGTTTCAGAATAAATGTTTATTTACAAGTAAATATCACCCGGTTTCACAGTTTTCATTGTTGATTATCAACCATGTAATGACTTTTCCCTTTATATGTTATGGGATTGTTATCTAAAGATACATTTTTTTATATACATATACAATTTAAAAATAAAATTCAGCACTGTAAATTTTGTGGGACGATTTGGAACCTATCGGCGGAAGACATAATATCAATGGGAAAGGCAAACACTTGATGCAGATTGCCATAATCATACATTTTGGCTTCAAATAAGCTTTAAAATAACAGGTACAATGCTATATAGTGGAAGCCTTAATAATATAATCCTTGTCTGTTTTAGTAAAAAGGTTTAATGTTTTAAAAGTTATAGGAAGTGTATTGGCCACATGTCATTCATGAGAATCGTGGCTTACTGTGGACGACACAATGTCTATTGACCACACAATGTCTATTGACCACACAATGTCTATGGACGACACAATGTCTATTGACCACACAATGTCAAAGGAAGAAGCTAATCCAATAAATAAATGCTGATACAGTTTTGCAGAATAAATATGTAAAGTAGCATGCACAGCGGAACTTGCTTTGTATATGTGAAAGCTATTCCAATAAGCCAACAAGAACAAATCATCACGGGAAATTCAAATTGACTCAGCAGGTATACACTCGGGCACTAAGGTACAAATGCAATGTGAATTTGACATCACAAGACATTCGCTGAAATGAGTTCAACTTTTGTGAATCTGCAGTGCGATAAATGATGAACTGGCCTTATTCATACATGTTAGCGGTAACAGCGGGTCGGATTAACAACTTGATGCCGGTGAGCAGCTATATGGCCGCGATCCACTGATCCGTCCGAAATGCTGTCAGCTACGCTATGCCATAGAACACGGCCTGTGAGGCGGCTGCACGCTCGATCCATTGTGCGGTGCAACTACTAGACAAAAGCTGCTGTGCAGTCATGCGTATAATCCGGTGTAGTGTGGAAAGGGACGGTGATAATACCGGTGTCAAGGTGCTAATGATCCTTTTTCTTCCCCCGTCAAGATACAAGTGCCAGTGGTCTTTGCTAAGAACACACAAATCCGAATCTCACGCGTATAGTGCAGGCAGTAGTCAGTCTCCAACATAATGGCAGATCTCCAATCGTCAGTCTATCCTTTGTCTCCAAAGATAAGCTAATTCTACTGAACAATTTTGGGAACGCTCACATTCCTGGCTACTGCTCGCACTACGGCAGCGAACACCTGCTCCTGGTTGTGGTTGTGTTTTACAGTCTTGTCATCAGAAGATAAACCGCAAGTTCTAGACGCCTAACACAAATGCTTGCTTCTGCATGACGGAATTGACCCTTGACATCTCTGCCTGCGGGGCCACTGGGTTGTTGAGGGTTGCGTTGAAGGTTCCTTTCAGCACCGTGTCCTGTAAAAGGGGGCTCAACTGTAGAGAAGAACGCAAGAAAATGTAAAATTTTTACAATGACAAAAGCACCCTTCGGGAACGCTTTAAAAATCTGTTGGATTTGGGATGGAAGATCAAGAGTGAGAACAAACAAATATAATATTCAGGACAAAAACGAAGGCTGTTCCTGATGTCTCATGATTGGAAATGAATTCAGTAACCACAGTGGTGAGAATGCAAAATAGCAGACTTCAAACTCACCTCATAAGCACCAGGTCCTGGGTAATCATTCCTCTTTTCCTTAAAGCGTTTGTCTCTCGTCACCATCAGTCCATTCTTGGGTTCTTCCTTAGGGGACAGGTTGTAAGTACCAGGACCTGTCATATAACAAAAAAATTGACAAAGATGACAAACTATAAACTTTTAGTTGAAATTATAACACACCAAGGAATCATACTTGGTCTTTGAACGTACCTGGATTGTAGGGCTCTGGTCTCTCAAGCAGGATGTCTCTAGGAGGAGCAAAGCGAGTGGACGAGGACAGGAATGAACCCTTCTTACGCTTGCCCGTCTCAGTCCTAGGAGCTGCCGGAATTTTCTTGCCTTGGCTGATGTCGTAAGATGCTCTGACCTCGTAGCTACCTGGTGGAGGAATTTCCTATTGGCAACAAAAAGGCAGAAACTACTTGGGAAGGGCATGAAATATCACAGCTATCACACCCATCAAAAACTCTAAACAAAGGATTCATTATAGAAAAATGTAGCTCAAACTGACTTTTAGAATACAATTCAGAAGAAACATGCAAGACAGTAGAGGGACTTACCTTGATAATTGGCGGGGGTGAATGAAGCCGTTCTGTCTGCGAGGCAAAGTTAGCGGTAACGTTCTGCGAGTAACGGCTGTAATGTGGGTGACTCTTAACCTGATAGTGGGCAGGGCCTGGTTGGGCGGGGTCCTCCCTTTTCGTGATAGGCTTAATGCGGACGGAGGTCGAGCCAAAGGCTCCACGCCTCGTGCTCTCGATGTAGGCCTTTCGCGAACTCTCGTTGGCAAGCCCATTAAAACTGTAGGATCCAGGACCTGAAACAACAGTAAAGAAAATAGGACATAAGTTAGAGAAGGCAAATCATCTCCATTATCGTCAGTCAGTCCATCATTCTTTATTCATCATGTGACAACATGATGATCTTCAGTCTCGCATGTTTGGCAACAAATTAACATTTAACGTAAATTGAATGCCTAACGAGTACAGATTGCGAGGTGATTTGTCCTACCTGGAGTTTTCTGGATGTGGGGCTGGGGCTGGAACCGTACAGCTGTCTGGCCAAACGGACTTCCCTTCAAACCTCGGATCTTCTTGAGAGCTTCCAGAGCATGCCTGGGATCGTTGTAGGTTCCTGGAGCTGGAGCGCTGTGCTTCTCATCAAGAAATCGCTGCAAAGTACCCAAACATTAGTTCAGTAGATAGCAGCATACAAGTCTCAAGTCTCAAGTCAAGTCACAAGCAAATCACATGAACTATTAGAAAAAGGATTCCTTTGAAAATTGTCCATTCTTTGTACTTTGTGAACTTGGATTGAACTTGATTTCAACACTGGCACTTATTTTTATAATTATTCTGTGCTTAAACACGTCATGATCAAGACTGGAAATATCTGTCAGCAACCAGCTCGTATCGAGCGAAGCCCGAAATATCAGGGTGTGCTACCCACAGATGCCAGCCTGAACCTGTCTCGGATCAAGGTTCGTATAAACTATCTTTACCTTGGATTGCGACATGAATGGTGGGTGATCCACCTCCATACCCTCCGTGTTTACAGCCTGCGGTCTCTTGTCAAACTGACTGTTGATCTCGTACTTTCCTGGTCCAGGGACAGCCTGTCGTGAACAAAATGTGAACAGAGATTGTGGTAAAGTGTCCAGCTCAAGAGCACAAGCAACATGATAGTACGACAATACCTCGGATATATTTTGTATTTTTATAATAGTTGTGTCTGTTCTTTGTAAAATTGTCAAATGAAAACCAACAAAAATCTAACCTTTTTCTCCTCTTGATGAACAATGACTTCATGATATCTTGGCAACTTGGACTCAAACACTCTGGACGTATCTCGCATCGGCCCCGAGGCATTTAGAAGCTCCAGGCTTCTTTCAACGGCAGAGTAAGGATCATATTCTCCGGGCCCGGGCCCTCCGAGTCCGCTGAAGTCCATCCGGTTCGATGTCAGGTTGCCAAAGTGAACCCCTTTGTATTTTGTAGTGGTCTTTGTGTCTTTCTGTGGTAAGGTCGGAAGAGTAATGGGGGAACACACTGAGAACATGTTTGCGTGGAATTCAGTTTAAAAACAGTTTGGAACAATTAGGCACAAACATCGCAGAAACAAAAATGACCTAGCAGTCAATTTTGTACTGTCACGGTACACTAACACTACAAAGTCTTTTCTACGTAAACTTCCAGAAAATGTTTTATGCGTTACCCTCATTTAACCCTGCGAGGTGTTGATGTGAACAGAATTCAAAGTGTAAAATACAGAGTGTGTTCTTACGTGTGACGGGGCGTAGTATGCCGGACCTCTGGTTTCATCTTTCTGTGGAGGATCTTGTTTCTTCAGTGTCCCGTCTTCATGTTCCTCGTATCCATAGGCTTGGCCTGGCGTGGGAATAGAGGGCGCTTGGGGCTTGCGCGAATACCGAATCCGACTTGTCATCACCAACTGTGAAAATCAAGAATATTGGGTGCTTGATATTCAATGGAGTTTCCACGTTTACTATTAAACAATCATGTGTTTAGAAAAAAAAACAAATTTATTTGATGATACCTAAACACAAATTATTTCATTATCTTCCTTGTAAGTAAAATAAAGTCTTAGATAACTGAAGATTATTATTTTATGTTACCTAATGTGGCGCGGCCCCCACAAATTTTGCTTTTCAGACTAAATGCCTGGACACCCAAACAAATCAAAAAAGAGTAACGTCGAAGTGCACCACGTTAGCAGACTCAACTATAAATGCAGTGTTAATTTAAAAATCCTTGCATTTGGAAAAGTCAGAGTTTAGTTTTCTTACGGATCCACAATTTTCTGCCTCTCTTCCTTGGGTCTGGGCCCCCGTCTTCTTAATCCAGTCTTTTTTCTTTGACAGGTTATAGGTCCCCGGGCCGGGCGTCTTTGAGACTGGTTCCTCAAACCGGTTGGACCTGTTGGCTAGCGACTGGCCACCTGTGATGCGTGCTTCGTTGATGTGGTCATAATGACCAGGGCCCGGTGCAGCAATGTCGCTGTCATGAACAACCAGGAATGTCTCTCGTGTTGTCATGGAGGAAAATGGTGCATAACCGTCTACATGGCAAGGAAAAGAAATGTGGACGGATCACTCTTAAATGAACATCTTCATAAAAAAATTGTAACAAATGATAACTAACCCATGAAAGTCTTTTGACTTTTTCAAATAAAATTCTTTCATAAAGCCCCGGTCACATTATCTACAGGTTACGACTAGCTACGACTGGAATTATAGACAAATTCTGCCACAAGTCATGGTTGGTCTTGAGTAGTCGCAAAACTGTATTTAGTCGTGGTGAGGTTTTTTACAATGTCCAAAAACATGACTGCAACAAAACTGGTTGTAGCTGGTCTTGGGTAGGTCTTCAACAGTCTTGCGATTGTTGCGCTACAAGTCTTGAGTGGTCTTTACGTTGTCGTAGTGGATTGTGGGACTTTCCAGTTGTCCAACAGTCGCACGACTATTCGTGTGACTGCACTACTTGTCGTAAAAGCCGTACGACGATTGTGCAATCAGTCGCGACTTTCAAAGACCTATCCTATGTAGTTGTCATGGACATGAAGGACGAACAACTAGACCATAGCACTAGACAAGAGATTCGGACGCAGCTTAATCTATTACCTGCTTTGAATCTTGACGGTGCTGGCACTTCAGGTTCATAGCTGCCAGGCCCAACAGTCGCCGCTGTGGTTTGATGAGGTTTGGTCAAGGTTCGTGGTGCTCGGTCATACATGGTGAATGATCGTTGACATAAATTGTATTACCAATCTGCAAATCAACAAGGAAACCCTTAGTTTATTATTAAATTGCAACCTAGGCCTCAGATCCGCAAATGTGGCATTGATATTCATAATTCAATCCCACGGCACGGTCTGTTACACGGTCAAAACTGTCTGCTACCTTCTTATTCCTCCATGGACGTGGTTTTATAGATAAAATTAAGTAAAATTGCAACAGAATGTTAAGCACTTACAATAGTCTATCATCAGTATCAGTTAAACGTCAATTGCCCAATTGGGGACAAAAAAGGGAATGTGGAACCTAGGCTTTATCAGCAAACTGTACACTAAGTAGTAAAGCAACATTGGCTTTGTGTGACCGCGAGCGGCGCTGTTCACCACTGCACTGCACTTAAATTTGCAAAACTGTTTTCCAGTCACACCTTTCCGGTTCTCGTCAGACATCAACAAAGACAAAGCAACTTCTCACGATTTAGTTACAATAAAAACAAAATTGAATACTTACAAAGCTGATATATCTTCATCCACTTACTTTTCACTAACGTTAAACTAAAGAAATAAAGAGGAAATCAAGTGTCACACGGTACGAATACGACTGATGATCTCCATGCTGCGCAAACGTACGCACGTCATATCAGCAAGTTGATTGTTGTTGCTATGGCGCGTCAAAATATCCCAGCTTCGCGCAAGGCATGATGGGACAACATGGCGCAGCAAGATCATAGCCATGGTAACGAGGTAGACACTGGCTCTCCATATCCAGCTAGCTATAGACAGGGCCCAGACCAGGAAAAACTAAGGGTTTTTCCTGTCAAGGTTTTCTCAACGGTTTCATCATCCTGAACCTCAACCATTTTATATTAGCTTGGGGGCCACCCTGATTTTTGCCCCTAATTCAAAATGGCCGCCAAAATCCAAAATGGCCGCTAAAATTACATTAATTACATATATACTGCTAATTACGTTTAATATCAACGTTTTTTTTAGTGATTCTGTCATCTTGAATGTACCTCAGTTAAATTTAGCTCAAGAGCCACCCAGAATTTGGCCTCAAATCCAAGATTGCCGCCAAAATCTAAAATGGATGCCAAAAATACCCTAATCAGGTTTATACTGCTTCTTGTTTTTTCTGTCAGATTTTTTTCAGTGATTTCGTCATTTTAAGACCAAGGCCATTAAGATTAGTCTGGGGAATACCCAGGATTTATCGTCTAATCCAAGATGGCTGTCAAAATGGCTGTCAAAATGGCTTCTAAAATGGCCACCAAAAGCATCATACTTAAATTTAAAGTACATCTTCGTTTTGTCCTGTTAAAGTTCACTAAAGTTGGTTTCATTGTGGCGTCCTGAACCTAAGCCTTTTGAAATTAACTTGTGGCTACCCAAGATTTGTCCGCCCAAATTCAAAATTGCTACCAAAATTACCTTAATCAGATTTAAACGGTCTCTTATTTATCCCCATAATGTAGTATTAATTAATAAGGACCTGGCTCAAACATGTATGCACATTATTTAGGAGAGGATAACTCAACTGTTCTAGGCTGATATGACCCCAAGGAACAACTTGAGATGTGTGCCAAAATCTCTATCCGGGGTAAACAGCCCGGAAATGACCACGCCCTTTTTTAAATGACCATGCCCTTTTTATCGGAAGTGCTACTTCCGACATAGCTGTATCTTCTAAACCGTTGGAGCTAGACATTTTCTGATGTGCTCAAGATGTTCATTTGATATTTTACAAGAACAATTCTAAAAACCGTTCGGTCAACTTATTACCATACAAATAGATACATACACCGGGAATTTCCATATATATTTATTAATTAAACTTCCCAAACTTAGAGCAAAGTTGAAACATTTGTGTCATCTACTAGAGTTTAACTGACGATTCGGAATTTAAACAATACAAGGATTTTTTTAAAGAAAAGAAAACAAGCATTTAATTATTATAAAGTAACACAACAGAGCCCAGGTATGAGAATTATGAGCAGTGTTCATTCAGTGATGGGTTCTTACAACAATCACCTCCCTTGCATTTGCAGTACTTGCAACAATAGATCCAAGCAACTCGCCTTCTGGTTTTGAGATCACAATCTCGGGGACTAATGAATTACCCCTTCTTACAAAACCATAAAACGCAGCATTCAAAATCAAGGTTCACTTTCCTCTTCTTCCCCTCTCTCCATTCTTGATGCTGTCCTCTCTGTAAGTGTCCAAAGACATGATGACTTTTGGTCATCTTCCATCAGCACAACTGCTTTCCAGGCATTCTATGTTGAGTGGCACACCATCAGATAACAAGACACCAAACCTCTATACATTGGTATATCACAAAGGGAATGAATTGTTTCAGCTGTGTGTGCTTCTCCATTCCTTCGGCTCAAGTGCACACACGAGGAAGCTGATGACAGGATGATGTTCCATGTGCAGGACATTCTATGTAAGTCACCGGACAGGACCTACATCCCTGACTCTGCACCAGGCGACACAGATGTGTCATCAGGTCAATTGGAGAGATCTTGGCCTCCAAGAGTTCTGGCTCATCCACAACTCAAGAGTGAAAATATCAATATTAACACTCCACGATATCTACATAACGCTGGGAGACGAGCTCACAAAGTGTTTTCCAGCACTCCATGCGCTGACTGGATCCGATACAACCAGCAAGATATCAACTAAACCTGCAACCCTGAATGCTGTGTGCAAACCAGAACATTTCTTCCTGATCCTGAATTTCGACTGTCCAAAGCTAACAGAAAATGCAATACCAGAAACATATTCTTGGTCAAGTGTCTCAAACCATCAACAGACCTGCAGACATTTTATGACCTGCGTCTCGCTGCATTTGATAGCAATGCCCTCAAGATAGACTTTCAGAAAACCACTTGCACCTCAACTAATGCAAGGAAACATATCATGAAGAGCCTATTACCAACAGCAGCTGTGGGTCCAAGCCCCATTTAGAGACGCCACCTTGATTTTGAATGCCACGTCTTATGGTTTTGTAAGAAGGGGTAGTTCATTAGTCCCCGAGATTGTGATCTCAAAACCAGAAGGCGAGTTGCTTGCATGTCTGAGCCAGGTCCTTTACTAAATTCTGGGGGATAAATAAGAGACCGTTTAAAGCTGATTAAGGTAATTTTGGTAGCCATTTTTGATTTGGGCGGACAAATCTTGGGTAGCCACAAGTTAAAGGCTTAGGTTCAAGACGCCATAATGAAACCAACTTTAGTGAACTTTAACAGGATAAAACAAAGATGTACTTTAAATTTAAGTAAGATGCTTTTGATGGCCATTTTGGCAGCCATTGTGGCAGCCATTTTAGCAGCCATTTTAGCAGCCATTTTGACAGCCATATTGGATTAGACGATAAATCCTGGTTATTCCCCAGACTAATCTTAAAATCCTTAGAATAACGGAATCACTGAAAAAACTCTGACAGAAAAAAAAACAAGAAGCAGTATAAACCTGATTAGGGTACCGGTAATTTTGGCAGCCATTTTAGATTTTGGCGGCCATCGATTTGAGGCCAAATTTTGGGTGGCTCTGGAGCTAAATTCAATGGGTGTACCTCCAAAATGACAGAATCACACACAAAAACCGTTGATATTAAACGTAATTAGCAGTATATATGTATTTTATGTTATTTTGGCAGCCATTTTAGATTTTGGCGGCTATCTTGGATTTCAGAACATATTCTGGGTGGCTCTGGAGCTAAATTTAATGGGTGTACATTCAAGATGACAGAATCACACACAAAAAAACGTTTAAATATTAAACGTAATCAGAAGTATATTTTATGTAATTTTGGCAGCCATTTTAGATTTTGGCGGCCACCTTTGATTTGAGGCCAAATTCTGGGTGGATCTGGAGCTAAATTCAAGGGATGTACATTAAAGATGACAGAATCACCAACAAAAACGTTGATATTAAACGTAATTAGCAGTATATATGTATTTTATGTTATTTTGGCAGCCATTTTAAATTTTGGCGGCCATCTTGGATTTGAGGCCAAATTCTGGGTGGCTCTGGAGCTAAATTCAATGGGTGTACATTCAAGATGACAGAATCACACAAAAAACACGTTGATATTAAACGTTATTATCAGTATATTTTATGTAATTTTGGCAGCCATTTTAGATTTTGGCGGCCATCTTGGATTTGAGGCCAAATTCTGGGTGGCTCTTGAGCTAAATTCAACTGAGGTACATTCAAGATGACAGAATCACACAAAAAACGTTGATATTAAACGTAATTAGCAGTATATATGTAATTAATGTAATTTTAGCGGCCATTTTGGATTTTGGCGGCCATTTTGAATTAGGGGCAAAAATCAGGGTGGCCCCCAAGCTAATATCAAATGGTTGAGGTTCAGGATGATGAAACCGTTGAGAAAACCTTGACAGGAAAAACCCTTAGTTTTTCCTGGTCTGGGCCCTGTCTACTAGCTGCGTTGCGTTGCGTTGCGTTTAAACTCGGTTCATCATATTAATTGTTCTAATAATTTAAATTAGTTTCAAATTTTCGTTATGATATACTATTTTTCTTGGTGGGTTGAGGTGGTTATATGGCTGGTTGAAAACGAGTCATGGGATAGTACACGTTGTGGTTTTAGGGTTGAAAATAAATAATAAAATAATAACTAATTCTTGTATGTACATGTATTATGTAATCAATCAAAATTGACGCTCAAAACAGTAAAAGGGAAATGCTAGCTTAAAATGTTATTAGATTTATTGTAATAGGCCTAGTGAATAAAATTGGGTTTTTACTTCCATTTTTTAAAGTTAGTAGGCCTATACACCATTTGCCTTTGCTTTAATTTTCGAAAACGGAAGGGTTAATAATAGGGGATCAGGATTCATATTTTCATAGTAAATAATGATTGAAACATTAAACCAAACGTTGTAATAACTTAATTGAGTTAATTCACCTTGGCAGCTTCAGCATAAAATGTAATTTTTTTTGACAAAACAATTTCCAGGAAACGATTTGGGTAATTTAGAGAATTTTTGGATAATTGACTTAATGTACATGTATGAAATGCCTTTTCCCTCATTTATAACTCGTCTAAAAAGGTTATAAAAGATATTTTTGTCTACATTTTCCTAACAAAAAGTACACAGGATTAGCGCTAGAATTGTAACTTATTATACAGTAAAGCTAAAAGAACAAAATACACACGAAAAACGGGGCTTCATGTCATTAAAACTGTGAGGGAATTGTGCGCAATGTACTCAATCTGCGCTTTGCAGAGCTGCAGACGACAGCCGATCGGGCTTGCATTTTGTAAACAAACTTCTGACCAATCAAATACCTTGTTTGGAGGCCCTTTAAATTTTGAATGTGTTATTGTGCGTGCGCGCCCGGCGTTGCGTACACTTTTTTAACTTCGCGTTTAAATTGTGTGCATTAACGCCCGACGCCAGCGCTTTACAACACTGCGTTTGAACGCTGTCATCAGACTGCACATGTCCTTTTTGCGACATTATTTTGTGATCAAAGGAAAGCTCTTCTATAATTTTATTTCATGGCAGCTGCTAATTTCGGGGGTTCAGGGGATAACATGCTGAGTTTGCGATTAGGAAACGCAGAAGAGGAACCGACCATGAAAACTTGTGGACCGAACGGGCCAGAGAGCGAGCTTGTCCCGGTGAAGTTAGAGTCGGCTCCAGCTTCATCTTCGTCTTGTTCGATGGCGGGTGACGGTGAGGAAAAATGCCCTAACCAGTCGGTGGCAGTGAAAAAGGAAGGAATATTGCACCCCCTGTGTACAGAACAAGCTCAGGGTAAGTGATAAGAATGGTATTAAAACGTAGGCTAACGTTAACGTTAGCAAGAGCATTCGTAATCGTACTCGTAGTCATGCGTTAGTTTAATAAATAAAGACGTCGCCCAACTCTTGGCTAGCCTAACGAGTAACGTCAACGTTAACGATAACGTCAACATTAAACATGTTAAATAGTCAAACTAATTTTAACGTAGGCCGCGCCTAGTATACTCTATGCTGTGGGTCATACCGCATTGACGGCGAAAAGTTATATTTTTGGTGTTTTTTTTATGGAAATCATTCGGCTTCAAACTCGGCGTGTAGAACTTAGGTGTAGCCTAGGGCAACTGGTCATAGCGTTTCAATATTTCGCCAAAATTATTATTTTTCCATGATTCCGTCTGGTGTAATTTCTCAAAAAATCTGCGACCTAAAGTTTGAATCTCTTTCGTGATATTATATAAAAAGCTTAAGAAACAAATAGTGCGGGGCCATATACTAGGGCTAGGCCTATCTAGTTTTAAAAGGCCAAAAAAGAACAACTAACAAAAAAGAGGACTAGGCCTATTGGCATGATGGGGCCCTACTTCAAAGTGTTGCAATCCATTTCCATGATAGGCCTAGGCCTACATTGAAAATGTCGTAAAGGCTGTGGTCACGTTCCAGCCAACAATGAAAATACTCTTGGAATATGTTTTTTTATATAAATTATTTAGAGCACATCCAGGCGGAGGTAATAATACTAGACTGACCCAGTAAAGCCCCACCCACTGCACTCTGGGCATTTAACACACGCTATTCTCAAAGTGTCACACTGCATGTCCCAGCCACATGCATCATGTGCAGGTCAGACATAAATCAAAGCTGTCATTGGTTAGTTATACTATATAAAGCTACATGTACAAGGTTTCATGAGAGACAGTCATCTAAATTCTTGATTTTGTATCATTACATTGCAAAGCTAGTCTACAGCCAGCAGATCTTCACAGTAAATTTGTTTAAGACATTTTTATTTGCCTCTATGCTTCTTTGCAGAGGACGAACTTGTTACAAAGACATCAAATGACAATGCCACTTCAATACAAACAGAAGATGCCCAGCTGGCCACTGTCATCCAAAGAGCTGAAGAAGTCATCAGCCAAGAAAACAAAGCAGCAGTTCCTCACGACTCGCCTAATACCAATGAGCAAAGCACCGCTGTCATGCATCTGGTCTCTCAAGTCTCCATGGAAACAACGCCAGAGGCGGAATCTACTGTCAAAGTTGAAGAGGAATATGCGTCTCATCCAGAGCCGGTCATTCAAGCTGCTGCAGAGGTGCCAAATGAGAATCCGGACTTCTATGATGATGCAGTGCTCTGCACACCCCGTCTTCAAGAAAATCTTAGTGGTAATTCATCTTGTCAAGAAGATGAAGCATCCGATGAGGGCCTTTCCACCGTTACAAGCCTGCCAGTGTCTTCACCAGCGAGCATCCAGCCGCCATTGTCCAATACCAGCAACTCGGTGATGCCTGACCAGGGCGTATTTTCAAATGGCATTGCTGATCCTACCCCAAGCTACTGCCAGGAGGGGAATCTTCAGCCAAACGTCTGCCAAGCAAGTCTCAGCTCCTTCATTGCCTTCTCTCAGCAGCAGGCAGTGACCGACGCTCTTCCTGGTATCAACACACTATCCTCCTCCAATCGGGTGAATGGTGCGACTGCCACTCTCAACAACATTGCATCCAGCGGTTACTCTTCTGGAAATATGAACAACGTGGTCTATGCTGCAGTACCTCTTCAACAAACTGCAAGTGGAATGCAGGTTCGAATTCTATACAATGTATTTCATGTTTTACCCCATTGGTTACTGTATTGCCCCAAGCCCTGAACAGTTCTATGGATTAATCTGACTAAACGCAATATTTTATCTTAGCATGCTATTTTGTCATCATCATACAACTTGGGGTTATAAATAATTTGAATGAAAATCTTTTTTTTTTTAAAGCATAAGAGTTTAAGACTCGTATTATTTGGCAACATTTTTAAATACAAAAGTGCTGCGTATTCCCTCCAAACCTCCCCCCCCCAAAAAAAACCCCAAAAATATATATTATTTCATAAAAATAAAAAAATAGCCGGAGTTCATTAAACATTCGCATTAGCAATTTATGATAAGCTTTGTTATATTTTTAGCAAGGCAATTAAATTAGGAACTGCCATTGAATTCACACAAAAAATTGAAATTTACTTTGCTCTGTTGTCAAAACCAAATGTACTGCTTGCTCTCCAAAAAGCTATTTGAATTCTGCTTTGGTGGATTTTACAAATATTGCAGCTTGCCCCAATGCAGGCAAATGCCAATGCCTACAACCTGGCCCGACCCTGCAGAACTGGCAGACGAGTTATTCTTCCTCGGCCTCGAGGACGCTCTTCTAGCAACACTCCGAAGGAGAACTTCTTCAAGCAGACAATTACTCCGCTGACCTACGAGAAACCCAATGTGGGCCTAGTGCAGCAGATCATGGAGGTGTTCCGGGTGACAGAACGAAAGGAGATGCAACCTTGTGAGGTCTACGATGGGTTAGAGTGAGTCAAACCTCCAGACTGTAATCAAAGACAAATCTACTCCTTTAGTGTATGATCATTATTATACATTCCTAGCAGAGATCAATTAAAGCATGGCTATTTCCCTGCATATTGTGGTGAGTCCAGGCATAACAATATCATTAGTAACAATGGAACAGGAACGAAAGTATGCCTTTGTCACATTTTATTTAAATAGCTTGTGACTTTATAATACTAGGACACATTGGGTATTTTCAAAATCATTTTTTAAAACCATTAAAAAATATATAATCTTATTATATCTCTGCAGATGTTGCTATCCATATTACCTGCGCATGAATCCAAATAGGAAAAAAAGCTGGATGGTAAGTATTTCACATAATTGGATTTTTTGTTTTAATTCGTTTTGGGTTTTTTTGGTCTGCACTTTCCATTCTAACATTTTATTGACATATGAATCTGTAAAAATACAGTACATAATAAAAGCAGTTTATATTCACTGTGAGTGGCTCAAGACCAACAAGGGTTATAAGGAATGCATTTATGAAAGTTAATCTAGTTTGTTAGTTTGACTTGGGACTGGACGACTTTCGAGTGACTTACGATTAACTTGCAATTCATGACAAGTTCCTCAAAACCTTCCATCTTCCCCTTCAACAGAGTTCTGTGCGGCATGCCCTCACAACTCCCTGCTTCAAGTCCCGGCGCGCTGAAGACACCGACGGCAAGTTGGCACCTCGTAAGGGCAGTTTCTGGTCCATCAATGAAAGCTACGACCCCAACGATAAGCCCCCCAAACGTCTCACCCCACTCAAGCGCCAATTGAGCAGCCCAACATATCAACGGCGCCAGCCTTTGGGGGTCAATACCCATCAGGCCAACTGGCAGCCCTTTCCAGGACACAACCAACTCGCTCAGCAGCACCGTAGCGCTCGCCACAGTCCTTACAACTACTTCAGCCCAACCAGGGGAAGCTTCTCTCCCATGGGTCCATCCAACATCCCCGTAGTCTACTCACCCACCCAGGTCTATCAGCAGCAGACACCAACAGCAGCCATTCTCCCTAATGGCAAGATGATCTACCTATCCCAAGCCGCCGACGACGACGTTGGATGTCATTCCAATCAGTCAATCGGGCGAGATGTGTACCAGACATGGGGAGCCGACTCCAACACCACTAACATCCCAAATATGTGGCAGATTGTCCAGAACATGGAAAATGACACCTGCAAAGATCAAGCTGACCAGAACAAAATAATCTTCAGTAATGCTGCCAACGGAGTGCAGCAGCAAGCTGTCGCCAACATGAACTGCAACAACACAGCTGTGACCACAACACTGGGGTTGATTAACCAGCAGCAGCAGCAAGATCAATTGCAGCTACTCCAACAAGCTCAGCTGCAGCAGCAACAGCTGCAGCAGCAACAGCTCCAACAGCTGCAACAACAACAGCAACAACAGCAACAACAGCAGCAGCAACAGCGGCAGCAACAGCAACAACATCAGCAACAGCAACAGCAGGTGTACCACCAACCTCAGCACCAGTCCGCCGCGGATTCTGATCCCTTTGCTGTGGCCCTGGAGCTGAGCGAGATCAAGGCAAAACAGGAATCCACAGACAACTCTCCCCAACACATCAAGCCACGGCAGCCTGGTTCCTGCAACAATATGGAGCAGGCCGTGACAGTTGAGATGACTTGCAGCCCAGAGGCGCCTCAATCCATCCTCGCTGAAACCTCGGAAGGTACCCAACAACTTACAGCAAAAAGTAGGCATGTCTGAATGTCACAAGCATAATTGCTTTTCCTGAAAAGCCACTACTCTACTAAAACCATATCAAATTACCTCTTTCAGTTTGAAATTTAGATGGATCAAAAGAAAGTCACTTTGAGCGGATAATAGTACACATACTGTTTATATAGTCTGAACTCTGAACCCCCCTATAGACCAGATTGGCATTCCAACTAATGTAAAAAACAAATACTTTACTTTTATTTCAGGAGACAGTGGGAGGTCCCAGCAGCAAGGATGTGATGAACTCCGCAGCATGGTCTATCACTCACTTGGCGTCTGCAATGACCTAAATGCCAGACCTGCCGTCAAAGATGCAACACCCTCCACTCAGCTCACTGCTACCCAGCTCAGTGACCTGCCCACAACACAGTATCAGCTGATTCACTACAGTGGCACTGACCCACAGTATCAGGGTATAGTCATTTAGATAAATCAGTTCAATCCTCCCATTCTTTATATCAACCCCTCCCTCCAAAAAAAAACACACAGTGGTTTTCAAAATGAGGCCTTACGCGTGTTAAAAAAGCAATGTATATTTTAAGAGTTCAGGTGCAAAAGCTGCTAAATGCCAGCCAAACAAATATTTGATTATCTGAGAGCTTTCACTTGATATTGTTAAAATCATTTTTCATGGAAGAAGCGGCTGAACTCTTCATTTGCTTCTAGAAGTGTACACACACGTTAAAGCAACAGAGACTCATGTTAATTCACTGTTATAGCCACTGTGATACTGTCAAGAACAAAGTCTGAGTGGATGCGCATTCAAGTTCCAACAGGTACAATGTGACACTCTACAAATAGAGGCTTCAACTTAATTATTCCATGTTTTGTGTTAAAATTTCTTTATGCAAATATGTTTGCTTTGTGCAAATATTAAAATATATTTACAATTATTGGTTTCCTTGAAAACAGTTAATTTTACAGTTTCCTGTTGATTTTATTTAGAGATTTCAAGAATTGGTTTCAAATTTTATTCTAGTACAATTAATATTGTTGTGATAAATTGATTTTATCTAAGTTGAAACTGAACATTAAAAAGTATGCTTTTCCATTTATTCATAACAGTTCTAAGTTTGGGCAAGCAATGTAAATTCATTTTGTTGAAAAAAATGATAGATTAAAATGTTAATTTTTTGTTGTCATTTACTATCAAAATGTTTATATGGTAAAGGTACATATGTCACACTAACCAACATAAGATCTATTTTAAGATAACAAAATCAGCTATGCATATCTCATTCAATCTTGAGGTACATTGAACCTGTATTGTATTGAAATTTACACTTTCTACCTTTAAACTTTCATGATGCTTAACAACCAATCTATTTTGTCATAAGTATATGTATTTTAGGAGACGAGTTTTCAAAAGTGTCTAGTTCCAAAAGCGTATTTTAAGAAAATAAATCAGTTATGTATTTTGGTGATACACATAGTGCTTTTAGGGTGATTTTGTCCTCTGTATGTGATAACTGACCAACTTCTTAAAATTAATTTTTGAATATGAAACAAGTTGAGAAAACTGTTTCAGGAATTTAAGTTTCCTGAAGGTGCGTTTATTTCAGATTATTTATCAAATCACTTTTTGAAAGTATTTTGAAGCCTTTTAAGCTAATGGGCTTGCACTAGTCAATTTTTTTGGATAAAAAACCTCCTTTCTTTTTCAGACTAATGCAATTTCTGAAAATGGTCTTGTTATTAAAAAAAACCAAAAAAACACAGACTTTACAAGTATAGATTGTCGCATTGGTCACACCACGAAGTGGGGAATCATTCGCACACAATTCATATACAATCTATTACTTTACCCATGAAATATGTAACAAATTCAGTAAAATGGCATTACATTAATTGGAAAACTTAAACAAACTAGCATTGGACCACTGGACAATACGATCAGAGATCATTTCACACGGTAACTAAAAGCAAAGAAATGCTGACTAAAGTTCTCAAGCCGTGAGCATCACATAATTTCATCTTATTCTTCCATCCATTTTGCTGAGCGAACATTTTTTCAGGGCCAAGCATGCGGAATACAAGACTACATCTAAATTAAGAGGCTAAGACCAGAAATGGCTTCAGTGGCTTCCATCGAGGCAAGTACAATTGCAAGATTAAGCCAAATTTCTTCAGACTAATCTTCAAGGCTTAACAGCACCCTAGTTAATTGGTTCAAGGATACAAGTTGACTGAAGTCCGGATAGTTGTAGAAATGTAAACCAAAGTGTTACACATGTAAATGACCCAAATTCAAAACTTTTGTACAAATGAAATTCAAAATGAAATACTTGATGGGTCTGGCCCACTGTTCTTTGTGTTTTGGTTCTGGGGAGTCCTCATAAGACCTTGTATCTTCCCTTGTTGATCGGCTGATAGGAGTTTTGCTGCAAGTGATTAAAAAAAAATAAACAAGTGAAGTTCAGATTTTTGCCGCAAACAGGTACGAGATTCGTTTTAGACTTTTGTCTGAAAAGTAACGGTAATGCTGCTCCATGGAAATCTGTGAAACTAATTGTTGTACCTACCAGTCTAATTAATTCTTCCTTGATAAGTCGTGTGATTTCTGCCTTGGCTTTCTGTACAGCAAGCTCATTCGCACCTAATAGAGGCAAAAAAAGGGAACAAATTTAACCGCAAAAACACGCCACCAACGTTACTGGTTTAGTACAGTGTCCTAAATTGATAAAAGTTGCCTAATTACAAAAACAATATCTTCCATCGTTAAACAAAAATCATTCAAAGTGATCCAGATTCCTGATCTAGATCCAGATCAATCTGAAAATATAGTGGAATCATCATTGACCCATAATCTATTTACCCAAAAAGTTCCATTAAAATCTTTTTGTAATCCTGCTAACTACCAAACAGACAGACAAACAGCCCGACAGTCTGACAGACAAACAAACAAAAAATAGTGGCCAACAAATAATCTCCTTGGCAGAGGTAATAAGCCGCTTCACATATACATGTGTGATAAATGTGCGATACTTACTCTCGATGGCTAGATACAGCTTGCGTTCTCCCTCTGCTTCCTTGGGTTCCTTGTTGGGAGGGAAGTAAGTCCCACGGATAGTGATGCCAGCCTCACTGTATTCCTGAATCTGAGCCAGATTCTCCTACGGACGGGCAAAGTTTCAAAGACGTAAATAAAACAACACGACTTTCTTCCTCAAAGTAATCCCGTAAGATAATACTATGTTGTTAAAAACACGTTTAGCAGCCCAATTGAGCGCTTCCAGGACAGAATGCCTCGTCAACAATGCCAAATTCATAAAGGCACACATCTTCGACCAGTGGTGTCCGAATTACTGGTTTTCCTTGTGTAAACACAGAAAGAAGCTTCAGGCTTGAATCACAACTACACTGACCTTGGATGTGACCTTCCACCTTGCTGTCTGTGGGAAGTCGTTGATTTCAAGTTCCTCCTCGTACTTCCGGAATATCTGTTTCTCCTTTTCCGTGGATACTTCTTCGTCGGTGCCGCGTGGGATGTAGTTGAGCTTTGCATTGAGCTTCTCGGCCAACTGCTCTGCTATCGTACGACCCTGTTGGTATGAAATAAAAATGAAAATAAAATATAAAATGACAAGAAAAGAAAATTGTTAAAAATGTAAAAAAGCCATGTTGTGTTCCTCGAACAGACATATCTCCAGTTTGTTTTTGTTTCTGGGTTGTTGTTTTTTTTTGAAAAACTAACGATAGACAAAACATCAATGTTAAAACCCTATTTTTCAGGGTTTATGCTAAAGCCAAACATCACTGTGCCTTGCTGAATTTTGCTTACCGAGACGGTTGGCGCTACCAGCGAGTTACCCTGCATAACAGCTTGAGCTGCCTGCTGCACAACACTGACTTGCTTGACACTCTCCAAGTTGCGATTGATGCGTTCAGCCATCTTCTTGGCTAGCTGCAAGTGAGCCTGGTTGATGTTGGCCGTGTCAACAGGCTTGACCAGGGTTGGGTTAGGGAGGGACACCGAAATCTCATCGGCTGAGACTTCCTTGACGCGGCGCTTGGATGCAAACATGTTCTCAATCTTGTCGTCAATCTAAAAAAAAGAACGATGGGCGAGTCTTTTGTGACCTCTCTCAAAATGGGTCTTTTGCTTTTGGTCGTAAGCTTTTGAACAATAATTTGGTTATTGAATTGCTCGAGTTTGCTACATCTTCCCCCGATAAACACTTACGTCCATTCCTGCCTCTTCATCGTCTGAGTCCTGCAAGCCAAGAGCTGCCTTCTGCAGTTTCTTCTTCTCGTTGGCCAGTTCGCGCTCCGTGTCGTCAAACTTGAAGCCCTTGCCGCTGAAACCACTGTTACGCATCACTTTCTTTCCTTCCTGGATTAAAAAGACATTTTGACATTTGCTACAATGCGACAATAAGTAAAATAGAGCTAGATTGGACCTGGGTTCATATCAATCGATTGAATGTTTCTAAACCAGAAAAGGCACCAGAATGTGGCTAAAGTTTCTGTGGTTGGAAGCATAAAAATCACCTTAAGCCTAACCCTAAGAGATTAAAAAAGGCCCACTGTTGCTCAGACTTACTGCTTTCTGTTGGTCACAGTACTCCGTCCACAGCTCCATTAGATCTGGTGGCGGTTTCTGCTCGCTGAGTTCCAACGCTTTAATGATGTCGCCACAGTATCGTTGCTGGTCCGGCACGATGAACGTGTAGCAAAAACCTTTGTTTCCTGCCCGGCCTGTCCGCCTGATGAACGGGAGATTCAACAAATTTGGCAGATTTATAGAGTTTGCACGGCTTGAAATTTTGTCTCCAAAATTTTGCTTAAACAGATGTTTTTGCAATAAATTTGCAATAAATTTGATTTTCAAGGGCAACTTTTGCAGAAGAATACAAATGACCAGTTTACTTGACTCAGTCCATCAGGTATTTTGAGAGCTAAAGTAAAGAGAATTGTCTTTACCTTCGCACCCTTTACGGGCAGTTTTATGAGGTTTTACAGGGCTTTACTGAGTACCTCAGGTTTTACGCTGCTTGCTCAATTTGTGTTCTTCCCTACACCTACCCCACTCTGTGGACGTAGTCCTCGTAGTGATTGGGGCAGTCGTAGTTGATGACCAGGATCAGCTGTTTGACGTCTAGACCACGTGCAGCAACTGACGTGGCAATCATCAAGGACACATTACCTAATTTGAAATCCTGACAAATAAGAAGGAAAGAAGCATTGTTGAGCATCTGTTAAGACCGTAACAGAATCTGTTAAGACCGTAACAGAATCTGTTAAGACCGTAACAGATCTGATAAGACCCTATATTATTATTATCATCATCTTCATTATCATTCTAAGATTTCTGGTACTGAAACTAAGAGTACCCTTAATTTTAATCCAATTGTGAGGCAGGACTACCTACCTGTATAATCGAGTCCCTGTCGTACTAGTCTATCCCACCGTGCAGGGCTAGGCAGGGGTAGGAAGCCCGCAGCAAGTCTTTCAGGTAGCTTGAGTACCCCTGCCACCAATGCTTTAGGTGATCGTAATCTTAATCCAATCGTGAGGCAGGACTACCTACCTGTATGATCGAGTCCCTGTCGTACTGGTCTATCCCACCGTGCAGCGCTAGGCAGGGGTAGGAAGCCCTCAGCAAGTCTTTCAGGTAACTTGAGTACTCCTGCCACCAATGCTTTAGGTGATCGTAATCTTAATCCAATCGTGAGGCAGGACTACCTACCTGTATAATCGAGTCCCTGTCGTACTGGTCTATCCCACCGTGCAGCGCTAGGCAGGGGTAGGAAGCCCTCAGCAAGTCTTTCAGGAGCATATCGGCCGATTCCTGTCTCTCCACAAACACCAAGACGCTACCCTCCTCCTGATACATACCAAGAAGCTCCAGCAACTTCAGAAACTTCTGGTCCTCTTCAATGATGATCTGAATGAGAAAATGATGCCAATATGCAAAGGTTAACAAGAGGTTGTCTTCCACATCCGGTTTTCAAAATCCAAACCGAATTTTTTAAAGTCCAGATTTTATTCCAAGTACTAGCTTGACATTTTGGTTTGGTTAGCGACTTTTGTGTGCTAAATAAGCGTATTTATGTTGCTAAGCACAGACTTACCACGTGTTGTTCGATGTCTGAGCATACTACACTGCGACCTCCTACTGTGACCTCAATAGGTTTGGTGAGGATGCGACGCGCTAGAGCTTCCATGGCACGGGGAAACGTTGCCGAAAACAAAACGGTTTGCCGGTCCGGCCGGATACTATCAATGATCTTCATTACCTAGAAGGAAGATATTAATATCAATAATTATATAGAAATAATATGAATATTTATTTTAATTCATTAAAATGTGACCTGCCCTTCAATGATGTGTTTTGTATAAACACTAAATATTTAGTGGTTGTCCCCGAGTGATTGTGAAAAACAAAATCACTTGGGTGGAACTTTAACCCACACCTGCTTTTTAGTGCAGACTTCTTACCAATCAAACACCGAGCTGTTCTGAGTTGGCTAGCTGGTTCCAATCCGATATGTTTGCAAATGTTATACATTTTGTTCTAAAAAGTGTGCCGATTTGAAATGAGAAGGAATAGCAAATATTCACCTGGGGTTCAAATCCCATGTCAAACATTCTGTCTGCTTCGTCCAGAACCAGATACGTGCAGCGTCTTAGATTGGTCACACGGCCTGAGAGTTAAAGACGATCAGGTTGAGACAGATGGCGAGACACAGCGAGAGAGAGACGGTGATACACGAGGGTGGGGAAAGGAGTGAAGGACAGAATGGTGCATGGGGGGTTAGGCGCATAAATGGAGGAAAGAATGTTCATGTTAGCGATGATTTTGTGACAGGATGGGAAGAATAGAAGTAGAAGATGAAGTCAAGCATTGCATGAAGACAGAGAAAGGTGAACAAACACAAACACAGAAACAGTTATAATAGAAAACCAGATCAAAGGAAGGAAATGATTACACACACAAATAGAACAAAAGTCATGCAGACAAATGAAAAAAGAAAAAGAGAGAAAAGATAAAGAAACGAAAATTAACTTCCTTGAATTTAATTTCAGTTGAGATACATTTTTATCAAAAGGAGTAATTACCAATCATGATTGCAACAAGTTAACGGCTTAAAATATTACAATGTATTACACCAAATGAAGACGTATATTGCTTCAACATGGTGAATTGGGAAAGAGTAGGCGTTCAATATTACTACCTGATAAAATAATGCCACATCCTCCTCTAAACAGAACAAACGAGTCTTCTTAACCACTACCCCAAACCAAGCTGAATCAAACAATATCTTATAGTGGACATTTTATGGGGGATTTATTTCTTCCGAGCAGTGAAAACAGAGTTTTGTTCAAGCTTTTGAAGAGCATTATCACAAAGATATCAAACTATTGGATATTGATAGATTCAGCATAGGCAAGGCAAAATACTTGGATCACTGTACGTATAATTCTAGAATCCATTCTCCACAGTTAGGTCAACTGTTCTCGCATACTAACGAGGTCATAAGGTCAAAGGGGAATGACCTCGTATTAACCATTAACGACACCATGGCTCTAGTGACCCTGTAGACAGTTAGTTTATCCTGTGCTTTGACCTTTTCACCTTTCAACTTCGACCTGTCAGTGATAGAAAAAGAGAGATTACGTGCCTTATGTGTGATATGTAGTGTTCCTAAACTGATTAAAAGTAGTTACTTCTCCTGTCAATAACGAAAAGTGTGTTCCCCTGAATTTAAAAAAAAATTGCACAAAATTACAATTCTTCATTAGTGTGATAAGCACTGTGTATTTTAGTGATTTCCACCTTTTTCTGGCTTGTCAATCAGCTCAAACATTTGGCCAACTTTTAAGTTAAAAAAAGAATCAATTTTTAATTTTCCATTTGAAAAACAAGATAAACATCCAGATTTAATATCTCAATAGTTAACTCTTTTGTGAAGACAATTTTTGAATTATTGTGTTTAATTTTTGTCAGTTTTCTTATGAACAGCATCCTGTTGTGTCACCTCAATCATTCAATTCGTCCTCAAAACATCTAAGATAAAGAGAAGGGATTAAGTTAGTGGCCGCAAAGTGAAATTGCTTTGTATATTGCAGGTTAATTCAGATAAATTTTGTCAAAAAGCAGTTTGCACCTGTTTTATTTCTTTTGATGTTATCCCATAATTATACGAGATGTTCTTTTCAAAGCTTTATTAGTTTTTTGTTATTATTTAAATTGTCTTACCATTATTAGCTGCCAACATATCGATCATCCGCCCTGGGGTACAGACGATAATCTCTGCCCCTCTCTTCAACTCTGCTATCTGTGCGGGGAGAAACAAAAATCCAACAATCATAGTATACAAATAATGAATGTTTGTTAGTGCAATGGTAAGAATAATTTCGTGAGGCGACGGATGGAATGTTCTATTTCACCAGGCAAAGCCGAGTGGAATGAAACATCTATCTGTCGTTATAGGGTCATTGTACTCTCAGCCACAATCACTGGTACCCACCTGTTCACTGATTCCCGTTCCCCCGTACACACAGATGGCATTGAGACCGAGAGACTTGGTAAACTTCTTACATTCCTTGTAGATCTGCATGGCCAGTTCACGCGTTGGAGTCAGGATCATGGCTGAAAGTTTAGAAAAGGTTGTACATGTACGAAATGATAAAATATGTCAGAGCAATGGTGACCTCTCGTGAAAACCTGAATAGTATAGGTCGATTGATGACAATTTAGTGCAATTATATGATTAATGTAAAAATAATTTTGTAGGGTACATAAAATAGATCACTGTTTCGCATTTTTGTATCACTGTGGAGACATGGCTTTGTTCTCGTGTACAAAATGGTTAGAAAGTCGAGCACGTTTTTCAAAATGCTCCCATTTTAACCATAATTTTTTTCCTGGGTTGAAATTTCGACCCAATATACCCTATAATATACCCTAACCCAAACACTAACCCTAACCCACATCCTAATCCTAGTTTTTGAGTAATTTAGGTAAAATCCGTAAATCTAATTCGTGAAATTCCCAATGGAGACCTATTCATCTATATAAATTTACCCTCCGGAGACGTTTTGTCTCCATTGTACACATTGTGTTCATGTCTCCAGAGGGTACCGTATTTCGGAACATACATGTACGACTTTGGCAGGAAAATAGTTAAACAGAGGGTGCTTCCAATAATGACAGACAAACTGCATTCTTTATAATTCCTCTTGTAAGTAAATGCCAACTTACCAATGGCTCCCTCGTTTATATCCAGGGGATCCTGGTCCATGATGTGACGGAACATAGGCAGGAGGAACGCGATGGTCTTACCACTTCCTGTCTTGGCGATGCCAATGAGGTCGCGACCCGACATGACAGCTGGGATAGCCTGAGCCTGGATGGGCGTGGGCTTCTCGTACTTATTCCTGAAGGAGCACGAACGAGAGATAGAAGACAAGATTTCTGAAGAGTTTTCTAATCAGGTTTTGCCCATCAGTGACTGGCACGCACGTATACATACACACGGCTTAGCGTTGAATACCTAGTGTGGACAATCCTTTATATCCGTGTAGTTCAGAAAACTCATTTTTCTCCAGATAACCTAAACCAAATTTTGCCACCGAATCTCTTTTTCAGGAAGGAAAAACACACAAGTGATTTTTTGTTCTTGCATGCAGCGGCCGGAAACTTACTCCCACAAATCTTATTTATCAGAATATTAACACAAACAAACTTATTCACAAACAAACTTACTTTTTCAGCACAGACAGCACTTTGCTTGAGACCCCACATTGCACCCAAGCATCGATGGGCTTAGGGCAGCCCTTCCCCCGTACCTTGATTCCTTCCAACTCAGCTCGCTTCACGTCAGCCTCTACCATTTACAAAAATATTAATTGTCATCAATCCAAACTTAAAGGCGAGGACAATGTCCAGTAAAAATCATCACTTACTAATCATGAATACGGAAGGGGTGGATGATGTTGATGGAATAGTACACGTGGCGTTTATGACAACAGCATTACTACATGATAAACAAAATCAGTGAGTATCCCAGCAGTTTAGGCCTTCCGACCCAAGTCCATCACACTCCATCAAAACTTAGTCAAGCCATGAATGCTGGACTATGTCCCCTTCAAATCAGCCAAGGTCAGGTGTAACTGAGACACCAACAAATAGACTTTTAGACCATTCTTTATGTACCGACTTATGGTGCAAAATCAAAAACTTGATCAGTTCATTGAAAAAATGAAAATACTGGAAAATAATTCGGAAGCTGTTAGACCTCTTTGGTTCTAGCGATATTTATTTTGAAAAAGAAATTTAAATACAAATGTTGAACTACCTTCGACTGTCATTCTAGCCAACTCCGGTACCTCAACGTAGAAGTCCTTATCGAAAGGTTTGTACTCTATCGTAGAGTGGTCTACAGTGGCTAGTTCCTTCTTCTTCCGTTGATCCAGAGCAGCTACCTGGTCCATCAGGTTTCCTTCCTTCTCATCCTCTGACGAATACTGGCATCAGAGAAGAAAGAAACAGGGCGAAGTAAACAAAAAAGCTTCAAGACTCGTAAACAATTCATTTACTAGTACTTATGCGAGTCAAACCCAACTGTCGCGTTAATGAAACGTAACGAAATTAAAAACCAAACAAACCTCCATAGCATCTTGATCGTTTTCCATAAGTTCGCCTTTGATCAGTTTGTCAACAACGATCGGAGCAGCCTTTTTCTTGACCGCAATGCCCGTCATGTTGCTGACCATTGCCTTTTTGACCTGTGGAAAGAATACAGAGGTCACAATCTTGTAAGTATGACTAGAGGACTGAAGACCTGGCCTTCTTTGTAAAACAGGCAACACCGTCAAACTACATCAAAGATATCCAAACGCCAAAGTTCTCCCTCCACTTACGTCTCCATTTCTTTCGGTTTTGTCTTCCGCCGACACCGCAATGCCCTTATCACCGACAGGCGTCTTCTTCCGGTCACTGTGGTTGATCTTCTTGACCTCTTCGTTGACTCCAAGCATGAAGGCATCCAGCGGGTCAATATCATCATCTTCTTCTTCCTTCTTGGCTGCAGCAGCCGCCGCTGCGGCCTGCTCCTGTTTGATCTCTTGCTTGAGCTCCTTGGCTCGTATTTTCTCCTCCATTTTGCGCCGAGCTTCCTCCATCTTCTCCCTCGCCTCATCCAGTTGGCTTTTTGGCTCTGGGACGACAGTTTCAGTCTTGACGATGGCATTCTCGGGTTCTAAGCCGGGTTCTGGCTTTAGTTCTTCCGAAGTCTCCATTTCCTATGCAAAACAGCAACTTGAGAATATACATCTTAAACCTCACTGACCGATAGCCTGTCTTCTCTAAGGTTTTAAATATTGTTTAATATTTACTCCCTAATCCATCTCAGATTGATCTCATCTTCCACTTTAAACCACGAATCCATTCCCTCATTCATCCATCACAACTACATTTCTCATCTGCCTCCAACCCAGAAACCTTTCCTCTGTGATTAATTACACACTTTTGTTTCCGACCTCAACCCGTACTGCGTCCCCCTCCAATCCATCTCTCCAAACCTTACCTCCTCTTCAGCTTCATCATCTGCTTCATCATCACCATCGTCTTCAAGGCTCCACTTCTTCCCAATTGCCTTGGCCATGGCCTCTGCCTGTAGCTGGGCCTCTGCCTTGACTGTAGCCATGTCTACTGTTTTCTTTCGCTCCTGTCGCCATCGTTCAATCCGCTCCCGCCTTCGCTGCATTTCTTCTTCCAGACGTTTTTGCTCCTGTGGGAAGAGATAAGAAAAACCAAATGTGTCTTGAAGCTTGTTAGCAATAAAATATTGTTCAGTAAATTAATTTGCAAATTTAACCATTTCGAGTCGAGGAATGCAGAGCGGGTTACGACAGACGCAATGCGTACACATAGACTTTTTTAAATCAAAATTGGAACTTAGCTTTGTTCAAAATCTAGAGTTTTTTATCCATTTCCTTGAGATCCGACTTAACTAAAGTTTACTTTAATATGTGGGCCTTTAAAAACACAAATTGAATTGCAACTACTAGGAATACAAACAAATAGAGAAGGGTACATGGTCATGTAATATACAGAGCAAAGGTTGATCCTGAATGTTTATAATACAACTTACCAATGGTAATCCCTTCTCTTCCTTCACCTTTGCATCTCCTTCCTCCTTGACCTCAGACCCTGCCTCTTTCTTGACATCTGCAACTTTGCCATTCTGTTCTCCAGCCTCTTGCTTGACCTTTGACACTTCGGCTGGGTCATCATGAGCAGCCTTAGTGCTTCGTTTGGGGCTGTTGGAGTGAGAACGTCTTCGCCGGTCACTACGCTCTCGGCTACGACTGCGTGATCGTCGCTTTTTTCGCTCGCGACTTTTAGAGCGGGACCTGCGTCTTTCCCTGCTGCGGGAGCGCGAGCGCTTGCGTTCTCTGCTTTTGGACCGAGCCCTATAAAAATATTGCAAACAGAAAAGCCAGAAATAAACTTTTTCAACTATGGGTTATAAGGTTTGGCAAAATTGGTCGTCACAAAAACTTCACAAAATTTGTAAAAAACTGTTTAATTTCTTATATCATAAATAAATCTTGCAGACTGGTAATCAACCGAGCATATAACACCACATAATTATGACATTCTAGATCTAAGAATTCTTTAAGTCAATGACTTAAGTTAATGACTTAAACTAGATATTTGCTTAAAAGTTCACAAGAGTACCTAAATAAGAAGAAGGATTACTTCTTCAATTATCACTAACCTTCTTTTCCTGTTCCTCTCACGTTCCCGTTCACGGTCTCTTTCTCGTTCCCGTTCACGTTCTTTTTCCCGTTCTTTTTCCCTTTCTCTTTCCCTTTCCCTTTCTTTTTCCCGTTCCTTTTCCCGTTCCCTTTCCCGCTCCCGCCGTCTTTCCCGTTCTCGTTCTCTTTCCCGTTCCCTTTCTTTTTCCCGTTCCCTTTCTTTTTCTCGTTCCCGTTCCTTTTCCCGTTCCCGTTCCTCTCGGTCCTTAGATGGGGACCTTGATCGCCGGCTCTTGCTGCTTTTACCGGGGGTCCGGGATCGTGACCTGGAGTGCGATTTCCGGGATCGACCTTTACTCTTTGATGACTTCTTGTCTGTGGGGCTCTCTCCCCGGTCTTTCGACTTGGACCGCCTGCTCTTGCTTTTAACTGGTGTCTGGGACCGAGACCTGGAGCCCAAGTTCTTAGATTTGCTTTTGCTCTTGGAACTCTTCTTGTTGGAGGGACTGGCTGCCTGATTCGGGCTGGCTGCCTGATTAGGGCTCGCTGCCTGATTCGGGCTCGCTGCCTGATTAGGGCTTGGCGAGCTCCCAGAGGACGCTGATGAAGTAGATCGAGACTTCCTACGTCCTTTATGTTTCTTCCTTGAGCGACTTGAGCGTTCTGGACTGGAGGCAGAACTGGAGTGCGACCGTCTCCGATAGTGCCTTGTAAAGGAATAAGAAAGATTTGTTGGACTAATTAACGAGTAGGACCCAACGTTAATACCAGTTAACCAATGACAATTACTCTAACGTTAACATTTAATTCGGTTTCTTTTCAAACAGATGTTTGAAGTAAGATAAACAAACAATCTAAAACATGAAAATGTTCGTACTACTACAACGAGACTTGGAGTTGGAGCCGCTGCAAAGGACATAGCATAGTGACTAGTGTTTTTTATCGGAAAATAGATAGCGTTTGAAATCCATCAAAGCGTGGCGGTGTAGTGTATACCGCCATGTTCACGGCTCTAGAGTACAAACTCGGCCCAATTTCAAATGATCCTTTAAAAATTAAATTTAACATCATTCATCAATCAATCAGCGATAGAGCAAGACAGTCACAGTGACAACATGTTCAAACCGGTCACACGTGCCAACCGCAATTTAACATGTTCAAAAAATTCTCACCTGTTTTTAAGCGGCATTGTTTCTTCTTCAATAAATTGTAAGAACAATTTGTAAAAACGGTGCTTCGTAATCAAAAACTGCCAAAACGGGAACAGTTCTTCAACTCACTGTAGTGTAACTGTAACGTTTCGTAAGTATTGTACTTACTGCGCGACTTGCAGTCTCACGCTCTATTGTTGCTTGCTTAATCGCTTGATGCGCCTAGGTACCAGACCTAGGCCGCAAACGCGTGCCCTCGTTTCGATTTTTGTTCGGGAATGTCAACAGAGGGCGTAACAACAATTATAAAAAGCCGGCTTTAATTATATTCCGGCTTCGTTTATTCAATTTTAGGCCCCTAACTTTAAAAACTCCATCTGTATGCTGGTACTGTGCCTGTTAAGTTAAACAAAAATGTAATCTTTTGATATCAAGCAAAAACTTAGGATTCTTTTCATTTGATTTGCTCTCAGCATGTTCTCAAAAGTCTGAATCGGAGGCAAAGCCGAGACAAAAGCAACAGTTTCAAAAAACCTCTAAATCCCCAAACAATATTATTAGAATAAATAAATAACAATAAACATAAAAGGCTAATCACAACTATCCAAGTTGACGTTACATACACACAAATCGAATTAAAGCGCATTGCCATCTTAAATTTGTGTGCACTTTGTTAAAAAAATAAAAATAAATTGAGGGGCGTGGCCCGCAGGGATCACGCCCAATTTTACCGCAAAACAACCAGCAAGCACTATTGTTACTTATTAGGTTTCTAAAATTATGCAATATAAAATGGGTTGTCAAATTAACCCTTTTTAATATCATCAGGAATGCTTGTATTCTTTACAAGAGTTTGTACAGTGTTTTCGAAATTGTAATGGCATAAGTGTTTAGACAAAATAATGAGAAAATCTGCTGATCCAAGAAAAAGTATTGTTTTATTCAAATTAAAACAAAATCATGCTTTTAAATAGTGCTACAGCACTGCATAGCAATTATTAAACGTGGACAATTATCAAAATGTAAGATTATGAAACGACACGACACGTCCAGTATAAATTGGAAAACAGACTGTATTCCTTTTAAATAATCGAGGTATATTATAAATATGGGTATAATGCAAGTAAATAGGCTTAGAAGAGTTGTTCATGATTACAAAAAGATTAGATTGTTGAAAAAACACAATCAACAAATGCTACAAAATATATCCAAAATATGCCTTTTTTTCGGAAGCCCAATTTTTTGTAAAATATGAATGTATGAGCTTGTGGTAACCCGCACAAAATGGTGCTAAACATTTACCAAAAATATAAAGGTCTATATTTTCAGCTGAGTAACAATGTGAAATACGCCATTTTTCTTAGCAACAAATGGTGGTGCCAATTACATAAAAACAGTAATCCAATCTTATCGATATAGTTTAGACTATTTGTTGAAGTTCATATTTACAGTTTTATGATTTTTAAATTTTTTTACAATGAAGAAAATTACTTAATTACTAAATGTGAATTTTTATTTTGTGTTTTTACCCAGAAAATGTAGTATTACAGTTTAATAAAAAATTATGGCTTAATTGGCAGGCTATAGGTGAGCGCGGGCAACCAGGAACTAAAAGTCTCCCAATCTCATTCCCAGAACCAATTTTCATAAAACTGAATGGTTCTGGAGTCTGGACTGCTGAATGGTAATAGTGAAAACACACGTTAACAAAAAGATGTTTTCACCGGCTGACGTAATGTCGCCTTTCGCTATACTAGCCGCCAGGCCAAAGAATACCGTCTTATTTACTGAATCTTATTTACTGCGTCTTATTTACTGGCCTCTGCCAGACCGGCCGCGACCCTTCTTCTTCTTCTTCTTCTTCTTTTTCTTGCTGGTCTCTTCGTTGAGCAGGTTTTCTTGCTCCTCGCAGGTGGTGCAGCAGACGACCTCATAGCTAGGCATCATGCAGTAGGAGCGATACTGGTCTTGTTGGCAGATGATGCTTTGCATAGGGACGCAGCCGGTCTCTGCGATAGAGCAAGAGAAAGTTAAAGTTATAGTTAACCATTTGTCAGTTGTGTATTTTTATCATTTTATCAGCAAAAGTTCTCAAAATCTAAAGAATGGTGTTCGACAATTAACCATATTCCGCTAAGAAAACAACGATCTTACCTTCAGGGCAGTCTCCCAAGTTGCAGGTGGTAGTTATGGCTGGTTCTTCATCCAAACATTCAAACTCTCCAGGGCTACTGTTTGGTGCCCCACACATCACCTCTCGATTCTTGTAACCATCCCCACACGTCACTGTGCACTGGAGCCCAAACAACAAACAAATCAAGATGAAGGTCTATGAATGTAATTTACATCGGTTACAAAGATATTTTCAAGGTCGTGGCGAAACTAAACTATTCTGAAAATTTAAATCAAGTTTGCTGGTACATGTACTGGGAAACAAACGCATGCAAAAGATGGGCTGCTGCATTTGTTGGGAATGATGACTTCTGAGCCTGATAAATCTATTTAAGATTACCCGAGTTGGTCCTAACTCGATATTAATTTTGTGTGTGTGACTTTACGCAAGTCTGTAAAAGGTCAAAGACTTACACTAGACCAGTCCCCAACACTCCAGTGAGCAGGACAGGGTTCCCGATTGCAGGGCTGGCTTCCTGATGGTTTCTCCTCAGTACATTTGATTTCTAGCGCAGTGGATATCTTCTTGCCAAGCTTCTTGGAGCAAGTGACCATGCGGATCTGGGTGCCCTGCGTACCGCAGTCGTAGGAGCACGGCTGCCACTCCTGGGCCTTCCATTTGAAGATGGGCCGCTTCTTACCTCCTTTGGGTTTCTTTGTGGTGGGTCTGGGTCTAGGCTCCGGTGCCTGGGTCGTGGGTTGCATTGTGGTTGTCATTGTTGCTGTGGTTGTCATTGTCGTTGTTGGTTGCACTGTGGTCGTCCTTGCTTGGGTTGTCGTTGGAGCCTGCGATGTCGTCGGAGGCTGCGTTGTCGTCGGAGCCTGCGTTGTCGTCGGAGGCTGCGTTGTCGTTGGAGGCTGCGTTGTCTTTGGAGGCTGTGTTGTCTTCGGAGGCCGCGTTGTCGTGGGAGGCCGAGTAGTTATCAGGGGTGTTGTTGTGGACAGTTTGGTCGTGGATCTTAGTGTTGTTGTTGCTGGTGTTGTCCTCAGAGGTGCTGTGGTTCTTTCAGGAATTTCAGGGATTCTAAAAAAAAAAAAAAAAGTAGGAGCAAGGTTAAAAAACCTCAAAAAAATTGAAAAAGCAAGAATACTTGAAAGCATAGGTATCCTAAGCAATAATTGTAACTTCACATAACAGTGTGAATGCAACATATATATCTGATCTTTATCAAACTAATGTCAATTTTTTAAAGTTTTAAATGACAAAGTGGAAAGCAGATCTCACAGGCTGTCACAGGACTGCTCGTTGCACGGCTGTTTGGTGTTCTTAGGATTGTAATCACCATGACCACAGAATGTCTTCTTCACTTTGAGGTTGTCACTGGTTTGGTAGCATCTGAACTGATGGAAGGAAAACCCTAGGAAGCAAACGAGTGATCAAGTATTAATATTAGGGAATAAAAATATACAATGGCAAAAGTGCTTAAAATCTAACGACGGGCATTTTTGAACTAACCTGTTTTAGCTTTGTGAATACTGTATATTCTAAGAAATCAACATTTATTTATTTTGGTTTAATAAAAATGCTTATTTAAAATTTTAAATACGTAAATGTCACACACTAGCTGAACAGACGTGCATTGTGTCAAGTCCCAACATCTTAAATTAGTTAACTTATTATTCAGCTTAAGGTTGTGGGGCTTTAGCCGATTTCATGAAACACTAGGATCAATCTTAGGAAGAGCAACTCGTCCCAACTTGCATTATTAGATCTATTGCAAGTTAGGATGAGTTACTCTTCCTGAGATTGATCTTGGTGATATTGGCTGCAGGTGTCTCACTCACCACCACCGCAAGTCTTAGTGCAGTCTGTCCAGCCTTCATCGAGCCACACGTACTCCGGCAAGTCCTGGCCCTCTGTAGGATCAGGCGGTCCTACTGACCCTTCAGGCTCCCCAGGCTCCTCAGTCTCATCAGGTTCCTTGGGAACCAGCGGGACATCAGTCTGTGTCGGGGTGCCAGTCGTGGGTGCGGGTTGGCCCGTGAGTTGATCGTTGAGGTAGTAGCTGTACGTAATGTTGATGGGCTTGCTGTTCTTCGCCCAGAAAACCTAAACAATTGTGGAATTGGCATTTGTTTAGGGACAGTTTTGTAAAATGGATTGTACGACGCATCGCAAGTTTTGACGCACAGTGCTTCGTGAAATCGGGTGCAGATTACACTGCAAAATATATTCCCAAAAATTACCAGTAAATCGAGGTCTTCATGTAGGGGACCCACGGAAAACAGACGTTCAGTGTTGGGGGAGTACACAAAGCGAGCTCCGCCCCCGATGAAGGTGTGTGGCCCAGACTGGGTGCCTCCAGAGTTGAGGATGTATATCTTCTCCGCTGGACGACGCAAAGCTAACAAGAACAATTCAACCAAAGATATTATATTTAGTGTCAATGTCGGGATGTGCTTACCACATAACTACATAAAAGCTACTTAAAGGGAGGATACACAAATTGCAGATATTGAACAAATTTACTACCGAATTATTAAGAAATATCTTACTTATTTTAAAGTAATTAATAATTCTAGGCATTCAGCAAAATTATTGCACTAGATATCCTGTAATTGTTTCAAACAATTAAATTTTTTGGGGGCGAAAAAAAACAAGAACAACAAAAACTACCCGACACTGGTTGAAAACGAACGCTGTTTTTTTGCTTTCTTCTCATCATCCATGATTGTAAAACTTTGGACAGGTCAGTTAAACGATATTGATTAAAAAATACAACTCCCAAATCTACCCATTCCTGATAATTCAAGATATTACCAATGGTGTATCCTACCTTTAAAGCTATACTCACCAATAAAACTCCCCGTTTGTGTATTTTCTCGGACGTCAATGTAGCGGGCAAAAGCAGGTAAGGTGTGTGCAACTTGATATTCTGAAAATAACAAAAAAGAAAACAGGAAAATGAGAACACAATGAGGCAATAAAACACACAAATGAAATCAATATCACAGAAATAATGATTTATGGATTGACGTGTCTCTCTTACTTTTCTTTGGAGCTTGGATAAAGTTTCTTTGGATGAAGGTACATTGCTCATTGTCACCCTCGCACACTCCACATTTGTCCTCAACTTTGGTGGAGTCAATTTGATTGTCACAGCCGAGTTTCTAAGAATTTGACAAAAAACAATCAACAAAACAAAACTTTACTCCATAATGTCAATATGATGTACACAAATACAACTTTTTTTCTCAATAAAAGTCGCATACAAGCCTCAGTAAAGAAGGTTTTTTTAAGGGGAGGTGTTGTTCCATGCCTCTTGTATAAAAAATTCTATCTAAACTTAATAATTTGTTTTCTTAAAATGTTTCATTAAAAAATGCTGAACTTTGTATGGATTTCTAACATGCAAGATCCATCTTAGAGCATTGGACTTTAATTCATAAGATTAAGATAAGGCAACCCAGTTTTGTCAAATAATCCACGGCCTTGTTAGGGTCTCCTGATGAGTTCACAAATTGCACTGATCTGGAGGATATATTTTGGTTTTTAACAGACAATGTCATCACAGCAGACAGGGGCCGTAAACACTATACACACCAAACAATCGCCCTGTATGCATATACTGTAGTGATCATCGTAAGAGCACGGTGTACCATCCGTCACGTTATAATCAGTCACAACCACTTCATCGGTGATCTTGGAGATACAGGTCAGCCTACATTGCAGTGATTCTGAGTGAAGGAAAACAGAATGACGTTAGTGTTTGAGTGGATGCAGTTGATCCCTTTACAATTCCTTCAGTCCCCATTTAATTTGTAAGCTATTCAAATAAGTTTTGACATAGGGATCCTTTTTGGAGTTATTTTCAAGTTGCTACGCCACAACTTAAGACACAAGAAGATGTTGTACGAGTCATTGACTTGTGGGGTAAGAAACATTTGTGAAATCGTCATAATCTGAAATAATCCACTTTATACATTGTGCCGTAATTAATAATTCACACATATTTTCACTTTGTGTCTTATTCCTACAACACATGATGCAAATGTTCAATACCACTCTCGTCTCTGAGAGGGGTGCATTTGTAAATATTAACAGATCTTACTATTTCTGTTTTCATGCGGCAACCACTTGTGTTGTCTCCCTCCAAGTTGAAAACTCGCCAGATTGTCCTCACACTGCTTGGCCCTTCTGTCTTCCCATTCGCCAACACAGCGCTAATTTGAATATATGAATATAGATTAATGTCAACTGTCTAAATAAATATGCAAATAAATATGCAAATAAATATGCAAATAAATATGCAAATACATATTCTAATGTTCACATTAAAGTTGCATACTCTTTGCTCTTTAACTAGATAATTTGTTTTCTCAAAAAACATTTTCAATTTGTTTTAATGGAATTAATATTTGGTTGTGTTTACGTCTGTACGTCTCTAAAAAGAGATTTCGTTTTTCTTATGCACAATAAAACCCACACTGTGAGAACTGAATTATTGTTTGACAGCCAATAATTCAAAATTTGGAAAGAAATAATTCAAAACGTTGTGGAATTGTTTGTTTGATGATGTTTTTATTCAAAAGTGAATAACTCTTTTTTTACTAAAAAAACCCCAGCAATATTTGAGAAAATTTATATTTTGTTAAGGTGAACCACCTGTCTGTTGCTACCTTTTTGTTGCAGAGATTGTACTCATAGGATTCCCCCTTACAATCCTTGCCTCCGTTAGATGGCCTACAAATTGAACAAGAACAAAAAGAAAAACAATAAAAAATCTGCAGAACCAAATATCGGCGATTTATCATCCAACGTCTGGTTTATAAACGGCACGAAAGCAAATGTGAACGTGAATTTATGATGTCACGCGGAGTTGTCGTGTTGAACACATTTTATTACATTTTATTTCTGGCGAGTTTTCACAGTGAATGCTTTGTGACGTCAAATTTGTACCACAATCTCTTTCGTTTGAAGTATGTATACCAGCCTTAACAAAGAAAGAAATGACAGAAATGAAGCAATCTGGCCAACTTACCGTGGATTGTTGCACTCTCGTTTTCTGACTTGGACCCCGACGCCACACGGGTACGTACATTCGCTCCACGGTGAGAACTTACTCCATTCTCCATTCTGTCTTCCAGCATCCTTGTAGACGCAAGAGCCTTGAAGACACCACTGTAGAAATGATGGAATTCATTGGTTATGGCTTAAAACTACACACGAGTCTACAGAAAATAGCCGCAGCCCCTTATTTCAAGCGGTAGCCCTGTAAGGTATTACTACACCTCTTACATAGTTTATAGACAAATGTGAGTCATTCTGGAAAAATAAAATGGACAGACGGGGGGAAATTTTGTGAGCCTGATTGTCGCATTCATTCAAACCATAATTCAAAAGATTTGATTAGGTAAAAGAAAAATCTATTTGGATGACACTTAATCTAACTCCATGGTTTGGGCCTGGTATGACACTTGTATTAACGCCATTCTGAAACAAGAGCTAGCCCTTTAATGTTTGTCGCCAATGTATGAAAGGCAAATCCATATGATTGGACCTACTTTGTCATGTCCACATTCTGAGCCGTCCAATGGTGGGCCTTTCTTGGTGCGGCAGTACTGAGGGTCCCATGGATCTATGCACCACAACTGTGTGCAGGATTTATCGTTCTCAGGCTGCGAAGAAAACAAACAAGAGAGGAACCGATATTGTCAAAGCTTGAAAACTGAATGTAGGCTTTGCTGACACCATAGGAATTTAGAATATAATTGATTCAGATTTTACCACAGAAATTTATGACGGAATTGTTTCAGATTTGGGATGAAACACGGCTCCACCTTTTATGACACCAGTAAACAGTGGTTTTTTGTTTTTGCTAATCAAGATTTATTCCCATAGCTGCCGTCAAAAGCGGAGATAGAAAGTTTCTGTAAAGTTTTCTTTAATTAAATATTAATTTTGACCATTAACATTTATTTTTTAATGCAGATTTCTTTTTTTAATTTCCTAGAGATTTTTAAAAACCTTTGGATCCGAGTTCTCTAAACTAATTCTTTCTGGGTACCATGCCCTTCTCATAATTAACATTTACTGACCCACACTTAAAATATAAGACTTGCATCTATGAGAGAAAACAACTGTCAAACATACATGTACTTTCTTTTTAACATATAAAAGAAACAACAATGACATGAATCTGTGGAATGAACAAAAGATGAAAGAACAAAAGAAGAAAGAGAAAAACCAGAAAAAACAAGGAATAAAATAAATTATTGTTTAAATAAAGTGATAAGATCAAGTTCTGTTTAACACTATAAAGTATAATCAATAATTACAAGACTTAATACCAGTCATTAGTTAATTAGTTAATTCTTTTAGAAGGAATAAATGTTAGGGACCAATACTGATCAAAACATGAACAGAATTAATTGAAAACATCAAAATATCTGGATGTCTATAATTACGATGTCACACACGTAATTTACAATTTCTTCACTAGTAAATTAAACTTTCACATAATTCGAAACCATTGTTTTATATTCTTATGTGTTCCCTGTAGTTCTGTAATCTGTATCAAAATCATACCAACAAGCTTCCAACACATCATTAATTACGACAAAATGGCCCATATCCTGCAACTCCTAATTACAGACATTAATGTTCCTTCTGTCTGGAACATTGATATACATTCAAGACTGGTTTGATTCAAGTTCTCCAACTGAAGGTTATTCACATCATCTCAAGATATGACCAAGGTAACTAGTGTAGTAGGCGATGTTTACATTTCTTCTCAAGATGGCACTAAACTTACAAAGCTAGAGAGGTCATATGACCTGGTGCATCAAAACAGAGTGATCTTAGATGGTGTTAACAGATGTATCTCAATTAGGAAAAGCCAGAAGGGTAAAGGTCACGGCAGGGTTCACCAAAGTTGTTTAGGTGTGGTTAAATCCATGTGTGTGAACTTCGCTTAGCTGGGTTTCACACTACGCCTTCTTATTCCTTCATGATATGACCTAGTTATAATGCAGACACCTTTAATAATTATCCAGATGACACCAATGAGATGTGGTTTAACAGTGTAACTACTTCCCAGAAAGGAAATAAAACCAGCATGAACAAAATTCAAGGCCATAACGGCAGCTGTCACAAATATCTGGCTGTAAAGCATCAAACTAAACAATTGGGGGCTCTGTATGTTGTGTATACGAAGATTCCTCAGTTATTTTTCTCATGCATATGCACATAAAAAAGGCCCACTCAGTTAACAAAACAAACATTTGGTTCTAGGGTTTTTCACTCATGCAAACTGAACTTCTGCCACTTCAAATGAGAACAAAAAGGAAGCACAAAATGAGAAATAATCTACTCTATCTTCAATACAACTCACTTCAGTATCATGCTATTTAAGACACCATACCACTTGGGTGAGACAAACTGGTGCGGACACGCTCCTAAGCCCCTCCTAAACCCTCCTAAACCCTCCACCCAACCCTTCCCACCAGCACACTGGCCCTTACTTTCATCTTTTGGTGACATTTGGAAGGGCGACTGGTCCTGTGAGCCAGGCTGGAAAGGAATTCATTGACTCGGCAAAAAAGGCGCAACACCTGCCTATGGGTTGGCTGTGAAATGAGAAACAATACCTAGTTGTTTACATTTTATTTTAAAGGAAAAATGAGGGCGATTATCTTAGTGAACATTTTGAAAAATGATCCGTGTTAAGTTTGGAACACGGTATAGCTTTCAAAAGTGGTGAAAATGCAAGATGGCTGTTACAGCTTCATTTTTAATGCTATCGTGACTTTTGGAATGATTCCTTCATAGCATGTATGGAATACTTTAACTTTAATGGAAAAACATCAGTCCATGCAAAAAAAAACAATAAAAAAAAACAGCCCTCCAAAAAACGAAAGAATTTCCAGAAGATTTTTCCCTGGATTTCCAGTTTCCACACTGTGTGACTTTCAACAAGTCAGGTCAAAAAAAGACCTGTTGAACACATTATTTTAAGCCTAGATCGGTTCCCCGGGGTCATGGAAACATCTGGGGAAAAATAGACAAGAGTTTACAGCAGAGGTTGAAAGTGTTGATAGAAATAAACAGCTGTCTGTAGGTTTGGCACATGAAGGTGGCAGACTAGACGATCTCAATGACTCAAACAAAACCACAAGAAAAATCTAGTGAAGTTTTATCAAGAACTAACAATATTATTTTACTGCTGTGTACAGTGGTTGAAATCCAAACCAATGAAGTTTTCGTCAAACAAATCAACAACTTGGAATCGACACAGTGTCTTCATTACTCATGCAACTTTCTAAGTACTCGCAATAAAATAAAATTAATGGCAATTTACAGTAAGTAAATGAACAAAACACTTTGCTTGCAAAAGTGCTCAGTTGACTTCTGAAAAAAACCTTCAGAATTCTGAAAAAAACACCAGATTGAAGTTGATGATTGTTGACATTTTTCATGACTCATTGAAAGTGAAACTTGATTTCCACTAGGCAGGTGCTTCCATCAGTTCATTCAATAAACCGTACATTGTAAAAAAAAAATATCACATTTCTACATTGTAATTTTAAGAATAAACAAGAAGTGGAATCTGAACATATGACAGAGTTCAAAGATTATTGGTTTTATGTGAAACCTCTGCAGGGTTAGAATTACAAAAGTAATCCTGCAGTATTTGATTGAGAATCTATCTACAAAACACATGCGCTGTCAGTTGGTCAGTCCACTGGTTGTGTCTCTCGGGTACGGTGTCTTTTTTCCATTGACCTTTGATCTCTTGCAGGCCATCATCGGCATTGACAGGCAACATTTGCAAATATTGGAGAGTGTAGCCAATGTTTAAATAATTAAATAAACTTCCTCTTGTCTCAGATATCATACACATTTTTCAAGGAGAAAACTGCTGCCATTTTGGCTGAAGCCCAAAGTCCTGGAAAACAGCGTCATTGTTTTTGGAATCAAAATTGACAGAAGTTAACAGGTTGGGGCTCATTCTGAGGTCTGATGCAACATTTTGGAAACTGTTGTTAAAAAAACACAAATTCACCGAACCCTCTTAAATGTGAATATCAAAAAAGCAATCAGAGAGTTTTACAATATTGTCTTCAAATCAAAATAAATTAATAATCGCAGGATCCCGGATCTGATATGTTCTGAGAATTTAAACATGCAATTCATCATTATCGTGTTTATTGACGCAAACTATTGGGCATATTTCCAATGTATTACCTGCGTAATATGGTTTTAGTTCTATAGTTTTGGCATACTTTTGTGGAATGTGTAACTGAATCTTACTGATTGGTGGAAAGAATTTCATAGGCCTACATTATTTTGTAAGACACTGAATTCTTCCGGGAATTACGGAATATTTGGCCAAACTCCAGTCACGCTCAGAGACTTAAGTTACACCCAGAATCTCGATGTGGTAGTACTTTGTCTAATGATGGAAAGCTAGAACGGGAACTGAATTTTTTGGTGTGAAAACAAAAGTGTTCAAACACTGTAGCTTGGAAGCCTGAATTTCCGAGAGGTTACAGGTCGGAGAGGTTAGAGGTTAGGGGAAAACCATATGTTTATTGAATAGTTTAAAGAGATGGAATCAACAAATAAGTTGTGCAATAGGAATTTTTTAAATCCAAACATTTCCCCAAAAGTCCCCCAAAAAGAAAACTGCAGATTATAGTACTAAAACAAAATGAGACAAAATCCAATCTACGTGTTGACTTGGTCACACAGTTGAAAAGAACAACTAGTTGTGAAAGTCCGTTGGTGCCAACTTTTCTCTCGACAAATCATATTTGAAAAAAGGTGCCCTCGCGTACGACTATGCACAGAGCCCAGGGGATCCCAAATTTAAAGTCAGCTTTAACTTCCTGCATAATCCTGTAAGGTTTATTTTGTTAAAATTGTGCAACTTGACGATAGAAGAAATGAGAATGGTTTGCATTGTATACACATCTCATGGTAAAAAAACAACATTCACAGTGTAATTTAAGAAAATAAACAAAAGTGAAGCCCAAAAAGGTGACACACAGTTCAAGGATTATTGGTCTATGAATGAAAGCCCTACAGGCTAAAAACGAAATACTCAAGGAATCTTGCAATTTGAACCTTTTGATTCCCTGAGAATCTACAGAACACATGCTGTGATGGAATAAACAAGCAAGGATTGAGTGTCTGATTGTTCCTGGTACAGTCCCCCTCAACCCAACCCCCCCCCTCTCTCTCTAAACTTCCTTTCGATATCACACACATTCTATGAAAAGCCAGTCAATATAATTTTGACTACAGCCTAAAGTTCTGGAACACAGTGTCAATGTTTTCTAATCTGTTATTTATTTGTGTATATGTTTTTTGTTGTTAAGATTGTGAAACTATTATAAGTAATAACGGTGGCAGAAGTTAGAATAGTTTACTCATAACTCTCTAGTGACATAAATAGCTCTTTTTGTCATTACAAAATGACCGAAAGCTAACTTTGACTTGTAAGTAATTAATGATGGAAAAAACGAGAATGGTTTGATTTGTACTCACGCCTCCACAGAGCTGAAAGTCATCACCAAAGTCAAATTTACACTGATCATCCATGTTGTACCATTCACCTGGGTATCCATTCAGCTCAGGCAACCCACTCTCAAACGGATTGTCTTCAAGACAGTCGTAGTTCCTGCATCAGTTCAAAGACACATTCAAGAGGTTTATTCACCTTGTTATTTGTCATACAAGGTAAAGCTTAGAGGAAACATAGGCAAACCACTTAGATCCAATCAATTCTCCAGCCCACAACTCAACAAGCTTACCTTAAGTATCGATCGAGCTCTTCAATGCTACATGCGGACCAGAAATGATCGGTGTAAGTAGAGATGACGACAGGTGCCATAATGGATCCTTGATATGGTTCAACAGTACAGTCATTGCCTGCACCGTCGTGTTCCATACCAAATCTAGAAAAGTGAAAAATGTGTTGACAAAAAATCACCATAAATAAAGTGACAAGTTTTTTATTTATAGTCTCAAACTCAAGATCAAACTTTTTTTTGGGGGGCATCTTCAAACATCAGAAAAAAGTAATTTATTTGAGTTGAGTTACATTTCCAAAATTATTTGTGATATTTGTGATGTAATTGTTCTCACCAAAACAATGGCTGATTTCTTTTCTCATTTAAAAGTGCATATTTTTGCTTTATTGCTGGCAATAATTATGGCAATTTTAAAATCTATTAAAAAAAATAAAAAGAAAAGCATGGGGGAGTCCAGCTTTTAATGCTACGCTAACCAAGATCCAAAAGGCGAGACAAATTTGAATTTAGTTGAATACTTACACATGACCCGCCTCATGAGCCATAACGAAGGAGGATAAGAGTCCTTCGTCTCTGACTAGGGCACAGCTTCGTGTCATAGCACACATCCCAGTCACTGGAGCATAACCTAGTAAAAGGTGAACAAAGTTATTGCAAGTGGCTGGTGTCAACTGGAACAGCAAACGGGTTCAAGTAATCATTTCATCCTTCATCTTTGCTTCCTCCACACGGGAGTATAAATGGGTACAGGCATTACAAATAATAAATAAATAATAGTTACAGGCATTAGTTGGGGACTATTACCTGCATCACATAGGGGAATAGAAATAGAAACCGGAGATAAACGCCAGCCTGATTGGCCAGAATGACTCGGGACAGAGTTTACTTTTTAGTCCCGGCAAGTGACATCCAAAAATAATTGATGAGGACTAATGATCCAAATTTACGACAAAGTTTATTAAGAGGACAACGACAACAAGTGGAAAAAAAGAGAGAATTAGTTATTTCAGTGGAAAGGTTTCCAAACTAACCTGCCGGCCCAAAGTCCAATCTGGTGACAAAGGTGGCTAAATCATGGTGGTTTGCTTGAGTGTCATCGCGAACTGTCTGCGTGGTGGCCCATCGACACACATTGGATAAACTGGACTGAGCTTGGTGTTCCACAACCATATTATATGACTGAAACAAAAAAAATAAGTAATATAAAACAAATACTATTACTACCAAATATCAAAAATACACAAATAAGCCACAGGGAAAATTGACTATGTAAATGTCATGCCTAACATGTGAAACAAAATTACTTCGTGTCCGGACTTGTGAACTAATGAATTACTTTTTATTGACTTTAATAAGATTGACTTACGGTAAGTAAAAGAACAAAAGCCTCATTTCAAAACACTAAGAATAAGATGTTTTACAAACCAATGCTTCATTGAGTAGAATGATTCTGGACGCAGAGAATTGGATATCATAGGGCATACTCTCATGATGGTAAGCAACATTGACCTATTTCAAAAACAAATTTAGAAAATATATTAACTGAAACAGAACCAATGTCTTCTGCTTCTTTTAATTATAAGACATGCATAAATGTGGTCATCCGCCATATTTTAATCCATCTTTTAATAAAAAACTTACAATATTCAACATGGTTAGCAAATAGGATGTCATGGCATCCACGCCATGGAAACTTGTCATGGAGTAATCGGCAGCCAATAGTGTCTCCACAAAGTGTTTCTGGTCCGATTCTCCAGCACGTCTCCTTTCACGATGGAAAGTCTCCGTCTTCACGTGGCCAGCCTTCTGTCGTCTTGAGGATCTGTTTTCCTCGGGTGTGTCACCATGCAGGTCCGGTGACACTGAAGTTGTTGAAAACAGAGATCCATGGTATAAAAATAAGCAACACAAACTGGCCACTGTGGTCAGGTCACTAACAAACAAAAAGCTAATTTACTATTCTTAACAAAAAATGGGAAAAAAGGGATCTTCTTAGATTAGAAAAACAATTAAATAAGAAGAGGGGAAATCTTGGAGGGGCAATCTTGGAGGGGCAATCTTGGAGGGACAATCTTGGAGGGGCAATCTTGGAGGGACAATCTTGGAGAGGCAATCTTTGAGGGGCAATCTTTGAGGGAGCGATCCTTAAGGGAGCGATCCTTGAGGGAGCGATCCTTGAGGGAGCAATCCTTGAGAAGCGATCTAAGAGGAACAATCTTTGAAGAGCAATCTTAGAGGAGTAATCTTTGAAGAGAGATCTTACAATCTGTTTTCAGTTGGGTGTTTTCCATCTTGAAGTCTCGAGGCCGGTACATAATGTGGAGGTGTCCCTCGGATATGTTAACCTTTGACCTCCCAACCACCGATTCCAGGGGTTCGATGACATACTCCTCACCCCCTGCTCGAATGAGGCCACTCTGTAAAAATTGGCCAACAAATAAATCTAAAAAAAGAGGCACATCTAATCTATACAAATCAAATGTCATCACCGCACCCGGGGGGGGGGGGGGGGGGGGGGGGCACTGCACCCGGGGGTGGGGGGGGGGGGGGGGGGGGCACCGCACCCGAGCACTATTTTTAAATGTGGTTTAAAACTGTAAGATTTGATTAATCACAATTTGTTTATTCTTCATCTGCGGAGACTGATATTAATTTGTAATAAACTTTGGGCGATTGCTGCCTTTCATTTCTACCCCTTTATGTCCTTAACCACGTTGCGATCGACCTGCCGTGCGTTAGTCTTTGCCAAATAAGACGATAGTAATTGCAGCCCTCAAACGACACGATTATAGATTAGCTCCAAATCTACTCAAGAATTTTACGCGCGCACGATATCTTGAAAATTAAACACGTGGCGAACGCCAGGAGTTGAGGACTTGATTTGCAAAGATCGGCGACTCGGGTCGCGGCGACAGTACTGATATATTTCTGGTTATAACCTCGATGTACTACTGGTTTTCAAGGGTGTAAGGATTAATTTCAAACAAAAGTGTCACAGCAGACAAAAGACAAAAACGCTGCAGTTTCTTTCATTTTAAGTATTCTCCCGACTAGGCCTTTAGACTATCAAATCTGCGAGCGCGCGCGCATACGTCGCTCTCATAGACATATAAGCCAATTTGGTATTCCAACTGCACATGCGCACATTTTCCCTTGACGATATTTCTTTCGATATAAACATTTCATCGATTGCGTGCAAAAGCATAGCGGGGTACCAGCAAATTTCAAGAGATCGTCGTGTTTTAAAGTTACTAAGTAACATATTTTTGTTTACGTTTTGGTGTTTTCAGCCGCTTTGTGTGGCCAAACTTTTGTTCGAACAAATATTATTTTTTTTTTTTTCGATTTCACAAGAAAATGTAAAAAATGCGGATTTGGTTACCACGTCCCCCATAGCCTTGTGTGCATTTGTCTGCCGTGTTTGTATCACTTGACCTCCTTGAGAAAAATTGTTGAATCTTGTTGTGCACATGCGCAGTCGGAACTCCAAAGTGGCTTATAGTTCAGTCTATGGTCGCTCTACCTGTGACGTAAAGTTCAATCTGCTTATACGTACGTCGCTGTGACGTTAAAGGTCAATACTAAAACTAGATCATGCCTCAAAAACTCTACTGAGCTCAGCGCGCGCAAGCTTGATCCTGAATTAAAAGTACGCGACTGACGCTAGGTCTGTTAAATCGATATTAAGGTACTGATAATTACCCAATCAGACGAACAAACAATCCCACCAACTAAAAACCACACAAAATATATCTTACTCACCAATCCGTCACAGTTGCTAATAGCAACGGATGACCTCTGAATGTCGTTCACACTGCCGGTGTAATAGCACAGCGTATTGGGCCGATAGACGTCTTTCGAGCCGTCCTCATTGTATCGTTCGACTCTCATCATGGGCGAGACCAGGAAACGGTTACGCGTTACGTTTAAAGTCAGACGAGCGCCGAACGCGTCGACCCGGAAGTGATGGTTTAGCTGGAGGTCATCGTGGGGATCGCCTCCCACTATCCGATGTGATGTACTACGGGCGTGACGAGGCGAGGCGCGGTCGCTATTTTTGTGGTTTTGGAGACTGTCTCTTTTGGCGCGCTTGTACACGTTCAGTTCCTCTTCTTTTGTCGTGGAGAGGTCATGGGTCACAAAGTTACCGTCCGATGTGGACCGGTAAGGTCTGACCAGTTCATAATGTGACAGTTTGGAAATCAGGTGATCTGTTCGTGAAAGGACAAGGAAACAATTATAATTCATGAATAAACGGCACAGGCGTTTGTTACCAAAATTCGTAGATCGTTGAGCGATTGGTTCAATAATGACAATGCGCGCGCAAATGAATTAAAACGGTAGCTTTTGGCGCGTATCCTGCAAAAAATAACGAACTTCATGTACTTACGATGTTTTGCTTGCAGTGGAACATGATTAGGAATGCTGGCACACGAAACCTGAAAACAATAACGGCATAACTGAATTCAGAATCAATAGAGAACATAGGAGTAACAGTCCCTCAATACTGACCGCAATTCGGGATAAACGTACGAATTGAGAATAGTTCCTAGTCACTATTTAGAATACAGTTTCACTGTTGTCAACAAGATTTAGGAACTGTAATTGTTCGGGCGGGATTTCAATTGTATGGGCAGTGATTTTGCTCTGAATCGTTATCGAGTCTGTTATACACGGACACTAAATTTAAAATATGTGTAATATGTTCATTCTGTAACCACTAATAACTGTAACGCCATCATATACCAAGAACCAGCGGAAAACACATAATTGCACACTTTAACTTATAGGACAACCGTATTTCTCAGAAATGTTTATCTTGCGCCCATTCGTACTGTCTTGCCAATGTCATTGAAGACAGATCGCAGTTCTTTGAAGGCTTGAAGCAAAAGCCAACGTACTGTTCCGTACATCCGTCCATGGTTGTCGTGTCATCGTTCTGTTTAGTATGTGCCACATTCTCCGTCAAGGTTTCTTCGACAGCATGAGTCGTTTCGAGATGTTCCTTTTGACCTACATTCAGTCGATGACACAATAACCTTGACTGAATGTTGTTACACTCTATGTTTGAGGTGGAGTGAAGCCCACAATGAGTCGCATTGTTTAGTTTTAGCTTTTAAATAGACATTCTTATTCTTAACATACAAGTTACAAAAGTTCTCACAATGAAACTATTTTTAAAGAGAGGACATTTTTCATTTACAACACGGATGCAGAGTGCAGGTAAAAACCACCAAATTTGTAGTATATTGAGATTGAGATTGAATTTGAGATTGAGACAGTGTACACGCAAAGTACACGTATATTAGTTGTTTAGGTAATATCAGCTAACGGTGAAGCTCGGTAAATACTCGGCGCTTACATCAGTTGTAATGTGCTATGACATAAACTGACACCCCATACTGAAAACAAAATATTGAACAAAAATGCCAACGTGGAGATCGTTTATTCAGCCAAATTAAAGCGAATCATGTCGAATTAAAAAGTTGTACGCCGTATTTTCAGCCTACTGAACAACTACTATTAAAACAGCTTGACAGCAGTGCCCCACAGGTCGTTGACCTCTAGTTCAAAGTTCAAAGTTCAGCTCAGCGGTATGGCCTTGGTATTTGGGAAGCGCTAGAACATACATTTAGCGGCAGCGGATATGACGTAAAACACTCACGGGATTCATTGAAATATACGTATCTCTCATCATGATTATCGCTATGGTTGGAGCATGGAAATAGATTCTACCTTCATGGTTGGAGGCTCCCACCTTCAAAGTATCTGACCTGGGTCATTAAAGGAATACTTTACTTTGTATGCAGTTTGTTTGTTTGTTTGTTTGTTTCCAATAGTAATTTCCCAAAACACTAACCTTGTGCTGTGTATCGAAGGCATTTTGGTAACGCAGCCGTTTAATAATAAATCTTGTCTATAGTCGATCTAAACTTGAAAGTGAGTATCTGTTTAATAGTACTCCATAAGTTCAGGCAGTTAGAACTCGATCTATATTGATTCGAAATACCTATACTAAAGTCTGCAAAGAACTAAACTTGGTAAGAGCATTTACTACCTCCATGATTTGCGAATTTGACAAAGGTAAATGTTAATATACCTGCTGTTTGGTATACCAAATAAAACAAGGAACCGTTTTACAGCTTGGTTCTGCATGGTGTACTTGAACCACGACGTTTTGAAAGTGAAACCACGACGTTTGCCTGTCTGTTTTAGAACACCATAGTTTTGGACTGTTTTGGGGTACGATCATTATGCCATGATCCATGCGCGCGATGCATGCAGGCCTGCCAATAACGTCATGCGCCCCAGGTCGCGCTGCTTGTTGTAGACAGTGATTAATGTTCTGCCCACATTCGTGGGTCGTGCCTTGATAGCAATGTCACGAATGTAGGGTGACATGTTCGAAGACTACGGGGCGTCGTTATAGGGGTCACTCACATCGTAACTTCGCTAGCTATGGTATTATTTTGATGAACGTGTCACCTTGTAATCATTATTTTGTTTGCCTGTGCGTTTTCAAGACAATCTTTGCCGTATGGTCGTTCACTCACGCCTTTCTCGGGTGACAATAGGAATACCATGGAGAATAAAGAAGGGATACCACCCGATCCCGAGAAAATTAAACACAGTTTACAATTTCTGAAACGATTTCCTTATTATCTTAGAATAATAGTATAGTAATAAATAGTATACCTATTTGGTTTGAACATTAACCCTATTCATTCACAAACATGTATGGTTACCCAAAAATCTGTGTGTTTTTTTGTGACATTCCGTCCAAAATCCACTTGTTCACAGCGACCAAACCGGTATTATTATGATGAGAAATCACTGTAAACACCTACGAGTTGAATGTTCAAGGGTATACGGAAGCTGATAATATATTGTTTGTGTGTAATTCAAGATTTAAAATGGAGAAGGGGGTACCAAAGCAAAGGGGGTACGCCGGACAGACAGAGGGAACGTGCACCCGCACACAGTTACGCCACTGTAAACTTAACAACTTTTTTAATTTAACCATTTAGACCTACAGCCTCTGGTTTCAAATTAACTTTATTCTCAAGACTGTCCGTGTATTATGTTACGCTAGCGGGATTATGAGCAACGCAGCCTTGACGACAGGCCCGTTAAGACAACCACCTCCGTGCGATGTACTGCACAGATCGAGTCAAGATACCATACTAATAATACCATACTAAGTTATACCACGTATACTGTGAATGTGTGCATAGCTCCATGGTAAACGTAAACGCCGGATATTCACTCAACATTCTGACCGACAAGGCCATGGATTTTGTAACTTACCTTTGTTCGAATATTTTCACCGTGTAATAAAATAGCTACGACGATTGTGACTACAACGAACTCCTGTCTTGTCCGGTGTGAAATAGCCATTAGGGTAAATGTCTCGTATATCGCCTTACGTTGTCCTCACTGTCTTATTGATGTCAGATTTGCTCACAATGCTGGTAGTGGTAGTGGTTTTGTTGAGTACAGATTTTCTGTGTGGGTGCTTAGCCCATGCGTATGATGTGCGTGGTGAGTGGTGTATTCTGAATGAAGGGTAGCTTTTTCCTTTGGGATTTGCTCAACGTCAAACTTTTCATTTATTAAGTTGGTGATTGTGTGGGTGACGTGTTGACAGTGACGCCGTCGGTCGTAAGGGAAAGATCACACGACGGGTAATGGGAAATCTTGAGGGCGCAAAGACACATACGAGCGTCATGAATCTGTGAAATTATGAGTTTACACTACTTTTAAATAGTATTTTGCTAGCTTTTTCTGCGCGGACCTTAGTATATCATCCCAACAGCAATTCGGTGCTCTTTTATACAAAGTGAACGGATTTTGGATGATGTCATTATTAGATAAGATTATCTCACACAATCTTACGGACGTGACACAATAATTATCCGGGTTCATTAGCGGGTATCAACCGTTACTTTCACCTCGCACCGTTTCACTGCACATTCGTGTGGTTTCAGTGTCGTTGTCTGCGGGCCGGGCGTGGCATTTACCACGATTCTAGAAGATTTCGCAGAACCTTGATCAATATTGTAAAGAAACTTGAGAAGGAATTTGTACTGAAGTAAATGTGTCATTATTTACATATTTGGGTTTTGAAAAACTGAGATCTGTCTTAATTTGTGTTGTACACTGCCGTTATTATTTTCAACAGCCATTGATGGAGACCTATAAGTCGTTCTTTTGAAGGGACTATAATTTGCCGACTCGTACCCCGGATGTAGCTTTAATCATGTAACCATGGAATTTTGCCTCCATGGCATAACCAATTATTGCAAATAAAATAATGCCAATTTGCTTTAAATATTGACTGTAAAATCACCCGTTGCTGGTTCTTTTTACCCACGACATAAATTTGTCAGTGGGGGTGCGTTCGTTCAGTAAGTCGGCATACACACGGGTTAGCCACGGGAGCCGCGCTAGCTAAACGAACGCTCAAACGTGGGCCATAAGACCGTGGCCGTAGCTATTGACAAAACGCCATTGCCAGACTGGGGTTTCTGCGAGATTTACTGCGTTTACCGTCAGTCGCAAACAAGTAACAACGTCGGGCTGGAATTACAGCTTCTTAAGTCACAATGAACTCAATAAATTATTATTGTTTTATTTCTGGTAATGAAACTAAGGATCCCTCAAAAGCGACCAACGGCACTGTAGCTCGCAAGCCGGACGAAACCTGTAGAGAGAAGACAATGAGAAGAAGGTACACTTTTAGAGGTGAGAGGAAAACCCCAGAAGAATATCCTGGGTTAAACTCACGAAATCAGGTAGGGACTGAAAACCCAATCCACATATTGGCCCAGGCGGGATTCGAACCCGGGTCACAGCGGTGAAAGGCGAGGATAGAACCGCTACGCCAACCTGACCCTCAATTATGCATAGACCTCCAATTAATTTTGGCCAAACTGGAACGTATCCACTGTCCGGCCGCCATATTTGTCTATTAATGCTTGGAATGAACAACACATGCGTGTGACGTCTTCCACCAGTGACTCTACTCTCCCCGGGTCTCGAGTGTGACGTCAGAGCTAAACGAACGACCTGGGGGTAACCTGTGTCGACTCGGGTGAGCTAAACGAACGCACTCTATACGGAATTTTAGTAGGCCCATGGATTCCTACCTCCATGGTATGCCTATTGGGCATCCATCTAAAATGAATATCAATTTTTCATAATTTACGTTTATTTACCTCAATTATAATTATGAGATGACAAGATTTTTGTACAATAGTAAGTTCTTACAAATTCTAGCCATGTATATTTCTTTAAAAGTGAAGGGTGGGAACTATTGTACATGTACACATTTCACTTACGATTAAAAACTCACTCCGTCAATATGAAACTGATCGCCGAATTTACTCATTAACTATAGCTGCAGATGGATGGTCAAGTCCGGGTCAGTCCAAGGTCGTGATAGGTAGTGTAATTCATTCTGAATTTTCTACTCATAATTAGTCCACTGCTCCGAACTAATAAATCATAATTCCAGAGTGCAAACAACATGTCGTCTTTACAAAGGAAACGCTTAGAGGGCAGATGTTAATTTCGATTATTTATTTTGGGTAATGGTTATTAGCCTCACTGTGATTAATGCTGGTGTTTTCTCCAGGGATATATGTGTACTCTTTTTTAATGATATTAACCTGCTGTTGTGTGCGCAAGGCGCCGTTTGACTTCAAATTATACCACCACTGGTCGATATAGATCTAGCTATAGTTTAGAGTTTGACTTTATATTTTTCACCAAAAAGGTATACTTTTCCGCTTTTGACGATGTTTGGAATTCCGTTCAGGTGCTACCCAATATTTGTTGGCTTTATAGACGATGTGCCTCTGTTTACACATGTATTCAAATGTGCGTCAATATGCGCACGAATCATGTTTTACATAAATTTGGTTAAGAGATGACATCAGAGGTCACATAATTCAAAGGCGATCTGACCTGCGACGTCACTCTTAAATTTTATGTAAAACACGAAGGGTGCGCATCACTGCCTGGCATATTTAAATACAGATGTAAACACGTGACGTCAGAGGGCACATCGTCTATAGCCCACTGGTTATAGAACCGTTTGAAGTAAGATTTGAGTAAGATCAATAGCGAATTCGAAGAAGTTTAATTCGAAGAAGCTTTTTTACATATTGTTTTCCCCCTACAATGTAATCACATTGAAGAAAGAATGTCGGCAATGAATATTTCTGTAGACTACAATTGACCTTCGACTATCAGAACAGCTGAGGAGTTTCAAGTCTGACAATTAATTGTCTGTTACTTGCCTTCACAAGGCTCATACATCGATAATTCACAGTTGCGTCTGACATAATTGACAACACGTACACTATCATATCGTCACCGTTTTCACGAAGAGGCAAATTGAGCCTTTCACGGTCTGAACAAACTTTCGAGATAATCGCTTGTAAAGTTTGTCCTTTTTTCGTTTGGCAGTTTGAAACATAAATATCTATAGAATATACAAGATTAAGGTATCATGGGAAAGAAGAGATTTCAATCTTCTTAAATATAGCAAACGTTAAGAAAAATAGGTGATTAGTTTTGCAGAATTAATCAATTAATAGAATTGCCTCTTCGTGAAAACGAAAAAAACGATACATTAGCAAATTCGCCCGTGGCTGTGAGAGTCAGAATGTATACATTTCCCCATTGCGCCCTCCAATTTGCCTCTTCGTGAAAACGCTAAAAGCCCTTTCGCGACCAATTCGCCCAATTCGCCTCTTCGTGAAAACGCTAAAGTGACTAAGCGCACCAAAGTGCCCTTCATAAACACGTTGAAGTCAACGCTATTTCGAATTTGCCTCTTCGTGAAAACGCTAAAAGCCACTTCGCGACCAATTCGCCCAATTCGCCTCTTCGTGAAAACGCTAAAGTGACTACGCGCACCAAAGTGCCCTTCATAAACACGTTGAAGTCAACGCTATTTCGAATTTGCCTCTTCGTGAAAACGCAAAAGGGCACTTGAGGACCAATTCGCCCATTAGTTAATTAGGTTAATTGTGATTTTAATGATTTTGTGGATGTATAACTTCACCAGGTTGTAGAAATTGCAATATTTAATCGTTTTCATCAAAAAAAATAATTTCGATAAATAGACGATTTTTCATGAAATTCGCCTCTTCGTGAAAACGGTGACGATATGGCTATGACAGTAAGGTTTTCAAAGTCAATATTTTGTCCGTCGGTTTTATGGTTTATCGTATGATAAATATTAATTCATAAATTGATCTAAAAACCAGCCACATTATTTTGGCGAGTTCAGTTTAATTTAGTGTTTTGATATTAAAATGTATTTGTTTATACATAACAAAATTAACAAGATGCTTTACTACCGTGCGATGGCCCAATGTCCAATTATCTTTCTCATGACATACTCCGTATGCACGTGTGCCCAATTTCATGCTTTCATGAAACCATTATACCATTACCATTACCATTATTATACCAATACCATTATCATAAATAATTGAGCACTATTTACACCAATCTGCCTGACTATAGCACAGTCGGCTTGTGTACATGTCCTTGAGTACAACGAACATCATTTTGTGAAATTTCTTTGCTGTTTTGATTGCCTCCGAGATAACAATGTGGGATTATAACTTGCGAGAGAGGATATGGTACCATTTATAACTGCCAATAATAAACAAAACAAAAAAGGGCACACGATCGATCGAGCGCAAACCTCGGCAGACATCAGATCTCTCAACGTTTAACAAAATCATTCAAAGTGATCTAGATTCCTGATCTGTATACAGATCAATTTAAACAAATTAATAGTCTTCTTTAACCTATTCACCAAACAAAAAAAAGTTTCTTAAAATAATTGTACAAATCCCTTGTCTGGTATTACTTTAATTTTAGTCGAACCAAAATGACACATTGTTAGCAAGATATTATAGTGTTTACTGCCCAAGTCCGATATTTTGGGAGACGGGTAATATTCCTGCTGCGCCCAATACCCGACTCCGGATTCGTCATAATTAATAACCAAAACATGTTGGTCTGAAAACTCAAATAATTGGTTTGCATAATTGTAGAGGTTAGGTAAAATTCAAAAATCGAGTATTGTAAAATCCGTCGAAGCAGTAGATCGTAAAAAGCCGTTGTCGATGCCATTAGAAAGATTACCGAAACCAACACGATAACGTCGTTGTGTTGTTTTTCATTTTACCCGGGGAGGTCCGTCTTATTACATAATTATGACTTATAAAGAGAATTGTAAAAAGAATTGTACAAGAAAAACATCTTCGTTTTATTATTATGTATTTTCAGAGGGCTTTCTCTGGTCGTTACAATTAAGCCTCTGGATCAAATTACAATGTTATGGTTAATAACAATGAGAGGTAATTATGTCTAATTACATTACTTTCGATAGTGGTGTTACTCATTACCCAACTCCGGGTTTTTATTCCTATATCTGGTTTGTTTGTATTCATTTCTAAAAATGGCCTTACGTGATGCACGGCCAAGCCGGTATACCACAATTTTAGACTTCAGTGCGCTGATACTAAAAAACACCCAAAGCGGCTGCCACTTTCAAGTAGAGAAAACAACCAGTTCGTGTGAGCAAATTACGTGCATGAGTAGATATGCACGGGATAAGACGGAAATGCCAAAAGAACTTATTTTCCTATAATAGAACATGGTGCTCAAGGTAACCAAGGAATCCGCAATAGAATTGGTTTAATTTGAAGACAATTTCTTGCTCGCGTGCATCAGTAAAAAGCTTTTACTGACTTTGCGTCTTAACCATCAAGTATGTCACGCTTTCTTCGGTAACATTGAAATCTAGAGGTTAAATAACAATAACAAATGACCTTTCCTTGGTTAATCCTGTCTCTTAATCAAATCTTGGAGATGTTAAGAATTTGTTCGGGAGCAGAAAGCCAGGCGGCCTAAGTGCATATTATCCTGTAAACATTGAATGGCATACGAACCGCTACGTCGAGGAGTTATATTTATACTGAATGCTTTAATATAAATGTTCTAGACAAATTTGGGTTTAATGTTATAAAACAGTGCTCCCTTCAAAGGATATCAAGGCCAAATTGCAACAATGAAACAAATAAACTTGATTTATTTGATTGGTTTCATTCTCGAGTTTTCGTGCTTCTGATCAGTACCCTTCCTATAAATTTGCATTGTCAAGCGCCGACGGAATTATTGTCGAAACAAAATCGCACAAATTGCGAGGCGCCCAAACAAATTTTGCGTCTGGTAAATTACTTTATTTTCAAAAAGGTCGCGTTGACTGCATTACCCCGAAATATTGTGACATGGGCTATAAGGAAATATTATACCTCCAAATAGGCACTTATAGGGAAACAATCCCATAGAGATGTACACAAACTTAAAACCGTCCTAACTTGTTTACCCTAACCCTTTTCTCTAAGATCTTCGATAATTTATGCTATTTAGACCAAAATCTGTCGTTCTAGGACAAAAATAACTCCCAGATGTCGTTTTTTTATGGTAGCTAGACACTTAGGGAGACACTGAAATGTCTCCCTAAGTGCCATTGTCTCCCTATTACCGAAAAACTTACGCTAATTTGTCTCCTAAAGTGCCTATTTGGAAGAATTATTGTAAATCATAACGGCTAAAATGTCTGAATCGTATATTTTATATTATAACCACATCAAATTTTCATCTTAAAGAAAAAAGTTTACATTTTGTCACAGTCCTTTCCATGAAGAAAACGAAATATAGTTTTTAAATACACCGAATTACGGATAAAAAGTACACCTCACACGCACCCTGACTGTATTTAATATATACAAAATAAAACAAAATCGATACACCCGACTTCTCTCTAGACAAGTGATTGTATTAATATGCAGAAAATGTGGCTCACAGGTGGGAATATGTCACTTCGTTCTCAGCCAACGATACTGTTTGGGTAAATAATCGAATGAGGAGACAGAAGGGGATCGATATGAGGTTGCCGGGGGGGGGGGAGGGGGGGGGGGGAGGGGGGGGGGGAGGGGGGGGGGAGGAGGGGGGGGGGAGGGGGGGGGGGGTGACGTACAGATGTGGCGACCATTCGGCGTCCGGAATCCGGACAACAGTCGCAACAAATTTAATATCTTGCACAAATGAAATATTCTCCCTGCAAAGTAAAATTCAAAAAGGAAATATCTTCCCGCCAAAAATAAAATATCTTCCCGCCAAAAATGAAAATATCATTCCTGACAATCGTTTAGTTTATAGCATGCACTCACAAATTTATGACGTCAGAGAGTCACGAGCGCGCGCTAGCAGAGTGAACACATCCGCAATCCATCCTGTCTATTCTGCTCCCAGAAAACCACTGGGCAACATCACCTGAAGATCACTTCTGGAGTACGTCGTCGGCGTTTGCTAAACTGAAAGACAATCGCATTCGCTTGCCCATCAGTACTGATACGATACTCGGCTGAAAATGAGTCAACCGGAGCCCGAGCCTGAGCCGGGACCAGAACCGGGACCAGAGCCAGAGCCGATGGGGGCATTAGGCGAGCCCTGGGGTAACTGGTCTCTGGGCGGTTTTTACCCGGAGTGGGGATGGAACACAACCGGCGGTGAGGAGGAACCCGAGCCAGTGGCTGAGCCCAGCTTTGGGCCGTGTGTGCAGGGGGTTCTGGTGACGTTAGCCGTGCTAATAATCGTGATCGGAACGGTTGGGAACTCCTTGGTTGTGATTGTTATTGGGAAGATGCGGGCAGGTGAGTTGATAAAATGGACAGAAAGAATGTTGAAACGTAATGCCATTTTTGTTGTCTTCATCATCTCAATGAAGGTCAGTCAGTGTGGGTTATTTAGGTAATAACAGTGCGAGAACCCGGTTATTACTGCGTGGTAATGACCGGGTTGGGGGATGACCGCTGGTAATGGATACTCCGAATTTCGCGACTTCGCGGCTTCTTCTAGGCCGTTTTACAAACGCAGCTTCGTTTTCGTATTTTGGCTTTGTTCATGTATATAGTTTAGCAGTGGTACAGTTGTTTTCCTAGCTCCGGATTTTTCCTAGTTCCGAATCGCTTCAAATAAAAACCTACCTTGTTATGGCTTGGTCTCCAATACTATTTGTTTAGATGAAGTGCATTTTGAAAAGAAACATACAAGCTTCTTGATACATAAGTAAAAATAAGTCTAAAAGTCTCCAGCCTCTGCCAAAGACTGAACGTTCATTTTTTCCTAGTTCCGGATCGCCCGTAAAATACATGCATCAACTACACGCGCGCAAGCGATTTCATATGACGTGTTCTAATGGACCATGGAGAAATTTCTCTATGGTGGGACAAAGTTTATCGGATCGTTGCCGCGCGCCACACACGTACACGAACAAAATATTTCAAAGCATTTCCTTGCAAGTCCTCTTTTTAAACTTTATTGGAAGTGAAAGTATTTGACATTTATTTTAAACTGTATTTATATAAATTAATGAATACTTTATCAGAAATATAGGCTTGATTCGGGTTGGTTCTAGCGTGATAATTGTTCATGTACGAAGCAGTTTTTTACTCGATCCGGAATTGGTTAAACTGATCCGCAACTAGAAAAAGGGATGTCGGTATATTTGACGTCGTACATGTATTTTCAAATAAAGAAGAGCATAAATATCGAAACAAAAACTGTAATTTCTCCATCACGCAAGGTAAACTACTAAACCTATTTCATTTAAATTTCGAGGATTAGACTTGCCGAAAACAGCCTGAATATTTGTTTCGATCCGGAACTAGGAAAACGTCTGTAATGTGGCCAGAATGCAGCCCAAAGCCGGGGTTTAGAAAACGGCCCTTGGAAAACCCATGATATTACTACATATAATGCCCTGCACGTGATCGAGTCTCGGCCAATCAGAAGCCTTCAACTCTCCTAGGTATTTATTATTTTCAAATAATAATAATAAGTGAACAAAGCAATCGGCAAGGCTACACATGCGACCTCTGGACTCGGCAGACTGGCGCTCTACTAATATTGCCCTATATATATTGCCCTATGTTGGATGTCTCCAATTGTCAGTATTTTATGCAAATTTATAAATTGTTATTCTCAATAATTCCAAGGTCATTATTTTTAAAGTAATTTTTAGAGTGTGTGGTTGTGAACAATTTCACAGGTATTCACTTTGTTATGTCGATAAAACGAGACCGCAGATTATTTCAGAACAACAGTTTCTTGGGAAAACTAAAAGCGATAACATTACTTTGTGGTACGTGCACGTAGGTCTACTTGCCGCTGCTTTGGACATGGTGCCATTATATGAAAAATCTTTCATAAACAATAATTTTTAGAACTATTATACTCCACATGCACATTTTAATCTGAGCTGCGTCATAACACAATTGTCTGCTGTTTGCGCTGAGTTGGTTGCTACAGTAATTGGAACCAGATGAGAATTTCTCCAGTTGTTTTTCCCAAAGGATTTTTTTTTAAATATAAATTAAATAAAAACATCTTTTGTTGTTATACGATGTATCGCGTATCCCGACTGAAGTAAAACAAAAATAACGTAAATTGCATTTTTCGTTTCACGAGCAAACAGAGAATTGTTCGGTCCGGGAAATTGTCCATAGCTTGGCTCGTTATTAAGAACGATGTATTGTCTCCTTGTCAATCTCAAGATGAATCAAGCGATGCTTCACGCTGTCTCATTGTCAATCTCAAGATGAATTAAGCAATGCTTCAGCTGTCAAACAAGTAATGTAATTGGTATTTACGGTATAGAACCGAAGGCCCACGGCATGTTAAACTTCTATTCTCAACGTCATAATACGGACGTTTGGCAATAAACATGCATGAGCGTTGCGATAATCTTTTACGAAAGGGAAATATCAATATCTTTGGGAACATGATTCGACGCAAAGGGGCGTTTTGAGGTGAACAAAAACGACCTTGCAGATGTGTAGGCCTACTACGTTTGTATGCTCAATTCAAGTTAACAAATTATAGCTTTTAGTAAATTTTATTTGCGTTTTCTTTGTGTTGTTGGAGAGAGAAGCAGTTTTGGAAATAGGGGACGACGCGTCATTATCAATAACGGATTTGTTCTCAGACACTTCATGATAACAATTTACGCAATAATAAATGTATTATTTTACAGCCTATTATAAGCAAAATAATGGGCTTCTGGCTATGAATAAATTAAAACAAGATTCAAGATTAAAACAAGATTATTATTATAAAAGGCATTAATTACAGACGCCAGGCTTGTTTTTTTGTAAGCATTATTCGCCCGAAAGCCACTCTACAGGCAAGATAATTATTTATGCAAGATAATTATTTATGCAAGATAATAATTTATGCGAGATAATTATCGTGTAGCGTAATCCTCATTAGCGCCTAGGCGTAATGTTGAAGGTAAAATGGTTCGCTGTAGGTGAATGCATATCATGCAGTTGTCTCATAATGAATGTTCAAGGATAGAATCAAATAACAACAGTTTAACTACACAAATTTAGAAAACACAGTGTACACAGTGACGCCACAATGGCGCTATACCAGTTTACTCACGCTCATCTTAACTAATTTGTCAACGTTTTCACGAACTGACACTGAGTGCAGTGTCACTTTGTGGAACCGAAAAATGCTAGAATGGACTAATTTCTGCCAAACTCGCCAATACAAAATAGCAAATTAAGATGATTTCAGAGAAAACACTTTGCTATCTTATACTTCATGACACAAAATGTTAAATTCGGCAATATTTTTTTCGAATTTCTTTAAATTGTTGTACACAAGTGATGCAGAGGGTGTCTGTCAGTTCGTGGTGTCGGTATACGCAAAATGCTATGTAATTAAAACGGTTCATACTAATCACCGACAACACAAGCGACAATTCATCCAAAACATATTCTATATTGACAAAAGAGGTATAGTACTGTATACATAATACGATACAAAAAGAGTGTCACTCAACTTGAAGTTACATTTCATTTGTAAAAATTGGGGTGTTTTTTCACGCGAACGTTTTTCTCTATCCAGCATTAACGTTGGCCGCTATTTTGCCTTCTGGCTGCGACCAGCCTGATATTACGCACGAGTCTATGATACGTGGCTGCAGCAGCTACCATAGATCCGTCGTAGTTTGAAGCCACAGCCAAGTAATTCGGACACATTCGGACACTGTAGAAGGTGTCCGAATCACTTGGCTGTGGATTCAACTGCGCATGCAAAGGCAAAACGGCGGCCAACGTTCGTGCTGGACAGAGATAATTGTTCGCTTATATACCCCCAAATTCACGAATACAATGTAACCTTAAGTTGAGTGACACTCTTTTGTATTATAACTATTTTGTCAATATAATTTATGTTTAGGATGCGTTGTCCGTGCTGTGCGTGTTGTCGGTGGGTTAATATTGATCAGTATGACCGTTTAAAAACACCGATGGTCTTACGTAAATTACCTTACAGTCTATATATAGCGTTTCCAATAAGAAAGGGCATCTTGAGCATGGATAAAATAATATATAGTATTATCGATTAACGAAGCGAATTGCTCTAGCACGTAGCAAATTCTGTATTTGGGAGGTTTTTTGTAATTTACAGGTCAACTGTAAATTAAAATAACACAGCCAATTGAACTTAATTTACGGTATATATTTGTATTAGGCCTACATTATTATTATTATTGTTTATAAAAAACAGAACTGTAAAAAAAACAAGGATTTAAAAACTAAAAACAGGTCAAATTACAAAAATAGAGGTGAAATAACCAAAACATGTACAAGTCAAAAAGCTTTTAAATCAACAGAAAAATATATAATTACATGTACATTATGAACGATCAACGTACTAAACTCAAAGGAAAAACCATCAGGAAAACCCCCTAATAAGCATCCTGAGCCACGCAGCGCTTTTACGCGGCTTCCCAGAAATCTCGCTTAAACCACTGCGGACATTCGCAACAATCATTAAACAAGTTGGCAAATACATGATATGAACGACCACCCCTGGTAAAAGGTCAATTTCTACCTTTATACGTAATTTTATTGGCGTTTACGTAGCTTTTCAGTCTTTTATTTTTCTTATTCTGTATAATATATAATAGCAAAGCTTTATTTCACGTTCTGGACGTTAATTTCTACAATTTTTCCGACAAATTAAAATAATTACGTGGGAGGGAGGATGAACATTTGTGAGAACACCTCAGATCTCCAAGCGAATGGACCAATAGAAATGCGCGTTGCGGAAGAACGTTTTATGAATGAAAAACTGCAATTTCATGCCAAGGTTCGCATGTTTCCAAACCCCAGCTTTGTCTTCGTCTCAGGCTTTATTCATACAGTTTAGCAATAGGCTGTAGCCGGAGACAGAGCTAAAGCCAGGGGTTTGGAAAACGGCCTTGGTCTGTTTGTAACGGAGGCTCTGATTGGGCGCATTATTTTTTGGGCTAATAACCACGGATCTGGTCGAATGTCCGCAGGTGTTTGAGCGAGATTTCTGGGAAGCCGCGTAAAAGCGCTGCGTGGCTCAGGATGCCTAATGCCTGAATCCAGTAACCGAACCAAAAAAGGCAACAAAAACCCAACTAATCTACAAAACAAATACAGTAGTCTAGATGATGAAGCCGAAGAGGACATGGATGTATACTACACGGAACTACAGCAAATATCTACTAAATCAAAGAATAGAACAAGAAGTAGATCTCCCAGATCCAATATTAAATAACATTTTTTTCTGACATAACCAGCTACATTACCCACAACTTAAATGAATAAAACCAAAATGGTTCAGCCTATACATTTTATTGACACAATCTATATATTTTAATTTAATAGACAGTTAAACAGGGGCTCTATTAGTCCTGGAGGACTGGTCATTGCATGAAGGATTGACCAGACACTCGGTGCAATTGTCCCCTCATCACCCGGAGGTATGTGGACCTGTGAAAATACCGGCGAGATCTGGGCCCTTAAACTGCAAGGGAAACGGCCGGCCTTGCGGGACCCATTTAGACAGGGTGCCGTGTGTCTGGGGGTCCTCCATGGTCCGCCTCCCACAGGATTCTCCTGAAAAACTGCCTAGAATTAGTTTATCGTTAAACTTCTATACAATGGTTCTTTCATTCTTTTAAAACGTTCTCATTCTTTTCCTGTGTGATAATTGTTCCTTCTGACTCCAAGTTTTATATATTATCCACAGTTCACTGGACTGTTTTTTATTACTATCTATTGCCTTATATTTGTACAAATTCCCGCCGTGAATATGGCCACTGATACCGGTACAGCGTTAAACCCTAAACTCAATCACTCACTCGCTCAATTATTATATTGACAGGTAAATTTAGATAACATTTTGATGAAATGATATTCTAGCTGGTACACTGCACGTGATTCCCTATAAAATAGCATGTAATATTAGCTGGTCCCAAAACGCATGTTATTATTGGCGCCCTCTATTGAAGGGTGAATTTAAATAACATTTTGATAAAATGATATTATAGCTGGTACCCTTCACGTGATTCCCTATCAAATAGCATGTAATATTAAATGGTCCCAAATTACGTTATTATTGGCGCCCTCTATTGACGGGTGAATTTAGATAACATTTAGATAAAATGATATTATAGCTGGTACCCTGCACGTCAAATAGCATAATTAGGCAAACAATTATTCATTGTTCCGTCAATTAATTATTAATTTAGGGGACAATGGAGAATTGTTTGCACAATTATCATATTTTGATCTAATTTGCATACAAATGCAAGCTAACCCCTTATCAATTAATTTAGGTGAAAATGAAGATATTTTTGCATAATTATCATATTTTGATCTAATTTGCATACAAATGCAAGGCTAACGCCTTATCAATTAATTTAAGGGACAATGGAGACATTTTTGCAAAATTATCATAATTTGACCTAATTTGCATACAAATACAAGGCTATCCCTTTATCAATTAATTTAAGAGACAGTGAAGACATTTTTGCATAATTATATTTTTTGCACAATTATCATATTTTGATCTAATTTGCATGCCAGCTAACTCCTTATCAATTAATTTACGTGAAAATGGAGATATTTTTGCATAATTATCATATTTTGATCTAATTTGCATACAAATGCAAGGCTATACCCTAATCATAACCCCTTATCAATTAATTTAAGGGACAATAGAGACATTTTTGCATAATTATCATATTTTGACCCAATTTGCATACAATTGCAAGGCTAACCCCTTATCAATAATTTAGGTGACAACGGGGATATTTTTGTAAAAATTTCATATTTTGATCTAATTTGCATACAAATACAAGGCTATCCCTTTATCAATTAATTTAAGAGACAGTGAAGACATTTTTGCATAATTATATTTTTTGCACGATTATCATATTTTGATCTAATTTGCATACAAATGCCAGCTAACCCCTTATCAATTAATTTACGTGAAAATGGAGATATTTTTTGCACAATTATCATATTTTGATCTAATTTGCATACAAATGCCAGCTAACCCCTTATCAATTAATTTACGTGAAAATGGAGATATTTTTGCATAATTATCATATTTTGATCTAATTTGCATACAAATGCAAGGCTATATACCCTAATCATAACCCCTTATCAATTAATTTAAGGGACAATAGAGACATTTTTGCATAATTATCATATTTTGACCCAATTTGCATACAAATGCAAGGCTATTCCCTTATCAATTAATTTAAGGGACAGTGAAGACATTTTTGCATAATTATATTTTTTGCATAATTATCATATTTTGACCTAATTTGCATACAATTGCAAGGCTAACCCCTTATCAATAATTTAGGTGACAACGGGGATATTTTTGTAAAAATATCATATTTTGATCTAATTTGCATACAAATACAAGGCTATCCCTTTATCAATTAATTTAAGAGACAGTGAAGACATTTTTGCATAATTATATTTTTTGCACAATTATCATATTTTGATCTAATTTGCATGCCAGCTAACTCCTTATCAATTAATTTACGTGAAAATTGAGATATTTTTGCATAATTATCATATTTTGACAATTTGCATACAAATGCAAGGCTATTCCCTTATCAAACAATTTAAGGGACAATGGAGACATTTTTGCATAATTATAATATTTTGACCTAATTTGCATACAAATGCAAGGCTATCCCCTTATCAATTAATTTAAGGGACAATGGAGACATTTCTGCATAATTATATTTCTTGCATAATTATCATATTTTGACATAATTTGCATACAAATGCAAGGCTATCACCTTATCAATTAATTTAAGGGACAATGGAGACATTTTTGCATAATTATTATATTTTGACCTAATTTGCCTACAAATGCAAGGCTAACCCCTTATCCATTAATTTAAGGGACAATGGAGATATTTTTGCATAATTATTATATTTTGACCTAATTTGCCTACAAATGCAAGGCTAACCCCTTATCAATTAATTTAAGGGACAATGGAGATATTTTTGCATAATTATCATATTTTGACCTAATTTGCATACAAATGCTAGGCTAACCGCTTATCAATTAATTTAGGGGACAATGGAGCCATTTTTGCATAATTATCATATATTGACCTAATTTGCATACAAATGCAAGGCTATCCCCTTATCAATTAATTTAAGGGACAATGGAGACATTTTTGCATAATTATTATATTTTTACCTAATTTGCCTACAAATGCAAGGCTAACCCCTTATCAATTAATTTAAGGGACAATAGAGATATTTTTGCATAATTATCATATTTTGACCTAATTTGCATACAAATGCTAGGCTAACCGCTTATCAATTAATTTAGGGGACAATGGAGCCATTTTTGCATAATTATCATATTTTGACGTAATTTGCATACAAATGCAACGCTGACCCCTTATCAATCATACGCCCTCTATTGACAGGTGAATTTAGATAACATTTAGATAAAATGATATTATAGCTGGTACACTGCACATGATTCCCTATCAAATAGCATAATTAGGCAAACAATTATTCATTGTTCCTTCAATTAATTATTAATTTAAGGGACAATGGAGATATTTTTGCATAATTATCATATTTTGTCCTAATTTGCATACAAATGCAAGGCTATCCCCTTATCAATTAATTTAAGGTACAGTGATGACAGTTTTGCATAATTATATTTTTTGCAAAATTATCACATTTTGACATAATTTGCATACAAATGCAAGGCTAACCCCTTATCAATTGATTTAGGTGACAAGGGGATATTTTTGTAAAATTATCATATTTTGATCTAATTTGCATACAAATGCAAGGCTAACCCCTTATCAATTAATTTAGGTTACAAGGGGATATTTTTGCACAATTATCATATTTTGACCTAATTTGCATACAAATGCTAGGCTAACCGCTTATCAATTAATTTAGGGGACAATGGAGCCATTTTTGCATAATTATCATATATTGACCTAATTTGCATACAAATGCAAGGCTATCCCCTTATCAATTAATTTAAGGGACAATGGAGACATTTTTGCATAATTATTATATTTTTACCTAATTTGCCTACAAATGCAAGGCTAACCCCTTATCAATTAATTTAAGGGACAATAGAGATATTTTTGCATAATTATCATATTTTGACCTAATTTGCATACAAATGCTAGGCTAACCGCTTATCAATTAATTTAGGGGACAATGGAGCCATTTTTGCATAATTATCATATTTTGACGTAATTTGCATACAAATGCAACGCTGACCCCTTATCAATCATACGCCCTCTATTGACAGGTGAATTTAGATAACATTTAGATAAAATGATATTATAGCTGGTACACTGCACATGATTCCCTATCAAATAGCATAATTAGGCAAACAATTATTCATTGTTCCTTCAATTAATTATTAATTTAAGGGACAATGGAGATATTTTTGCATAATTATCATATTTTGTCCTAATTTGCATACAAATGCAAGGCTATCCCCTTATCAATTAATTTAAGGTACAGTGATGACAGTTTTGCATAATTATATTTTTTGCAAAATTATCACATTTTGACATAATTTGCATACAAATGCAAGGCTAACCCCTTATCAATTGATTTAGGTGACAAGGGGATATTTTTGTAAAATTATCATATTTTGATCTAATTTGCATACAAATGCAAGGCTAACCCCTTATCAATTAATTTAGGTTACAAGGGGATATTTTTGCACAATTATCATATTTTGACCTAATTTGCATACAAATGCTAGGCTAACCGCTTATCAATTAATTTAGGGGACAATGGAGCCATTTTTGCATAATTATCATATTTTGACGTAATTTGCATACAAATGCAACGCTGACCCCTTATCAATCATTAGCTGGTCCCAAAACGCATGTAATTATTGACGCCCTCTATTGACAGGTGAATTTAGATAACATTTAAATGATTCCCTATCAAATAGCATAATTAGGCAAACAATTATTCATTGTTCCTTCAATTAATTATTAATTTAAGGGACAATGGAGATATTTTTGCATAATTATCATATTTTGTCCTAATTTGCATACAAATGCAAGGCTATCCCCTTATCAATTAATTTAAGGGACAGTGATGACAGTTTTGCATAATTATATTTTTTTGCAAAATTATCACATTTTGACATAATTTGCATACAAATGCAAGGCTAACCCCTTATCAATTGATTTAGGTGACAAGGGGATATTTTTGTAAAATTATCATATTTTGATCTAATTTGCATACAAATGCAAGGCTAACCCCTTATCAATTAATTTAGGTGACAAGGGGATATTTTTGCACAATTATCATATTTTGATCTAATTTGCATACAAATGCAAGCTAACCCCTTATCAATTAATTTACGTGAAAATTGAGATATTTTTGCATAATTATCATATTTTGATCTAATTTACATACAAATGCAAGGCTATACCCTAATCATAACCCCTTATCAATTAATTTAAGGGACAATGGAGACATTTTTGCATAATTATCATATTTTGACCTAATTTGCATACAAATGCAAGGCTATTCCCTTATCAATTAATTTAAGGAACAATGGAGACATTTTTGCATAATTATCATATTTTGACCTAATTTGCATACAAATGCAAGGCTATCCCCTTATCAATTAATTTAAGGGACAATGGAGACATTTTTGCATAATTATTATATTTTGACCTAATTTGCATACAAATGCAAGGCTAACCCCTTTTCTATTAATTTAAGGGACAGTGAAGACATTTTTGCATAATTATATTTTTTGCAAATTATCATATTTTGACCTAATTGCATACAAATGCAAGGCTAACCCCTTATCAATTAATTTAAGTGACAATGGAGATATTTTTGCATAATTATCAAATTTTGACCTAATTTGCATACAAATGCTAGGCTAACCGCTTATCAATTAATTTAGGGGACAATGGAGCCATTTTTGCATAATTATCATATTTTGACGTAATTTGAATACAAATGCAACGCTGACCCCTTATCAATTATTAGCTAGTCCCAAAACGCATGTAATTATTGGCGCTCTCTATTGACAGGTAAATTTAGATAACATTTTGATAAAATGATATTATAGCTGGTACACTGCACGTGATTCCCTATAAAATATCATGTAATATTGGCTGGTCCCAAAACGCATGTAATTATTGACGCCCTCTATTGACAGGTGAATTTAGATAACATTTAGATAAAATGATATTATAGCTGGTACACTGCACGTGATTCCCTATCAAATAGCATAATTAGGCAAACAATTATTCATTGTTCCTTAAATTAATTATTAATTTAAGGGACAATGGATAATGTTTTGCACAGTTATCATATTTTGATCTAATTTGCATACAAATGCAAGGCTAACCCCTTATCAATTAACTTATGTGACAATAGAGATATTTTTGAATAATTATCATATTTTGACCTAATTTGCATACAAATGCAAGGCTATCCCCTTATCAATTAATTTAAGGGACAGTGATGACAGTTTTGCATAATTATATTGTTTGCATAATTATCACATTTTGACCTAATTTGCATACAAATGCAAGGCTAACCCCTTATCAATTGATTTAGGTGACAAGGAGATATTTTTGTAAAATTATCATATTTTGATCTAATTTGCATACAAGTGCAAGGCTAACCCCTTATCAATTAATTTAAGGGACAATGGAGACATTTTTGCATAATTATCATAATTTGACCTAATTTGCATACAAATGCAAGGCTAAACCCTTATCATTTAATTTAGGGGACAATGGAGACATTTTTTGCATAATTATCATATTTTGACCTAATTTGCATACAAATGCAAGGCTATCTTCTTATCAATTAATTTAGGGGACAATGAAGACATTTTCGCATAATTAAATTTGTTGCATAATTATCATATTTTGACCTAATTTGCATACAAATGCAAGGCTAACCCCCTTATCAATTAATTTAAGGGACAATGGAGACATTTTTTCATAATTATCATAATTTGACCTAATTTGCATACAGATGCAAGGCTAACCCCTTATCAATTAATTTAAGGGACAATGGAGACATTTTTGCATTATTATCATATTTTGACTTAATTTGCATACAAATGCAACGCTAACCTCTTATTAATTAATTTAAGGGAAATACATGAAGGGGTGAGCTTGCATTTGTATGCAAATTAGGTCACAATATGATAATTATGCTAAATGGTCTTAAATGCCTTATAAATTAATTGATAAGGGGTTAGCTTTGCATTTGTATGCAAATTAGGTCAAAATATAATAATTATGCAAAAATGTCTCAATTGTCCCTTAAATTAATAGATAAGGGCTAAGCCTTGCATTTGTATGCAAATTCGGTCAAAATATGATAATTATGCAAAAAATATAATTATGCAAAAATGTCTCCATTGTCCCATAACTTAATGGATAAGGGTTTAGCCTTGCATTTGTATGCAAATTAGGTCAAAATATAATAATTATGCAAAAAGTCTCAATTGTCTCTTAAATTAATTGATAAGGGGATAGCCTTGCATTTGTATGCAAATTATGTCACAATATGATAATTATGCATAAATGTCTCTATTGTCCCTTAAATTAATGGATAAGGGGTTAACCTTGCATTTGTATGCAAATTAGGTCAAAATATAATAAATATGCAAAAATCTTAATTATGCAAAAATGTCTCCATTGTCCCTTAAATTAATTGATAAGGGGATAGCCCTGCATTTGTATGCAAATAAGGTCACAATATGATAATTATGCAAAAATCTCTCCATTGTCTCCATTGTCCCTTAAATTAATGGATAAGGGGTTAGCCTTGCATTCGTATGCAAATTATGTCAAAATATAATAATTATGCAAAAATGTCTCCAATGTCCCTTAAATTAATTGATAAGGGGATAGCCTTGCATTTGTATGCAAATTAGGTCACAATATGATAATTATGCATAAATGTCTCCATTGTCCATTAAATTAATGGATAAGGGGTTAACCTTGCATTTGTATGCAAATTAGGTCAAATTATAATAAATATGCAAAAATTATAATTATGCAAAAATGTCTCCATTGTCCCTTAAATTAATTGATAAGGGGATAGCCTTGCATTTGTATGCAAATTAGGTCAAAATATAATAATTATGCAAAAAGTCTCAATTGTCCCTAAATTAATGGATAAGGGGATAGCCTTGCATTTGTATGCAAATTAGGTCAAAATATAATAATTATGCAAAAATGTCTCCATTGTCCCTTAAATTAATTGATAAGGGTTAGCCTTGCATTTGTATGCAAATTAGGTCACAATATGATAATTATGCATAAATGTCTCCATTGTCCCTTAAATTAATTGATAAGGGGATAGCCCTGCATTTGTATGCAAATAAGGTCACAATATGATAATTATGCAAAAATCTCTCCATTGTCTCCATTGTCCCTTAAATTAATGGATAAGGGGTTAGCCTTGCATTCGTATGCAAATTATGTCAAAATATAATAATTATGCAAAAATGTCTCCAATGTCCCTTAAATTAATTGATAAGGGGATAGCCTTGCATTTGTATGCAAATTAGGTCACAATATGATAATTATGCATAAATGTCTCCATTGTCCATTAAATTAATGGATAAGGGGTTAACCTTGCATTTGTATGCAAATTAGGTCAAATTATAATAAATATGCAAAAATTATAATTATGCAAAAATGTCTCCATTGTCCCTTAAATTAATTGATAAGGGGATAGCCTTGCATTTGTATGCAAATTAGGTCAAAATATAATAATTATGCAAAAAGTCTCAATTGTCCCTAAATTAATGGATAAGGGGATAGCATTTGTATGCAAATTAGGTCAAAATATAATAATTATGCAAAAATGTCTCCATTGTCCCTTAAATTAATTGATAAGGGGATAGCCTTGCATTTGTATGCAAATAAGGTCACAATATGATAATTATGCAAAAATCTCTCCATTGTCTTTATTGTCCCTTAAATTAATGGATAAGTGGTTAGCCTTGCATTCGTATGCAAATTATGTCAAAATATAATAATTATGCAAAAATTTCTCCATTGTCCCTTAAATTAATTGATAAGAGGATAGCCTTGCATTTGTATGCAAATTAGGTCACAATATGATAATTATGCAAAAATGTCTCCATTGTCCTTAAATTAATGGATAAGTGGTTAGCCTTGCATTGGTATGCAAATTAGGTCAAAATATAATAAATATGCCAAAATTATAATTATGCAAACATGTCTCCATTGTCCCTTAAATTAATTGATAAGAGGATAGCCTTGCATTTGTATGCAAATAAGGTCACAATATGATAATTATGCAAAAATGTCTCCATTGTCCCTTAAATTAATGGATAAGTGGTTAGCCTTGCATTTGTATGCAAATTAGGTCAAAAGATAATAAATATGCCAAAATTATAATTATGCAAACATGTCTCCATTGTCCCTTAAATTAATTGATAAGAGGATAGCCTTGCATTTGTATGCAAATTAGGTCACAATATGATAATTATGCAAGAAATTATCCATTGTCCATCAAATTAATGGATAAGGGGTTAGCCTTGCATTCGTATGCAAATTATGTCAAAATATGATAATTATGTCTCCATTGTCACTTGAATTAATTGATAAGGGGTTAACCTTGCATTTGTATGCAAATTAAGTTAAAATATAATAAATATGCAAAAATCTTAATTATGCAAAAATTTCTCCATTGTCCCTTAAATTAATTGATAAGGGGTTAGCTTTGCATTTGTATGCAAATTAGGTCAAAATATAATAATTATGCAAAAATGTCTCCATTGTCCCTTAAATTAATTGATAAGGGGTTAGCTTTGCATTTGTATGCAAATTCGGTCAAACAAATATAATTATGCAAACATTTCTCAAATGTCCTTTAAATTAACGAATAAGGGGTTAGCCTTGCATTTGTATGCAAATTAGGTCAAAATATAATAATTATGCAAAAATGTCTCCATTGTCCCTTAAATTAATTGATAAGGGGATAGCCTTGCATTTGTATGCAAATAAGGTCACAATATGATAATTATGCAAAAATATCTCCATTGTCTCCATTGTCCCTTAAATTAATGGATAAGGGGTTAGCCTTGCATTAGTATGCAAAATTATGTCAAAATATAATAATTATGCAAAATTGTCTCCATTGTCCCTTAAATTAATTGATAAGGAGATATGGCCTTGCATTTGTATGCAAATAAGGTCACAATATGATAATTATGCAAACATATCTCTATTGTCCCTTAAATTAATGGATAAGGGGTTAACCTTGCATTTGTATGCAAATTAGGTCAAAATATAATAAATATGCAAACATTATAATTATGCAAAAATGTCTCCATTGTCCCTTAAATTAATTGATAAGGGGATAGCCTTGCATTAGTATGCAAATTATGTCAAAATATTATAATTATGCAAAAATCTCTCCATTGTCCCTTAAATTAATGGATAAGGGGATAGCCTTGCATTTGTATGCAAATTAGGACAAAATATGATAATTATGCAAAAATATCTCCATTGTCCCTTAAATTAATTGATAAGGGGATAGCCTTGCATTTGTATGCAAATTAGGTCACAATATGATAATTATGCATAAATTTCTCCATTGTCCCTTAAATTAATGGATAAGGGGTTAACCTTGCATTTGTATGCAAATTAGGTCAAATTGTAATAAATATGCAAACATTATAATTATGCAAAAATGTCTCCATTGTCCCTTAAATTAATTGATAAGGGGATAGCCTTGCATTTGTATGCAAATTAGGACAAAATATGATAATTATGCAAAAATATCTCCATTGTCCCTTAAATTAATTGATAAGGGGATAGCCTTGCATTTGTATGCAAATTAGGTCACAATATGATAATTATGCATAAATTTCTCCATTGTCCCTTAAATTAATGGATAAGGGGTTAACCTTGCATTTGTATGCAAATTAGGTCAAATTGTAATAAATATGCAAACATTATAATTATGCAAAAATGTCTCCATTGTCCCTTAAATTAATTGATAAGGGGATAGCCTTGCATTTGTATGCAAATTCGGTCAAAATATGATAATTATGCAAAAAATAAAATTATGCAAAAATTTCTCCATTGTCCCATAACTTAATGGAAAAGGGGTTAGCCTTGCATTTGTATGCAAATTAGGTCAAAGAAATATAATTATGCAAAAATGTCTCAAATGTCCTTTAAATTAATGGATAAGGGGTTAGCCTTGCATTTGTATGCAAATTAGGTCAAAATATAATAATTATGCAAAAGGTCTCAATTGTCCCTAAATTAATGGATAAGGGGATAGCTTTGCATTTGTATGCAAATTAGGTCACAATATGATAATTATGCATAAATGTCTCTATTGTCCCTTAAATTAATGGATAAGGGGTTAACCTTGCATTTGTATGCAAATTAGGTCAAAATATAATAAATATGCAAAAATCTTAATTATGCAAAAGTGTCTCCATTGTCCCTTAAATTAATTGATAAGGGGATAGCCTTGCATTTGTATGCAAATAAGGTCACAATATGATAATTATGCAAAAATATCTCTATTGTCTCTTAAATTAATGGATAAGGGGTTAACTTTGCATTTGTATGCAAATTAGGTCAAAATATAATAAATATGCAAACAATTTAATTATGCAAAAATGTTTCCATTGTCACTTAAATTAATTGATAAGGGGTTTGCCTTGCATTTGTATGCAAATTAGATCAAAATAATTATGATAATTAATTATTAGCTGGTCCCCAAACCCATGTAATTATTGGCGCCCTCTATTGACGGGTGAATTTAGAGAAAATTTTGATAAAATGATATTATAGCTGGTACCCTGCGGGTGATTCCCTATCAAATAGCATGTAATATTAGCTGGTCCCAAAACGCATGTTAATATTCGCGCCCTCTATTGACGGGTGAATTTAGAGAAAATGTTGATGAAATGATACTATAGCTGGTACTCTGCATGTGATTCCCAATCAAATAACATGTAATATTAGCTGGTCTCAAAACGCGTGTAATAATGGCTTTCTTTATAGACGGGTGAATTTAGATAAAATACAACGGTTTAGACCGTAAAATTACCTTATTTTCGGAGAACAAAATTATTAATTCAAGACTAGTCACACAATTTTAGTAATTGACGATTTCTTTAATGTAATTTATTTTACACACTCTCAGACGAGTTTTTAGTTATTCATGCCCTGACAGAAAATGCATCTACAAGACTGCAAACTCAGTTAATTTCCAGTAACATAATACATGTACATTGTACGTACGTCCTACTTATTATTATTAAATTGTAATTTTACTACGTGCAACACGAGCAACAATCTTGGTATTAATTGATAATTAATATAATATAATAATAATCATGAAAACAAAATAAAATGTTTCCGTTTGACAAAAACGATTTTAAATGTTACACTATACATGTTCCTCTGATTTGCAATTAAATAAACTTTGTTCGTTATAATTGTTATAAATAATGAGTTTAAAAATGTCGTTATGATATACTCCTTTTTTCGGTGGGTTAAGGGTTTCGAACACTTAAAACATATTAAAAAATATATTTGTTACTTTACTTGTTTGTCAAAATTAACAAAACAATTATCACAAGTCGCAAACAATACCGTACATCTGTAAAACGACAACTAACAATACATAGAAATACAACAACATTTACATCAAAATACCTAAATACAAGGGCTTTTTACACCAATACAAAAACGTTTATACAAATAAGATCGTGCATCGTTAAATTAATAAAGATCCTGAGTGTTCAGGCTAATGCATGATTTACACCCACCCTCCTGGTAATAATACAATAAAATTACGTTATTATTCTTAGATGTTCGAATAAATTTGTTTACAATTTTCGTTATGATATATATTTTTACTTTACTTGTTTTTAAGTCAAAATTAATTAAAATTAAGTCACAAACAAAACCTGACATCTGTGAAACGGGCAACTAACAATACACATAAATACAATACTATTTACATCAAAATATCTAAAAACACACATACAATATAATACAAGGATAATTACACCAATACAAAAACATTTATACAAATAAGTCCATACATCGTTAAAATATTGAAAAAAGTTCCTGTTTGAGGCTAATGCATGATCTACATCCAACCTGCTGATAATAATCAAATGAAAGTATTTTATTATTATTCTAATCATTATTTGTATTATTTTGGCTATGATATTTACTCTTTACCTTGGTAGATTGAGGGTTTAGGACAGCGGGGAAAAAAGGGAAACAATTCAAAAGTAAAAATAAAAATCACCGAAATCAAAACCACTGCGGGATTCGAACGCGTGCCCGGGCGCGAATTTTTTTTTCCCAAACAGGTTTGCACAATTTCATGAATTATTCAGTAGTTGCGTTGATCGCTGTACAACACTTAGGTTCTAGGTCTCCTTTTCCCCTTAAATTAAAAATACTCTAAAGATATCAATTTGACTAGGAAAAACGAGGTGACCTACTACACCAGGATTCGAACCCGGGATCTTTGATCCATAGCCAATCCCACTATCCACTACACTACGTATAGCAGCTCGACAACAGCTGTTCTTTAAAGTGATTTATTGTAACTAGTTAACTAATAACAACAATGATGTGACGTCATGTTTTTTTCCGATGAATAAACATAACTTCTCATCCAAACTACTGAATAATTCATGAAATTTTGCAAACCTGTTTGGGAAAAAAAAATTCGCTGCCCGGGCGCTCCTAAGGCGGAGCCTTAGGAGCGCCCGGGCACACGTTCGAATCCCGCGTCTTAGACCACTCGGCCAACTGACTAAGGTTTCAAATGATTATGTGGATTTGGGGGCCAGGGTTTGATTCAAAGGATTGTAAATATGTGTAGTTTAATGGCTTGCAGATGTTGGCTATCATTGTGCAACTGGTGGCAGTTAATTGACCAAACGGTATTGTTGACTTGGTCTCAGTGGCGGGGTCAACAGACTAGGCCACTCGATGATCAAAACACTAACTTCACAATAAAATTGGTTCTGGGCTTTTGGTGCCCATTGTGTATAACGATTAATTGTCTGGGCTGTTGGTGCCCAGGGGCTGTTGGTGCCCAGGGGCTGTTGGTGCCCAGGGGGCTGTTGGTGCCCAGGGGCTGTTGGTGCCCAGGGGCTGTTGGTGCCCAGGGGCTGTTGGTGCCCAGGGGCTGTTGGTGCCCAGGGGCTGTTGGTGCCCAGGGGCCGTTGGTGCCCAGGGGCTGTTGGTGCCCAACTCTGATATTTATACAGAGCTGCTGGTGCTCTGGGGCTGTTAGTGCCCATAATAAGTGAAGTTAAATACTTTTGGTGCTACACAATTCCTGGTGGCCCCTCATGAAACGGTAGCCAGGAGAATTGTTTTGAGACAGTTTTCAATAAAATTCGTTTGGCTGAGGTGTGTAGTCACACAAATCCTGACTGTGTGTATATCAATTATTTATCTGCTTATAAAAAGCGGAATACATTTTCGAAAACTTTTTTTTATAATTTAATTTAGGATTTACTTTTTAAAACAACTTTCTTTGTGAAAACAAATTGTCGTCCATCTTATGTCTTTAAATAAAACGACAGAAGTAATAAAACAAAACACACTCTTGTGTATTCAGCAAGGGGCAAGGAGGAGACAAGTACAGGAGGAAAGCATAGGGGAACATTTTTGCTCCTGGCCGCATTCGGGACGTGAAAATTGTGGGGTTTTCATTTCATTGGTGGTACAGTACGCAATTACTAGTGTTTCAAGAGTACTGCATACTATACTCAACAGTGTAAATTTGTTGTTTTATTGCATAAACTGCTAGTTGAGATTACGTTTTATCGCTGCCTGCTTTTGATGTCTGTCTGCTGTCTGTTCGTTAGCAAGATTACGGAGGGAAATTTTAACAAAACTTGACGCGTAGATAGCTAATTAGTGAAGACTGATTACATTAATTGTTTAGGAATCTGGATCACTGGAACAATGGGCCTTTTCGAATCTCTGACTTCGTCTTCGTCTTTGCCTTAAGGTGATTTTAGATTCCTAACTGCGAGATCCCCTGCCACATTTTAATGCCTGTTGTGCTTCAGAAACATTCAATCTACTGACATGAACCCAAAATTTAGACTGTTTATATTTGCTTTAATTTCTATTTGCTTCTCAGTAATTCGGTTTTCGGAGGCGAAGCCAAAGCCGAAGACGAAGCAAAAGTTTTGAGAAGGCCCAATGATCATGTTTTAGACTTTGTCGTTTTTGCGACATTTGCCAATTGAGGGCGCTGTACTAGACAGCCGGTAACGGTCTTCGCTTTTTCCCTAGTGCCCTTGTTCTTGTTAATAATGGAACCTATTTATTTCTAGCACCCTTTATGGGTGAGGGCACCTTTCAATTAAAGGCATAATTGGCAAACACAAAATGCATGAAAGACAGGTGCACGATTATTATCCTCAGTTTGAGAATGCGGTCAACATTAATAGATCGTAAGACAACAGTTTCGCGAAATTTTTACAAATTATTGTCCTCGAGGAAAACAATACATTTTGATAAATTGTTCAGCGTCGCGAGGGCCACACAATGCTTGGCTCCATGATTTGATTACATTTCACGTTCATGCATTGTACGCTTTTTCGCTGGAAACCGGTCGAAAATTAAGGTCAGATTGCAATTTAAAAATTATTCGACCGAGAAAAACTGCGTGCGTCGGAAGTGACTGAAAAATATATTGTTTTCTTCAGATTGTCCAAGTCGGAACTTAAATGGCCTTTTTATATCCTTGGCCTCCATGAATACAATAGAAAACGTTACGTGTTAATACACTTCTAGTTTATGCAAATACCGAAAATAGAAATAATAGTTGAGCGCCGTTAACCACCTTTCCAGGTCTCGTTCCCTTAAATTCATGTTTTCCCAACATGCATGGATGGCCAACATTGAGGCTTTATACTATGGAAAGAAACGTCAGAAAAATACATTCTAACTGGGGCCAAATTCATGAAGCCGCTAAGCACACAAATTATTGTTTAGTAAAAACAGGCTATCGACCAAAAATCCATGTGCTTTTCATGCTAAGCAAAAACCAGCCGATTACCAATCCCAAACATTTACATCACCTGAACATTTGATCTGTAACCCTGTTTTGCCAAGTACGAATTTTGTATGCTAAGCAAATGTTTGTGCTTGGCAGCTCCATGAATGATTGGACCCCTCATAGTTTAACACTGAAAAAACATGTCTTTACTTACCTAGGTATTTACTTGCAGCACTTATGTAGCAGACGACACAGTGGTTGGTCCGAAGTGAAAGCATTAATTTTGACGGTCTCTTTTTGAATTTGAAGGTCTCTAATTGTTGGTTTAGTTCACATTTTGATGACAATGTTCCCGACGCTGATATATTTTGCAAGCGAAATATCACCTGAGCTGACCAGCTGATATTCCTCCATTATTATCTGTGCCCATGCAGACGTCAAAAGTGTCGTATTAAGTCTGCGACTTCATCTTGTTTAATTCACCGTTATCATCCAAAGGGCTGGGCTGGGGGGGGGGGGGGGGGGGGGGGGGTGTTAGATAACAATAGTCTATAGAGTGTATATGTATGGGGGACTAAGGTCCCATATCGTGCTGGGTATATGAGGCTGTGGATAACAAACCACCGAAAAGTAGCATTTATCTAGACTGATAGCGCTTTGCAAATACAAACATTTATCAAAACTTTCTTTTAAAAACTAAGGCGTTGCTCTATACGTAGAAACCTGTTATAGTAATTGATGGCTTGTTTTTTTTCTCTTCATGTTGACATTTGTTTCCTTCTCCATTTTGTTTCATCCTTGCTCAGGTCGGACAGTCACGGAGATTTTCTTGACTTCTTTGGCCCTGGCTGATCTCCTAGTTTGCATGATTTGTTCCCCTCTACTTGTAGTCGGTATCCTAGTGCACTCCGGTCACACCGGCGTCTCCTATCGCGTGGAGCAATTCCTCTTCTACTTCTCTTCAGTGGCATCCATCTTCAACCTGACAGCTATCGCCTTAGATCGCTACGACGCCATATTACATCCCATGTCGAGGAGACTCACCCTCCAGCGCTGCTGGCCCGTCTTGGCGCTCATCTGGGCCCTGTCTGCCGCTGTAGCAGTCGTCATCTATTTCATGCCTGCTCAGTACGAGTTCATCGTCTTGGCAATCTGCTTTACATTCCCCCTAGCTGCCATGGTGATCAGCTACACGCGCATCCTTAACGTCGCCAAGGCAGCGGAGCGAAGAGCCGCTGGCAGTAAAGAGTCGTCGAGTACCAACACCAGCAAGACAGACAAGACGGTCAAGATGGTGATCATCGTCGTGGTGGTCTTCGCCGTGTCTTGGATTCCGAGTTTAATCAGCAGGTTGCTCAAGTACGTGGTTGAGATGACACCAGACGAGCTTAGTGTAATGGAGGTCACGGCATGTCTCATCGCCTATGGTGGCAGCGCCCTCAACTTCCTGGTCTATGCATTCATGAGTCGACGGTTCAAGATCGGCATGTCTAAGGTGCGACGTCGGGACAATATTCCATGGAGCTGCTAAGCACAACAAAATTGCGTAGCACGAAAACGTGTTGCTCAGTAAAAACAGGTTACCAACCAAAACTGTACTTTTCATGCTAAGCAACAACAAATCTAAATACCAGTCACAAACAATATCTCTAATTCACCTGAAAATTTGACCAAGTTGTAACCCTGTTTTGGCCAAGGAAGCCTTTTAATGCTAAGCAATAATTGTTTGTGCTTAGCAACCTCCATGGTCTCGCGGTGTGTAATATAATATCAAGCGTTTAAAACTTAGGATTTTCAGTGTATTTTGTACTGTTTTGCTGTTCTGTTTTTGTTTGTTTGTGTGATGATTATCAAAATTGCCAAAGTGTGTCTTTGAAAGAAGTAATTTCTAAACTGTTTTTCTTTTTTTCAATTTCTCCCCGTAGCTCTTTAGATGCTATCGTTTCACACGCAGAGTGAATCCGTGTGAGGAAGACATCGGTAAAACTCGCATTCATTCCACAATGATGGCACCGACACAGAACGCCAAAATGGCGGCAACCATTGCAACGAGCGAGGATAAACCTATATAGCTCGACTGAAGACGGCCTGTAAATTGGACCCGATACAAGCCCAACATCTCAGAATCGACGTCGAACGAGAGTCGATTATTATAAATCGAGACATCAAAAAATGGAAAACTGATATAAAAACACAAAAGAACTGACATGAACACAAAGAACTGACATGAACACAAAAAACTGAAATGAACACAAAGAACTGAAATGAACACAAAGAACTGAAATGAACACAAAAGAACTGAAATGAACACAAAGAACTGAAATGAACACAAAGAACTGAAATGAACACAAAGAACTGAAATGAACACAAAAGAACTGAAATGAACACAAAAGAACTGAAATGAACACAAAGAACTGAAATGAACACAAAGAACTGAAATGAACACAAAAGAACTGAAATGAACACAAAGAACTGAAATGAACAGAAAAGAACAACAATTAATACAAAGCGACTGAAATGACTGGCCTGTAAAAATTTATGTTAATTACATGTACTTGGATTGAACCTCATGTATACAGTGGGAGGGGGTGGGGGGGGGGGGGGGGGGGTGGACAACGCGTGCTTCTGCGGCACTGTGGTCGAATTGGTTAAATAGATTTAAAGTCTTTCTGGAAGAAAAATCATCATTTTTCTTCTAAGATTATCCGTATGTATAGGTCATTTGGGCTTTAGGTGGTGTGATAATCGTTTTTGTTGGCCACCATATAATAGGTTCTAGCCTACATTAAAAATTGACTAAACAAACCCCGGTAAATGCTGTGGCGACGTTTTAACGGACACAACTGCCGTGAATTTCTGGGGTCAGTAAAACTTAACCTACATGTGTATCGATCCCATCCAAGTCACCTGTGGAGTGTCGTGGTCGGGCGGTTAAGAGCTGGGTTTTCTGTTCCGCACAGCGTGAGTTCGAGTCCCGGTGTCGACACGTGTGTCCTTAAGCAAGGCAATTAAACCACTATTGCTTCGTCCTTCGGATGGGACGTAAAGTTGTAGGTCCCGTGTGTTGTATAATTTGTGTATATATCTTTCCATTATAACATTATAAAATTGTATAATGCACGTAAAAGAACCCAGAACACTTATCGCTAAGAGAAGGGGTTTGCCCCGGTGTTCCTGGCTGACACCCTCTGTCTACGGGTTTCTTCTGGCTTACGAGCTACAGTGCCTTGAGCACTTTTGAGGGATCCTTGGTTTCATTACCAGAAAATAATAATAATAATAATAATCGGCTACAACACAGCAGTCACCACACAAAAGTGTCAAGTTGTAAAAGGCAATTTACGCTATCGGTGTATTATGTCGCACACTTAAACAGGTCCATGTGGGATTATATTATATCCTTTTCAAAGAAAACTAAAAACAAATTTTGGCGAATTGTATTTGGGTCGCAGTGATATTAGATGTCATTTTAATATGGGTGACATTTAAAACTATTTTTGGGCGCAGCATCAGCGATCAGCCCTTGTATATATTAAAGAATATCTTATAACCAAGCAAGATTATGAGGCATAAGAGGACATGAAAGGTGGCGTTGGGTTCACTATAATTATGTAGGCTACGACATGGAATTTAAATATAGTGCCCAATAGGGCACTATAATTTAAATTATTACCCCTCTGCCACACATCGTGCTGGGTATAAAATACATGTATCTTTCTAAAGAAGTTCGTTTTCAAAATGAATACTCTCTTATTTTCAAAGAGTAAAAATTCACTCCATAAGAGTAAAAATTCACTCCCACAGTTTGAAACTAAGGACCAGACGTTTTAGAGTGAAATTAATTCACTCGAAAAAGATTGAATCAAATTCCACTGAAATCTAATCAAATTCCACTGAAATGGTACCATTTTTAAGTGTGTTTCAATCTAAATTCAGAGTGAGAACCTCTCTAAAACGGGAATTTACAGAGTATAAATCACGTTCGTGGCAGGGTTACTTCCGCACGATCTTTGGACTTTCGTGGTATTATATACTGTATAAATATAATGTTGATTGTCATTGTACGTCTTCTGTATACATAACAGAAAGAAGAAAGTAGCGTATATTTTCCGTAGAAGTTACCTTGTTATTAACAATATTTCTAAATTATGTCATATACACGTGTACTTTCTAAATTCTAAGAGCCCGAATTAGATTTGAGGCACAATAACGACATAGCATAAACAGCAATCGTGTTAAATAGTCCTTCAATTCTTGCAAAGAGTTTTTATTATACCTCCAAATAGGCACTTGGGGAGACAATCCCATAGAGATGTACACAAACTTAAAACAGTCCTAACTTGTTTACCCATAACCCTTTTCTCTATGATCTTCGAGATTTATGCTATTTAGACCAAAATCTGTCGTTCTAGGACAAAATGAACTCCCAAATATCGTGTTTTAGGGTAGCTAGACACTTAGGGAGACACTGAAATGTCTCCCTAAGTGCCACTCACTCCTTATTACCTAAAAACTAATTGGTCTCCCCAAGTGCCTATTTGGAATAATTTTTGCAACTGATCAAGATCGATTCAAAGCAGCCAAGATTGCTAACAGGGCTTCTATCGTCGCGTCAGGTGGTCTGTGTACAACATTAACGTTCATGTAAATGGTTATTCGTACAGCCGCATCCCCAGACTGTAGTACAGCTAAACACAATAAAGAAGGTAAATTATAAACGAGATTTGTCTATACATTCATCATGCTTCCAACAGGTATTTTATTATTCTTTTATTTTATTTCGTACGTTGTTAAACGCTCACCCAACTTTCATAATGAATCAATATATTTATAGGAAGTTAATGTTTAATCTTACCCTTCCTAAAAGTTTGACACAAACAATGACACCGACAAGCATAAAGTGAAACCCTATAGACCTATCCGTTTGTTGTTAAACGGTGATAAACTAGTCTGCATTCTTTGCAGCAGTAAATATACGTCATTGTGTTAGTAGCACTGCGTTGATTTTCTTTCCAAATTGTCGATTGCCTAAAATATGGTGACGTAATAGTAAAGGTCTACTGGAAACCAGAAGAGCTTCGCTGGTACCCACAGATATCAACCAAGATCGTAGGCCGTGTCTGAATTGCTGGCTTTGGCTTTGACTTCAGCTGTTGCTATGCTGTTGCTATAATGCCGGCGATGTCCACACTTAGCAACGGCTTAGCAACGGCATAGCAACGGCCGAAATCACAGCCAAAGCCAACAATTCGAACATGGTCTTAGTAGCGGTGCGATATGAAAATGAGACTCGTAAAGAACTCGGACACATTTTCTACTTTATTGGTTAGACCCTTTTACGTGTCCGGTTTCTTTTAATTATATTCACTTAGACATGCGCAGTATTACCAATGAGTCCGTATTTGGAGTCTGAAATTCACGACACACCTTGTGTTACAAATAGGCAATGGTCTCTGGGTAATTTGACATCAGCAGCGCCGTCCACATTGGCGTGACGGTCACGACGTATCTACTTAATCCATAGACGATGTTCGAATTACTTGGCTACAGCTAAACATTACGCACGAATCTATGGTAGCGGCTGCGGCCAATTACCATAGAATCGTGTGTAATATACCAAGCCGTAGCCAAACAATTCGGACACAGCCGTAATGAGGGTGCGTTTATGATCAGCCTGCAAGCATGTTCGATCAAGGACCAATGGTTCACCAGTGGTTGGTTTGTGACGAACCTAGCGCATGCGCCATGTAGTTACAGTGCGAACAACAGAATGGAGCTTTTGGCGTTGGAACATCGTACTTACACCAACAAAACAATGTTTCAACACGATAATAAATGTACACCGTAATATTGACAGAATCACAACTGTAAACAAATGTCATTGTTTGTTGATTGTTGGTTCCCGTTGCAACTATGCCATGACATTTTGCTATCGCGACAAACCGCGGTAATGGTCACGAATGGTTGACTAGACCAGTCCAACAATCGTCAACTATCCCTAGTTCGATCAGAGTTTACTATGGTTAACTATTGTCCTTGGTCGAACTTGCCCATTGGTCACAGTCAGTTGGAGACGAACGTGACGTGAAAGAGAGAAAACGTATCATGTGCACCACACAAGCCTCTCCACTAGAGGGCGCTACACAAATCACAAACAAGTACAAGTCAATTGAGACTTCAAAACATTTCGCCGTGGTGTTGCGACATGCAGGTAATTTGTTGATCTAGAACCGTTTTCCAAACCCCAGCTTCGTCTCCGCTCCGTTCATACAGTTCAACAATCGTGATAAAGCCAGAGCCGGAGTTTAGAAAACGGCCTGTAGAAAACCGTTCCAAAATACGGGCTAAGGCGCCCTCCAGAGACAACTTTGTGGTGGCGTTATTATTTGCGCGCGCACGACAGCCACCACAGCATAGAATTAAACCGACCACAATAATTGTGTGAACTGGGGATAACCCAACAAAAGCAAGTCTCGTCCTACAGTCTACAAACGAATTAGAAAGCCGAGGCGAATACTGTGGTGGCTGTTTTGCGACGCACGTGGTCAAGCTCACAATGAAGACAATTTTAAAAAGTGCCTGGCAGACCCACTAACGCCTGCCATAAATAATTACAACTACTGGACCCGGAAATATAATAATTGTTACATCAATAATATATAATTGCTTATACAGCACTATTACATTTTACACGTTTAACGCCTTCTATAAACCAATGGAGAAAAAGTTAAATTGTGAAATAGAACTCTAGCTAGTTGTATACACATACTTTATAGTCACAGATGCGAGACAAAAGCGCACCCATCTGTACCCCTATTAATGCATACGCTACATTGAATAAAGCAATAAACTAGGCCATTGTAGGCCTTTTGAGGTAAAAAGAAACACCTATTGGCAATAAACAAGAGAACCTAAGCCACAATTTGCGATTGGAAACCAAATTCTACCAGTCAGCTCATCTATTGCAAATTGGTTTTTTTTACCATAATGTTTGCACACTTTCGACATTATATTTAACTTGCAACTTTGTTTGAACCAGAAAAACCGCCAATCGAGATTATTGGTCCCACGAACAACTTATTAACCCTAATGCAATGTTATACTTAATGCAGATATGACATATAGTACGTCCTTATAACATTTTCTTTCAAATTTTGAGTCCTAAAACACTCCCGTCAACAGAAATGCTTTTCAAGACCAACGAAGGGGCGAAAAAGGCACATATTATTAAATGGGTAAAATTGGTATTTTCTTAAAAGCAATTACGACCAGAATCGAGCTTTCAGTTGAGGAAACTCGACGCAAACCATAATACATGCGGTTAATACGATACACCCATTATTTGTGCATATCAAGTCTTCACAATTAAACATGTGCCCCGTGACGTAGAAACTTGACGTTATTTTATACGTTAGTCCATGTCAAATAATGTTTCACCCCAATTTGTTTTCTGTTTCCATGACATAGTCATAATTCTTGATTTAACACTAAACAGGTTTTTCGTATACAACTACAATACATTGTTTTTTAAATCTTGCGCGAGAAATATTAGTGCATCGATTTCCTCTGCTGTACTGACCCGAACTATTTCCTTGGCAGGTCGTTAAACCTCCTCGACTGAAGCAAAATATTGCAAAAATACTTAAATGAGATATTATGGTGCCGTGCAATCAACAACTTACAAGTAGATAAATAACAGCAGTGCTTAATTTTGCCAGGTATCATACAATTTGACATCTTCACGAGAACAGAGTAAGGAATCAGATTCTTCAACACGCAAGACTAAAGCCTACACGAGATTTTGTGGCGTCTATAAATATGTGGCGGATTTTTAAGAATGGCCAAAATGTTCCTCATACATGTACAACAGTCGTTGTACACGTACAGTCGACACCAAGTATTTTTAGCAACTTGCTGTTCTGGTGGTTGTGGCCATGTTGAGACAATGTTGTGAAAACGTCATATCCCATATCACAGCAGTCAACCATATTTGTTTTGCCAGTAATTTAAAAGTTTATAACAACGCCAGAGCGGCTGATGTGGTATAGTTTCTTCAGCTACAAGAGCAAATGGCGGTTTGTGCTATACCTATTATTCTGCAAGCCACACGCATTATTTGGAACGTGAACAGAAGAATCCGCGTAATTTACATGATGTTAGAAAACAGCAGCGAGTTTCAAGTAATTTGAGGAGATTCGCCACAAATTATTAAGTTTCGCCTAAAGTAGAGAGAAAACCTATGATCGTTGAAGCATTGCACGGATCTATTCAATCATGATACCACTAACACTCTCAATCAAATAACAAGGGCCTCCCGCAAATTCTGCATATCAAAATACCCCCGAAATGTAACTTGTCCACCCTTTAAAGCAATACATGTCATAATATTTACCAAGGGGACAAAGATATACTGAACAAAAGGCTTAGTTGGATAATCACCAATATAACAATTAATTACACGATACAACCCTGCTATAAACTACGGGACAAGAAAAGATTGTATGATACAGTTCTAGTATAATAATCGTAAATATGAGATATCTGTCATCGAGAAATGTTTACTTTTCCTTATAATAAATCGACACGAGAACATCAAAATAAGAAGACGCAAGTCTACCACTAATTTGCTTCAAAAATGTCAGTTAAGCTTTGCTGTGTATAGCTTCCTAGCTTACTAAATGTCCCAATCTCACTTCTTTATATTTTATCCCATTATTAAATATATCAAATGTATCTTAACTGTACATTAAAGCATGTACTTTTCTCTACTTTCTTCCTTCCAATAATCAATCAAATCACCGTAACATGCCCTTTCGTCTTCCGACCAGAAACTTCGTTTTGCTTCTGTCCTTTTCTTAAACTGTTCCGCACCTAAACTTACTTCTTCTGTTTCCATACACAGGCACTGCAACAAGAAGTCTTATATCAAGTTGAAAAAAAAGTATGAAAACGCAAATAAAGTCAAATCCCATTTCATAACACGCAGCAAAAATGTACAAATAAAAGAAAAACTGAAATAACAACCCCCACACAAAAACAACCTTTCTAATTTCTATCTTCTTAATCGGGAAATCTTACATTGGTGTGATAAATCTCCACTCGTTTTGTTGCATAAACAGCTCAATAAATATACAAATAAGCGCCTAAGTGGCCAAAACCTATCTCAGGCCCCTTGATATTGGAAAGTCTGCTAACCTACACAACAACAGGTGTATTAAAGGGAATCAAATATCAATCAGATGCAGATATCCAATCAAACCAATGACCATACTACAACTTAAACAAAGCAACGGTGATACCACAAAATACAGTTGCATATGGTGCATTGATAAAGTTATGGGGAAATATCTTTTGTAAAAAAACTCGAGATGATTTCTTTCCAAACTAGGAAAAAACATGATGTGGCTTTTGGTAATGGCCAGAATAATGACGTTAGGTTACATTTGGTACAGCGTTGGTAGGATACGGCAAAACTAAGTAGGTCAGTAGGATTACTATGGAGTTGACAAATACAAAACATGAAGATAATTGAATCTAATGTTATGTAGGAGTGGAAAATGTAGAGGAACAAGATATTATAATTGAGGAATTGAGATTATTGAAGATAATTCAAACAAGAATAGTGCCAAAGGGGTGTGGAGATTATGGAAAGACAGGGGATGATCACAAGGATAACTCAAAACGAAAACAAAAAGAAAAATGTCTTAAGCATATCTACCTCTTCTCAATTTAAGCCTCATAAATGGGCTGTATACACACTATGACAGACACGAGAATTCAAAAAATGGTAAACACAAAGCTACCTAAGGCGGAAAAATTGCCATTTAAAGATCTGATTAAAACCACGGAAAAACAAACTCTCGGCTTCGCTTCAAATTACCTTCCTTAGACTTGGTCAGGTCAACACTGATATACCTCTTCCTTTCAAAAGTGATACCATTTCCTTTATTTTCGTCCGCGTCTTCCAAAACTTTTCCTGGCCAAAAGTTAATGTCTTTCGGAAATTCAGCCCAAGGGTTTCATCCATTGGTCACAACCATTCCTCCAACAAATCTTTGAGAAACTGGGAAAAAAATTCACACATCTCAACAAGTCAGAGTCTTTTATCATTTTCGGCTCAAAATGCCAAGAAGATACTTCTACTAAAAATCCGACCCAAATACAAAAAGAGAAGCCATTGCTTTAAAGATTACACAATAAAGAGATTGGAGATATCTCATTGGTGCAATGGCTTCGCTAGGTTTTTGCATTTTGTTTTTCAATTGAGAAAACCTCTCTTTTTTCTCTCTCTGGTAAGCCCCTTTAAAAGAACCAACCATGTGACTGTAACAAAGAACACATCTTCTTGTTTTAAAGGGATGCTCTTGTTTTAACAGGTGGTTCAGAGGACACGGTTGGGTGGTTGTAAGAAGGACATTTTTCTGAGGGTGTAATTATTTGGAGGGGGCACTCGGAGAACCAGATCGGTGAAAGTGAATGTTTATCCACTTGTTGTCCCTGCGTTGCCAAACTCTCGTCTCCTCTGACTGGGCTGTTACAGGTAAGCCATTCCTGGGGGAAAAAGGCGATGAGAGATGGTGTCAATTCTTTAGGTATTAGAGAACCGTCGAATGCAATTCTATCTAAATTCAAGTACTCTGTCTGTGGGCCTGTTCGTATTTCGATTATCTCCAGAAATGGGCACTGCACGAAGTTAAAAAAAATCGGCAGGTGTATTGCTCAGGGCCCAAGAATGTGCAGTTTCAAGCGTCAAGTTGTTTGGATGAGTGGTTCTAACAACAAAACAGGAAAAAACAGCAAAAGCAAAGGCCTATACGCACAAACATGGCGGTATAGACGTGGGGCCCAATGCCCCAATACAACACTTGCATTCGAGTCACTGCAAGTCCTTTAACAAGTCCAGTCACAAGTCCTTTTCTAAAGCAAGCCCCAAGTAACTAGTTGAACAATAACAACATACATGTAATGCTTTTAGTCAACACTTCATTTGCATGCTAGTGACTTGACTTGAGACTGGAGGACTTCTGATGGACTTGCAGGAACTTTTAGAGACTCTACAAGAACTCTGCAATATGAGAGCGCACAAATGATGTCCAGTCACAAGTCCTTTTCTAAAGCAAGCCCCAAGTAACTGGTTGAACAATAACAACATAATGCTTTTAGTTAACAGTTCATTTGCATGCTAGTGACTTGACTTGAGACTGAAGGACTTGTGATGGACTTGCAGGAACTTTTAAAGACTCTAAAAGAACCCTGCAATATGAGAGCGCACAAATGATGAGACTCTCACCGGTCTATATACTGAGTGAGGCGGACGTAGGCAATGCACGCCGCGTCCTCTCCAATCAGATGAACATGGGGATGAAGGATGGTGGTGTTACGCGCTCTGTTGTTCTTCGACAGTACTGCAAAGGCAAAAGCCAGACGGCGTTTTTCAGACTCTTTCATGTTTAGAGCACTGATACCACTAGGACCACTGGCGTAGGATGGGGCCGAGGCTGTAGCAATGCATGCCAGAACAATAGGCAGACAAGGGGATTTTAGTACACCGTTCACTAGTGCCATGCCCTCTTCTTTGGTTTTACAATTTCAAACCAAAATATTACACAATTTTTGGTCTCAAATTTTCTTTTACATAAAATTCAGAGAGAATTTTGAAGTATAATCGATCGATTATCGAATAATTTGGGATTTTGCGATAGGTGGGGTTGAAGTATTGAAGGATTCTATTCTCAGAGTGAATGTGCTGTTCAGAGATTTATTTTACATGTGATCAATCTTCTTCTTTTTCCTTTTTTTTTGAAAATATTGTTTTTTTGGCCGGGTGGTTGACATTGTCCCCAAGTGACATTTTACCAAAAGAGTGCAATTCTTTAATAAATTAAAGACGGACATTTTTGTCGCATCAATTTTCTGTTTTCAATTTCAAAGCAATTTCTCATTAAGTTTTGTCCCCTTGATAAATAATACATCTTTGTGTTGGTCACGTCGCAATAACAAAAAAACTTGCCACCAAATGTTCTCAATGTTAGAAACAGCAGTTCACTCTTCAGGCAGTTATATGTTTTCCTCTTTTTGAGGAGAAAAATAGTATGTTAGTCAGAGATACAAGTCTCATTTTAGTGTAGAAAGAGTCATTCATTGCTAAAGCCATTTGAAGGGAAAGGATTGGATTTGATAGAAACACAACATGGGAAAAATGTTTTGAAAGGCAAAGAAAGGAATCGATAATAGAACGATTTACAAACTCTAAACAATTGAATTTTGGAAGGTTTCAATAGGCACAGCACTATTAAAAAAAACTCAAGTGACCTTGTTACAACATTTCGCTCAGATAAAGAGTTGTCACGGAAAATATTTGTATCCGGCTTACACAATTGTTGTGACAGATGGAATTGGAATGAGCAAGCTGTTGTAACAAAATCCTGCTACAATGCATGCAAATTATGCAAACAAATCAGTAAATGTATATAGAAATCAATCAAAGGTTAATTATAGAAGTCTACTATTTTCACCAAACAATTTAAAAATCCCAGCTTTTTTTTTTTTTTTTGGGGGGGGGGGGGGGGGGGGGAGGAGGAGGAGGGGGGGGGGGGGGGAAGCATTATTTTTTATTAATGAGCAAACCAAAAAAGGGTCTTAACCCGATTTGTATATTTCCCAAAACAAACACGAGGAGTCAACTTCATTGTTTAGTGAAAATGAGCGGGATTAAAACAAATCTATTACAATTTTGTTCTAGTTGGTTTCTATTTTTTTTTAAATAAAAATAAAAGTAAAAAATGTCCCAGTGTTTTTCCAAAGAAAAACCAACCCATGCAGCTGGGACAATTTGAATTTATACTTTTTCGTAATTTAGAAAAAGTCTGAAAATTAATAAAATGTTTTTCTGAGATTCAAAAATTCTGATTTTCAACAAAAGTTTGACAAAACTCATGTCTGATAAACACCGACACTAAATTTGCATAGCACTTCTTGCTTTTCAGCAGTTTTTCAAGTTTTCAAAGTTTAGGGCCTACACATTCGTAATATTTTTTTTCTGAACAGAAAATATTCTCTCTGACATTTCCATTGATAAACACCAGGGTAGGCTGGATATCAAATCATGAAATTAACACAAAGCATGCAAACTGGAGGGAGCACAATTCATGGCACGGTGTACTAAAACCTCTATCGTTCATGGTATTCAATGCAAACAAAGTAAACAAAACGCAGAGCCAACCAGTGAAGTCAAGAACAAATCCACCAACTTCTGATGTCAACATCTATCCACTAATTTCAGTCTTGTATGTAACACTGTGCATAAAAGCAGTCAACTAATTCATTTAACTGAAGTTTGTGGATGTGTGGAGGTAGATTACAACTTATGATGATGTCAACATCTATCCACTGATTTCAGTCCTGTAAATATGTAACACATTGTGCATGAAAGTACTGTCAACTAATTCATTCAACTGAAGTTTGTGGATGTGTGGAGGTAGATTACAACTTATGATGATGTCAACATCTATCCACTGATTTCAGTCCTAATATGCCAGTAACACTGTGCATGGAACCAGTCAACTAATTACATTCAACTGAAGTTTGTGGATTTGTGGAGGTAGATTAATAATCTCAACTTCACTGGTGACTCTTTCAACCACTTACCATTGGAGCGGACTCTATGCTTTGAGTGAACAGTTAATGTGCAAAAGTTAATCTGGGGTGTGTACCTTTTCTGTGTAATGTCAACTGAACTGTATTATTAACTAACCGTAACTCTTAGGGTGTGTAAGAAATCACATTGAAATAGGTGGATTATGGATGGATAGGGTTAGTATGTGACAGAAGTTGCAATAGATAATATTAGGTGGACTTTAGTACACATTGCGTCTGAAAACATCGCACCAATTACACACAAAATAGTGTGAGTTTGTGCTAGGGCCATGTCGAATATTTGAATTCCTTTATTCCTTTATTCTGACCAAATTTAGTTAGTCCACATTATAGTTAGTCTGTGATTGGGTGCAAGCCAGCTAGTCTGGTTCTCTGACATGACAAATCCCCGATGTCTATAAATTGCTCTGTTGCATTTCAAGCAGGGTCAGGGAAACAGACTACAACAGCCTTTTTTTCCCCAGCATCTATAAGCACAAAATTTTACACAGTTTGGTGTATACACATTTCCTATAAAATACTAATCCCCAATTCCATCCAATTCTTTAAAGAACAGGAGCAAGCAATCGTTGTATATTACCTTTAAGTCTTATAATGTTTGACTCAGATAGTGGTTAGGTAAATAGGTTTGGCAGAAAAGGATAGCAGACTAGAGTTTTTCATTTTAGCCCTGTGGTTCGACATGATTCCATTTTGCACATCATCTTTTCACTTCCAAGGCATAAGTGTCCGCCATTAACTTACCAAGCCTCATACTGTATTTAGGGGGAGGTGACATCACATTTAATGCATTCCACATCCATATCAAAATGCTGTGTTCATGCAATGGTTGCCAGTGGCCCTATAGTGTCTCCTGATAACTTCATATTACACAAGTGTGATAAGGTTTGGTCAGTACGACTTACAATAAACAAATCCAAAACTAAATCCGTGTTTTCATTAATCCTGCAAAACTAAGACAGGCTTCAGATGTTTCTTGACTACCTTCACAACTCATAATATTGGTTTTTGTTCACTAGCTAGTTTTGTTGTATCCTTAACAAGTGAAAAGGTCTCATTGTTACTTAAACAAAACCAAAAACTGTTAAGCAACTTTAAAGGAATCGCTACAAGCCAACAGTAATTTTAACCATGTTGACCAGACATAAACTATTTTTTGTTTTGCCTCTAAATTCTCAGACAAGTTTTCCCTTTTTCCTTCAGCACTTCAGGCACAAAATAATTTAAGATTATTGAGGGCAGAAAGTCTGGTATTTCAAGCAACCTATTTTTTGCTTTTATATTACAACAAAACAAATGTGTATTTTAAACCGAGATTCACTCAGGATAAAAAAAGTACCCGACAGATCTGCAAAATTTAAAACACACACAAAAATTAATTAGTATAATAAATAAAACTTTCTAGAAAAGTAAAAAATTTAAGAACAGGTGTGATGCTAAAAAGCAACACATACATGATTTGTAGCAAATATGAAATCTTGTTTGATTCAATTGCATAATTAATAACAAAAAAATTAAATCAGGATCTTTTTCTTCTGGTGATAATGTTTTAAATAAAAGTGCATTTAATCTATCAACTAAATGGGGAGAGTCTGGTGCTGTGATCGTACTGCCAGTGTTTTGGGTACGTGGTCCATTGGGCGCTATACAACACTATCACACCAACATCCATTTTGAGAAAAACAAGAAACTATGACATCACAAATGGATGGGAAAGCGAATAAAATATCGACATCTCAATAATACAAATATGGTGAAATGCACACCCTCAATCACAAAATGTTACATTTTTGTTTTCTAAAGAACCAACTGAAGGAATTATCCGCATAACCAAAATTGGTGGAAGTGGGATTTCTTACTTTAACAAATGCATTTTTTTTTTTTAGGGGGGGGGGGGGGGCAAATATCTCTTTGAATAATACTAATTTTCATGTAAATTTAAATCAATTACAGTGTAAATTTGAACAAAAATTCTTCTCAAAGTGGTTTCATTCTCGAATTCCAGATTAGTCAATCGTCTTTGTTTCTTTCACTTGGACCACTTTTTAACAAACAAGGGTGCTTAAACAATTAAACATCAACGTAACACCAACTACATGATTACAAATCGCACAGCCAACACCAACTACACGGGGACAGGACAAAAACTTAAAAACAAAACAAAAAACAATTAGGTGTTGCACTTAAACTGGGCACCGTCAACATGAGTTTGTAACGGAAATCAACGTACCGTTGTCAAAGTAGAACCTATGGAAATCCATGCCCTCCACTAAATTGCCGAACGCCTCAGGCTCAAAGCAGGTCATGTGCGGATCACAGAGTTTTCTGAGGGAAGGAGAAAATATAATCATTTATATTTATGCAAACAGGAGTCAGGTTAGCGCAGTGATCACTTTACTCGTCTTCCACCGCTGTGGCCTGGGTTCGATTCCCGGCATGGTCCACACTTTGGATTGGCTTTCCAGTCCCTGCCTGATTCCGTGAGTTTCCCAAAATATTCTTGTGTGGTTTTCCTCCCACCTCTAAAACTAATTGTTTTCCTATTGTCTTCGATGCGGTTTTCTTCAGGCTTACGAGCTTACAGTGCCTCAAGGGCACTCTTGAGGTTTCCTTGGTTTCCGTACAAGAAATATTATAACAATATTTATTTTCAGACGTCTCTTTACGGAATGAAAAATTACAAAAAAAACACACTATCTGGGTCAACTAGGGTCACTCCAAATGCTTTTGGTTTGTCTCGACTCGTAACACCAGTCTATAACAGGTTGATACAGATCCAAAGAAAATATTGGGTTTGCTTCTTACGTGTATCCTTCAAAGTCTCCGTTGTTGATGACATCTATGAGAGCCTCTGTCACCTTAATCACCTCTATCTTACGTGCTAGGAAGAAAATCAGGTAGAAAAACAAACTAAAAGTTAGGCCGTGTCTGAAACTGGCATCCAAAGTAAAGCTATGTGTCTGCAGCCGACAAAGTGTTAATGTAAATATGAGTTTTGCCTTTCTGAGATGGACGCGACTTTATTAGCACTGATCAATCAGTGCTGTATACGATCTTGCAAGAAGTAAGCTTGCCGAGGTGGGAGCTGAACCCATGACAACATTATTACTTGTGCATATGGGTCATCTATAGGACTAATCTGATGGCAGCCATTTACTGCAGAAGCACCGGGCTCACAGGTGTTGTACTCTGGTAGTACGCGCGCACTCCAGGCTCCTCACACTAATAGGGTTGCCAAAATGGCGGCTGGTGGCGGTATGCAAATACGGTTCCTGGATGTTATTTACCTTTGACATCATCATCTTCAACCACGCTGCTTTCCTGCGATTCCTTGATGTCATTGTCCTTCTTCACCAATGTCTTCCCACCTGCTTGAAAGCAGGACAAATAAACGAGGTAAGACGACCGGCTAACATTCCCAGAAAGGAAAGATTTCAAAACAAATGAAGTGGATGTCAAAACAACACAACCAGAAACCTCACCTTTACACACAAATTGAGATACCAATTGATTGGACCCAGTTAGGGGGTTAGTTAACTTCCGGAATTCTAACCCTGATCAGAGTGGTTACTTTCCAAATTTTGTTTTGGCTTACAATTAAAAAGTTATTTCACTTCTGGGGCTCATTTCATAAAGCTGCTAAGCACAAAAACAATGCTCAGCATGAACATTCTTCCTTGGCAAAAACAGGGTTACAGACCAAACTTTTAGGTGGTATATATATATTGTTTAGTATGAATAGCAAATTGAGTTTAGGCTGGTAACTTGTTTTTACAGAGCAAGACATTTTTGTGCTTGGCAGCTTCATAACATTTGCCCCTGGTCTATGCTGTGAACAATGGGCATTTAGAATTTCAAAAATTGTAGTTGCCACTGTGGAGTCGGGGTGACTTATGGATATGCTGCTTTGACTATGAACAGTTGCGTTGATTTGCCATAATGTTAAAATCTGACTTGTTAGAAAAACTATCTACACTCCAAGATGGAAACAGCACCAGTAATTGAAATATGCAGCAGTCAAAGAACAAAACCCCAACTCTAGGTGATCTTTGGTTGTTTTAGTTTCTTAAGTTGGTTTTCTTGGTTTTATTTTGAGAGTAGGAAACGGAACGAATCAGAACCAACTGACAATTATCATTTGTTGACTGTCTGTGCATGATTTAAACTACATGGTCATGTAGTATCAGTGGTGCGTCACCATACAAAAACTGCCATCTGTTTCCCACTGACTCAGGTTGGACTCGAACTAGCGACCTTCCAAAAACTAAACTAGTGCTCTCTACTTATTGTTAGTTGTTTAATGTTGGGGGGCACTGTGACTGTTGCATGTCTTCAACTTGTATCAGTAAGTTTCAAAAATATTAACAAAAAGATCAAGCAAGTTACATGTATACTGTGATTCAAGCTACTTGGTTATATAATGATGTTTAAAAAAAAATAAAAAATCTTAAGATGATTTTTTCTTGCGTGCAGGATTTTAATTCAACTGCAGGAAAAATGCACGGCATGAAAATGTCTTCAAAAATGCAGCATAGCAGCCATCTTTGCATGGTTCCCAGAAGCCATGGTCCAGATCACTGTAATGTGAACAACCACATAATTGGCACCGGTCTAGTACAATTCAGACAAGAGCCTCACTGGGAATAGCATGACTGTATATTTCAATCGACAAAAGTGAAGTTCAGTTAGATGTAAAATGAAGGATTGTGATTTGAAAAAGAGTGCTTGAAGAATTAGAAATATGAGTGCGTGTATTTTATTCTAAATTATAGAGTGGTTATGAGTTGAAAAAGAACACTTTCAAAATTCAAGAATGAAAGTTCAAGAAAGAAAAAAATTACAGTAGATTCCAACATCTTCTTTGAAACGTTGTTTAATAGTGGATTTTGCTCTCAAACATAATTGTAATAAATATTTGTGAAAGAATAATGTTTGCAAATTTGGCAAATTAGTGCAGACATCCATCACAGTATAATGAAATCACGAACCTTATAACTAAATTCTGCTGTGCCTCAAAAAACCCTATATTTATTACCAATGAGGGCATAACAAATTGGAAACGGAAACATTTTGAGGGAATCTGTAATTTTGAGTTACACGTTAGAAATTTAAAGTTCTGCTCTGATCCAAACTGACTAGGAATTATGTGAAAGAGAAACAACATATGGACACCAGGACTCCAACCACTCCACAAAATTTTGAAAACTTAAAAATCAAGTTTCTAAGTGCACCTGCAGAGATGAATATTTAAGAGAGATAAAGTTGCCACAACTCTACAAATTCAAAGTATACTTTGCAGTTTATCTGTTGTTAAAATGGTGGTTTTGGGCCAAATGGAGTGTTGTGATGCAAGATTTGGCTTCTCACCTACTGTGGGTGTCAACGGAACCAAATTGGTTCTAATAAGGGGTGGTTAACTTGTTCTCTCTGATTGCATTTTGTGGATCAATCAATGTTGGGACGCTTTAATACATAAACAGTGGCCAGAGGCTATGTTTTTTTATGAATTACGAACAGCGGCTTCACACAGCAGGTCTACAATATGCAAATCAGTTGAAGCTGGTTCAATGCCTTGGCCCAACCACTGTTAAGTGTGAAGCATCTTAACTCTCTTGTGGTTTTTCCCGCTCAGCGTAAATGCTACCCTCTGTTGGCACAACCTCTTCCAATAAAAGTATTGGTTTTGACATTCAATGTATCAGCATGGTGCAAACAGAAATGAAGATCATTCCAAATGAATGAGTTAGTATATAATTCAGCCAATCTTCATGCAAGCTAACTTGCAAAACAACTCAAATTCCAAATAAAAAGAAGAAGATATTTCTTGGGTCATATGTTTACTCGTGTACAGAGAATGGCCATATTATTTACAGACGTGAACCTGTTTTTGACGTGATGCAAATTTGCCTACTTTATCTGAGAGACGACTTTTAGGTTTAATCCTTACGCTTTGACTGCTTTGTTTAACTCCGTTCATGTCTATAACCTTTTTTCTAGTTTTAAGGAGTAAATTTAAGAGTATTAAGATTTATCTTCCTGTGCCAACTTTTGTGATAATATGTTTAAATATACGTTTACTCTTCAAAACTGCACTGCAATCAATCAAATTAGGCCAGATTATATGTTGTCAGTACAACTATACGTTATATCGTACAACTATAAGTTAGGCTAAAGATACAGCTATTCTATTTTAGAATCCAAAGCTTTTCTTTAAGACATTTTCAAATCAAACAATCTTTTCAAATGTGATGTTTTTAGTAATCTTAAATGTTTTTAAGACATGCTGTCGCTTCAAGTGTTTTTTTAATGAGTTCATCACTTTCATTAGACTTTTGTAAAGTTCATAAAATTTTAGGGAAAAAAAGGGCCTGGACTGTTAACATTTTAGTTTAAATCTTCTGTCAAAATATGATATTAAACATAGGAAATGTCTAGGTTCTAAACTCATTGTTAGGTTTTTTTTCCATTAGAACTACAATTTTGCCCAGCTTATACAATTTAGCATTTGTTGTTAGCTATGTGTTTTATGTTATAGGTCCAGTTTGGTTAAAATAGGCCCATAGGATCATTTATCTTAAATTTAAAAAACCTGAAAATCTGAAGTCTGATGTTTGAAGCATTCTGATAGTTGTAATTTTTAACCCAAAATGTGAAGAAATAAGCAGAGGTTAACCCTAACCCGGCCACCTCGATCCTATCAAATCCTGGATGCGAAGGGTTTTGAAGGAATTTGGAGGATTGAGAATAAATGGCTAAAAGTGTGGGTTGATTTTGGAGGATGCCATGTGTCAGGTTCGTAGGTCGTACCCAGCATTGTTTATGTTCACCCATGCATAATGCAACCCAGCATTGTGCTTGATATCTTCATAGAGAACTGTTCCTTTCTCTATGATATCATTCACACTTCTTCTGAATGTCATCGGCACTGACTCGACACAAAGCAGTGAGTGGTGGAGGATTTTAGAGTATTGAGGCAGTGGTCACAACTCCACTGAACAAATGCAACAAATAACCGATGGTTTTAGAGGATTGTGGCTGAATCAAATTGTTGGCGGTTATGCAGGATTGAGGACAGTTCCTAGCCAAATGGGCCTAGAAGGCCTAGAGGGTTAGGGTAATCCAATGCATGTCAATGTTTATACTCATTATTATTTAAGGGTTAGAACAATTTTAAGTGTGCCATTTAGGATTATTCAGTTGATATTCAAGTTATTTTGGGGTCAACAAGTGACAACATGCCAGAATATTTAATTTCATAGTTTTTTTTGGTTTTAAATAGTCTAGTCTTGAGGTGTTCGTAGAGTGATAAAAATTGATCCTAATGGCCTTTCAAATGGATTCTAGTTTGCTGTTTGAACCAACAAGGCCCGTGCTTACCCTTTTCCGTACTTTCCCCTGTGTGTGGACAGCAATGAATGATGGGAGATAAAACAAGTAGAGAATGCGGTCAGAGGTCAGAGGATTCTTACAACAATGATGACTCGTCAGTTTCATGCTGGTGGCCATGTTTTTTCTTGAACATTCAGTCAATTTGCTTTGAAAACTTTTAAACAAGACGACCACTACTAGTGGAAACGTCATTCTAAATAAAACGATCTTTGTTTTGGTGACAATGACTTTAAATGATCAAAATAAAATTCCAAATAAAAGCTGACTTTTCAATTTGGCTAAAAATATTTTAAAATTAAAAATGGAATTGAAATTTTAAAAAGCTTAAAATGTGACCCAAAAATGCCTTATTGACAAATAAAGTGAACATTTTGAAATAAACTGACAGTAAAATCCAAACTATAAAAATGTATTTAAATGATTCAAGAATGAGGTAATGAACTTGAGAGAAATATTGCGAGAAAATATTTACTCAAAAAAAAATACATACCAGTGCACAATAAAATACTAGTGCAACCAAATTAGTTGAATATTAATGCTTCCATTAACCCAAAATTGAAGTTAAAAAAAGATGAAGGTGGATAAAAGTGACAAATGTTAACTAATGACCTTTTGTTGACCCTCATGTAAGAACAAAGATGGCAGCATATATGAAACTGATAAGTCCTTGTTTCCATAACTGATCATTGTTTTCTTCTTTTGTGATGGATTTTAAAACTGAATGGGCAACAAATGGCCAGCAAAAATAATGTTTTTGTTTTCTCTGTTCAGTCACTTATATGCGAGGAAATGGCGAGGATATCTTATCTACTCAACAGAATCAAATCAAGTTTTGGGGGAATAAAATGAGGAGGCTATCGACAATTTTGAACTAGTTTGAATAAACGGAATAAACAAAAATTCTAAGTAAAACATGATTTAATTTACATGACAACAGGTGCCAAATGAGGAGAAAAGGAATTTTACCAAAATTAATTTTGTGTAATTGGTGCATTCACAAACATGTGTAATACAAAATATTAAAGTGAAAATTAATTTTTAAAAATTTATTTTTAGAATAGAATAGTGATAAAATTGTTTGGAACACATCCAATGTTATAAAACCAATGGAATGCAAGTTATTTTTTGTGTTTTTTGGTTCAGATAAGTCAATATTTTTGCTGGTCATTTTGTTTCCATATTTTCCCAGCATGCAACAGGACATCTCTCTAGGACATTCTAATACCACTGGGTAAAAAAAAAATAACACAGGGGAAAATCTGGAAAATTTGTTTTGTGTACTGTGTACAAACATGGCATGCTCCGAAAACTAAATGTCAACTATAAAAATCTGGGGAAAGGGCACAGACTGCTGTTTGATGCGCGGCTACATGTAAAAAAAAAACCAGTTAAATTATATCAGTGTGGTGAAGCCTTTTATGAAAAGAACTACATGAAACAGTGTTAGTGTAGCTAATTAGTTTCACCTATTCCTAATGCATAATATGCCTTTGAATGGTGATATTTTTATACAGGTAGTTTAAAACCTTATCTCTCACTAAAGCAAAAGTGGTCAACGTTTTGAACATTTAAATCGATGTATAACATTTTTTACTTTCCACATTCCCTCCACAACTTGAAAAATTACATCAAAATGTGCAAATGCAATTTGGACCAAAGGCTCCAATGTTAACTATATTCTCACAAAAATTGACTGGAAAAATTATTTATGTAAATGAATGAATTATATTCCCACACTGAGCAGCACGGGAAGGTGGGGGAGGTGGGGGGGGGGGGGGGGGGGGGGAGGTGGGGGAGGTGGGGGGTGAAGGTGGGCGGAGGTGGGGGAGTTGGGAGGGGTTAGTACAATTGAATGTGTGGGAGACAAGACTTTGTATCTGATTAAACAAACCAAATAAAACGACTACCAACATTATACTTTGTTAATCTAATGATGTATCATGTTACGTGTTAATGTTAATAAACCCCAGAAAATGGTTAACGATTTTCTCCAATTTTGGTGACAACCACAGGCTAAACAAAAAATTAAAAAATTAAACGTATAGAAACAATCATGCGAAAAAGTAAAAAACAAATACATATATCCAAGTCAATCAAGACAAGTTAATAACATGGACATTATCCAAACATGCACTGGATTTGTACTTCACAAACACACACAAGGGTTAGGTACATGTACACGCAAGTCCTAGATTGGACAAAAACATGAGATGGGACGGGAATAAGCATACAGTAGATTCAAAGCAGCGAGAGATATAGATGTGCATAGTGCTGGGCCGGCGGATAACAGCAAGGTGAAGTAGGAATGAGCCACATCGTAATTACAATATTTTAGTCCTACGCGTAATAAACATGCATAATATTTGGTTTGTTTGTGTTTGTTTTGGGCTTACAAGTGCCGTTAGTTTTTGCACCTAAAGACTTCAACATTGATTTAACAATGTATATTTCACTTTATGTGTCAGCATAGCATATATAATAATAATATAAATAAAATAAAAATAACTAGTACCCATGCATTTGGCCATACATTTACTATACATGCATGTGGTGTGGAGCCAACCAGTGCAAACAGATATGGTGATTGTTTTTTTTTTGCGAGAATGCTTTTTCCACCCCTCTATTATAAATTGTCTTAACCCTAATCTTCCCAAATCCTTATCTTCCCAAATCCTTATCTTCCCAAATCCTTATCTTCCCAAATCCTTATCTTCCCAAATCCTTATCTTCCCAAGTATCTTCCCTAGTATCTTCCAAAATCCTAACCATCCCAAATCCATTAAAAAATAACCTGCATAGTTATTTCACATTAGTTTCAGATTCTGTCAAGACGATTATGTAAGGTCAGTATCCTAAAAAAAATCATCCAGAAATGTTGTCATAAAATATTATTTACCACCATTTTTCTTATCTAGACATACAAGTCTTCAACTTTAAAGTCGTTCGCACTTTAATTTCAGTGTGCAGGCGCCATTTTTATGAATTATCACAATTCACGAGCCAACCACTACCGTAAATAACTATTGGTCTGTGATGGAACTTGCCCATGTAGGTATATAAACAACCTCAAGAATGTTAGTTACTCAAGAATAAAATAGAAATAAAAAGGGAATTTGAGCTGGAAAAAAAATCAATCTTCATGAACAATTTGGACTTGGAACAAATAACAAAACTGCTGACAAAGGTTCATTAACCCTAACCCTCCTCAATACTCCAACATTCTCGTTTGTTTTTAAGAATTTTTGAAGATTGAGGATGAATGGCAAAAAGTGACAGTTGATTTGAGGAAGCAATTGGTCAAGGTTGTAGGCCTTTACCCAGCATTCTTTATGTTCAGCCATGCATAACGCATCCATTCATTAGGCTTAATACCACCCACACTGCTTCTAAATGTCATTGGCACTGACTCAACCCATAGCATTGATTAAATGAGGATTTTAAAAGATTGAGGCAGTAGTCAGCCCTCCACTGAACAAATGCAAGAAACAAACGATGATTTTGGAGGATTGAGGATGAATCTAATTTGTACATACTGGCAATATGAGGATTTTTCAGAATTGAGGATGGTCCTAGCAAAAAGAGCCTAGGGGGTTAGGGTTAAGCCCTAACTATAGATCGCATCAAAATGGCCTCTGCTTGAAATGTCAAAGGACCAATATTACTCGGTGTGTGTGTTCATAGCAATTACAACAAACGGCATGGATGCAAAACCAAGACAAAACAGCAGAACACAAGACAGCAAGACATAACACCCAAGACATAACACAAGACATAACACCCCAGACAACTACACAAAGAGGCTAACCTGATTTCGATTGCGGAGAGCCTTGGGAGGAGAAGGGTCAGGGGACAAAAATACGGGCACAGAAGGGAATAAAGAAATGTTTGGTATTAGGACAAGTAGACAGGAGGATTTGGTTCAGAGACGGAATCATTTGTGAGTCGGATGTAAGCATAAGAGATGATGAATAGGCAGACATCAGACATTGAAATAAAATGAAATGAAGAGAGGAGTACAGGCAGTGATTGGAGACGGACGGAAAACCATTAAAACAAAGGCAATGAAAAGCGTAACAAAACATACAAACGGGACACAATAAGAACACAATAAGAACAAGATAATTCACAAATATACAAGCCAGTCAAGATAAATGAAACAGATGAAAGATGATTGAGTCGAAGAGTTAACAGGTTGCGACAATATGCAGCAAATACAATGAAGAGGACAGAATATCAAATGTCAATGAGATGGGTGTGTAAAGAAAAAGGAAAGGAAAAACAAACAAGAAGATTATGATGGACGAAACAAGAGCAAAAAGTAAGCATTAATAAAGACGAAGGATGGGGTTGGATTCACAGGAGGATTTTAGAAGAATTGAGGACAGAAATAGAGTCGGAGATTATTACATCAACAAAAGCAGAAGAAGATGGAAAGGAGCAGGGGAAGGAGGAGGGGGAAAGAGGAGGGAGAAAGAGGAGGGGAAAGGAGGAGGGGGAGGAGGAATGTGGAAAGGAAGGTGAGGAAAAAGAAGGTGGGGGGAGGTGGAAGGAAGGTGGGGGGAGGGGAAGAAAGGTGGTTGAGTGGGGGAGAGAAAGGTGCGGGAGTGGGGGGAGAGAAAGGTGGGGGAGAGAAAGGTGGGGACACATGGTAAAGGAAACAAAGTGTGGCTGCTTTGTAAAAAGCTAATTTAGTAAGCAAAAATGTCTTGGTGATTTCAAAAAATGTCTTGGGAATTACAAAGGACAAGTAGATGGAAAAGGTAATGACATGAAAATCGAAGGAGGGGGGGACCTCTTTGAAATATCTAACAACTCTGAACCTAAGCCTTGTAAAGCTAAGTGCAATAAATAAATATTGAATTTAAGTTTTATTGTTAAATGTCAGATGTAAATAAGCAATATGCCAATCACAAAAAATAATCCTTAACAAAGCAGAAAAAAACCCTCTTTTTGTTGTGTGAAACAAATATGGACATTGTGACATGATTATTATAAAATTAAGAAAACTAAAAATGTTCCAGATAAAATTCACTAGGTTCTGAATTTGTGTTTTGTTTTGTATTTTGTGCTAAAACTAACTCACGCAAGTAGCCAAAAAGTGCTAAAAAAATTATTAAGTTATAAAATAATAACATGTACTAAGAAGCCATACTACGCATTTCCTGGTCAATAAAATAAAAAGAAAATTATTTTCAGAAAAACATTCTTCAAAATGTCTGAATTAAAAGTTGAAGGGGAATGTATGGGTATGATCTATGGAAGATGTTGGGCTAAAATCAACTGACTTTGTTCTTTAGAGTTTTTTTTTTTTTTTTTTTTTTTTTTTTGGGGGGGGGGGGGGGGGTAAACACATTTGCCTCCTTTGGTACAGCGTTGCATATATCGCTCATTCTGTCAACTTGTACTACTGGCTATGAACTATTCAATCTTAGGCCTCAATATGTTTAATTATAGTTTATCACATTTCAAATTGTACACCGGTAAAGAACTAAAGTGAAGAAAGGCTCCTTGCACAACTCCTTTAAATACTTGGTGGTAATTTATGCAAACAAAAACCTCATGCAAGAGTCAATTCTCCCCACACCACTCTAACAAAAAGCAATCACAATCTGTCCAATGAAATCTCGACGCTTCTTTTTGGACAAGTAATGTTTCTTGACGGTTTTGGTTAACGCATGCATAATTCTGCAGGCTCATTGCTAACTGTAATCCTGGCTATTTGTTGTGCAAAACGAAAAATCACAAGAGAGGTGGGAATTTTTGTTTAGACCCAAATGGAATTATATTAGAATTAAAGTGATAGCTTCCACACCAGTTTAGTATCACAATGTGCAACTATACATGCCAGGAGTACAGCAGTAGTTAAGTTAAAATGCAGCTACCGATAATTCATGTTATATTCATAGTTGTAATCAAGTTAATTTGTGAGTCATTTGAAGTCCATACTTTACAAACTCAAAAAGCAGGTCACTTCAAAGCCAATTATCGCTCACGCTTTGGATTAGTTGGTTATTTTACATCAACAAGAACCAAGTGTTCTTAAAGACAAGATATTTGGATATAAAATGTCTCTAAAAGGACTGAATCACAACTTTGGTTAAATGTTCACCCCAATGTGTAGCAATTAATCCCAAGTAAAGTGTGAAAACATTTTGTTACAATAATTTGTTAAATGAAAAATTCAAAAGTTAAAGGTATGTTTCTAAGAAGCATACACAATAGTATTACCCATAATGCCCAACATAATTTCTTCAAATTTCATAAATTCCATGTAATTTTTTTTTGTACAAACCGCAGCCATCTTGGATATGTTCCCCGATTCCCCGAATTACACAGCCTATGAGGCACCCGACTATTTGGGACAACTGCCAAGAATAGATGGCTGCAGCAGTAGAGAGTGACCGAGGAGAAACTTGAACTTAAAACAAAAGCCTTCCTCTATTGTTTTTTATTCGTGCAAGATGCAGATTAATTCTGGAACTAGAACGAGCAATCTGTTAGTTTGTCACCGAAAACCCCTAACCTTGGCTCTGGTTCTTGTGACTCAAACCCGCAGAAAGGAACAGTAGCGAGAAGTCAAGGCAGGTTCAAGAAATATGCGAAAAACAGGACAGCGACAGGAACAGAGGAATGAAAACAGGGGGGAAAAATAAAAGAAATGAAACAAAGGAAAAGAAATGTATTTCCCGAAATGAAGGCAATAAATTCAACCAGATAAATCAAAAATAAATGTGTGTTTCTTACTGGACCATTCTCTCATTTGGTACGTTGGGTGACGAGGGTGGGTAGATAATGAAAAGAAAGAGGGAAAACGAGGGAAAAAAATACATCATTTATTTAATACATTTCGGTTGGAAGGAAATAGTCGTTGACTTTTTATTCTCTGTATTTAGTTTTAAAAAGAAACTCATTAATAGCAAATACAACCAACTCAAATTCAGTTCCTTTTTTATCTGATGAAAATTACCTTCTGCAGGTTATAACAGAAATATTGACACACAATTCATTTTTTTCTCAAAATTAAAAATGAGAGCTTGCAACAATAACAAGCCAGTGACTTTTGAAAAAGTAACTTGAGAAATAACAAATAAAAAGATTTTAAAAAATCTGCCTTTTTAACTCGGCTTTGATTAAATAGTTATATATCTCCTTACGTGGAGTTAACCTATTAAACCCAGTCAACTATGGTACGTGTCCCTTCAAGTTTATTTTAAAGTTCGTATCGGATTTCTATTGCAGTAGTTTAGCTGCTCTACAAAAAACTGGGCTTGGACCTTCTGCCAAAGTTGCCAAAGAAACTGAGTAACTTACCTGTTATTGCCCAGAAGTAAAAAAACAAACAAAAACTTTGCCTAGATTTTGTTATTAAATTGACTGCCCCAAGTTCTTATTTCAATCCAATCCAGTCACAAAATTAATGTTAATGATGCAGCATTTCAAGTGAAGGTCAAAGTTGAAATGAAAATATCAATCTATATAGCACTGACACTAGGTCATAAAAGGTCAAATGCTAGGTCATAAAAGGTCAAATATTAGGTCATAGAAGGTCAAATATTAGGTCATAGAAGGTCAAATATTAGGTCATAGAAGGTCAAATATTAGGTCATAGAAGGTCAAATACTAGGTCACGAAAAGTCAAAAGGGCAGTTCAATCAGGTTCAAGAAGTGACTTAGAATTAACTCACTCTTTCACAAACACAGAAACATCTGGTATTTCTTTCTTTTCTTGTTACTCCTTGTGAAAAGATGTCTTTTACAAGAACAAGGAGTTCTTGACAAATTCATTTTGGGGGGTTTAAGATTTTGTGACTGAACTGGCTTAAGGTAGTTTTCTACCAGTGTTATATGCAAGCTGGCATGTCCGAGAGATCGCATGTTTTCGGTGGCAGACCCGTACTTACGAGCGATCGCATTTTTTACGGTCGTTGAGGAAATCTCTAAAATTCAATCGGAGAAGAATACAACTCAAGGTGTTATTGAAAATCTGCTTAAATAAACAGAGCTTTAAAATGTGTGGCCTTTCAAAAGAAAATAACGTGTCCAATCTTTTAAACTAAGAAGTGCAAGTGTAATTTCTAAATGAAGCTAAGATGTGGTTTTTTTTTAAGAAATAAATAATTAATTTTCTTCCTAAAATTCAAAGATACTTAAAAGTTCTTCAACAATCTATAACTCCTCCCCCTTTTAGAGCTTGTGATACGTTCTCTGCCTGTCCACTAACAATTATCTGTTCTATATAAACAAAACCTACCAGTAACTTGGCAAACAACATATATCTCCAAAAAAACTATGAGGAAAGATTGCTTTTATTTATTAAAAAAAAAAATCCAGTTCGATATGAACACAAACAGAAATAAACAAGAGTGGAATACTTACTGGAAAAGTTCCTGGTAGCGAGCATAGTTGTCAAAATAGCTCCCTGCGAACCAATAAGAACAAGTACTCTTAGACAAATATTCTTCTCCAGATTCGTGCAATGAGCCAGTTTGTTAGTCCAAATGCTCATGTGCAAAACAAGATTCAACTTTGTTTTTTCTCTCAGGATAAATGAGGCCGATAAATGCACACTTTTGTGTTCCATGAAATTGGCTTTCTGGGTATAATTTCATGGAGCTGCTAAGCACAAAAAATTGCTTAGCATGAAAATTCTTCCCTGGCAAAAACAGGGTTACAAACCAATTGTTCACGTTATGTTTATTGTTTGTGACTGTTATTCTGTTGTTTGCTTAGTGTGAAAAGCACATCAAAGATTTGGGTTGTAAACTCTTTTTACTGAGCAAGATTTTTTTGTGCTAAGCACATTCGTGTGCTTAGCAGCTCAATGGTCTCAATGTGCTATCCAGTCAGTAGACATTAATGGGTCAAGACGATTCATTGGGATTCTCCTCACCTCCTCCTTTTCTTACCTTGAGTTTGCGTCGAGCGTTGAATTTCTTTAAGCAGTCAACGGTTTCCTGTCTGTGCATTCCAGATGCTACATGCTCTGAATTCTAAATACAACAACAAAAATGTTTAAAGGTGAAACACACCAATTGCAGATATCAAACATTTTTACTGCCAAATTATTACGAAATATCTTACTTATTTGAAAGTAAATAATGATTCCAGGCATCCAGCAAAATTATGCGCATCATATACATGTACTGTAATTGTTCTGAAATTGAACAACATAAGAACCACTGCGTGATGCCGTTTAAAAAACGAGCGCCGTTTTTCTTGCTTTTCTCAGCATCCATGATTGTAAAACTTCGGACAGGTCAGTTAAAAAATGATATTTATGTTAAAATACACCCCCCAAAAAAACAACAACAAAATCCACCCATTCGTGATCATTCAAGCAATTACCAATGGTGTATCATACCTTTAAAAACAATTTAGTGTGAATGTACAATATTTACTTTTGCAGGAATTTTCCAGAATTTGATGAATTTGGGGTTTAGTATTTTACAGCAAAATATTTCTACCCTGACCTGTTTAAAGTTTTTTGTTTTTTCACAGATGCTAGGACAAAAACCAAGAAAACATTTTTGTTTCTAGTTTGGATCACGGACCCTACTTCAGACGAAACTGATAGATAGATAGTGAACTGTCAGGTCAGAAAATCAAACTAGCCTAGCTCGTCTGTCACAACTTACGCTTATCCAGGCATGGTTAAGTGCTTCATTAGCCGTTATCCGCTTAGCAGGATTGACTGTAAGCATGCTGTCAATAAGATGCTTAGCTTCAGTCGTGACGGTGTCCCACTCTGGTGAAGGGTACTTAGAAAGCAGAACGAACAAAGACATTTATTTTGTAGTCCGTTCGGGGCAACGGTACGAGTCAGCATAAATGATAAGCACAAAAACAAATATCCAGAAATGTTTATTTATAATAAAATCAATTCTGTTGTGGTGAAAGATTCCTACAAATTCCTAAGCACCTTTCTTTATATTTTGAGCACTTTTGCTGTTTCAAACGATAAAAATGCACAACCGACAAATGATATCTTTAAGTCAATATGTCTGGTTCCTGCACTCACATCATAGGATCCAGCCTTGATTTGCGAGTACAATCTGTGTTGGTCTTCATCCCAGAAGGGAGGGTACCCGACCAGTAAGATGTACAGAATCACACCTGTAAAGGAATTCAACAAAAAGTACAAATTAAAAAGCTGAATTTAGTTTGTTGCTTGAGGTCTGGATTAAGGACTAGTTTGTCCAATCAATGATGAAAGTGAAAATATGGCTGCCAGGTCGTCAAATTATTGTTTGTTCAAACCACAATTTGGTCCAAACAGTCCTCGTAAAATCGTACACACGTCACAAAAATGCATACGAACAAGTTATAAATAACCGTAGTCATTGGAGCAAAGATTTGGATCACACCTTTAAAAATGTGTTCACTTCAATTATCATGATCTGTAACACATCCCAGTCTATGTACATACTAAGTTTGAACCCAATTGCACAGACGACAAGTTGCCGAAACAGCCAAATCTATCTTCTGGGGTGCCATCTGCTAAGCAAATTGTCCTTTCTTTCCTTTTACCAGTGCAATGTACACGTAAAGTTTATTGAACCATACTTAAACCAGGTAGTTTGGGGCTATGGCTTCAGCTATGTACAATAGCCACAGCCATAGACACCAATTCAGACACGGCTAACATCTCATTCTAGCTCTGTCACACTCACCACATGCCCAGATGTCCACAGCTCTTCCGTACGGATCCTTCTTCAGTACTTCCGGCGACAGATACCCGGGCGTTCCAGCAAAACCTGGCAGTCGAAATGTGACAAAATGTGTTCAATGTTGCATATAGACCAGGAACAAAACAAGGGAAAGGAAGACAAGATATCACAGGTTTGAGAAAGATATCAACAAAAACAGACATGCAACAACCATCAACATTTTCCTGTGGTTAAAAGAAGTGCACTGGAGTTCCTGTGGTTTTGAAGCTGTGATTTGTGGTTTGCAAGTATCACAATAATGATACCACAATTGCCCCACTGGGAATTCCCTTTTTTTCCTCTTTTCATCTGGATATAAAAGCATGAAGATGATGAGCCTAACATTCTGTTGAAATGTCCCTAAAGAGTTTCTATATGAAATGTTGCTGCTGGAAACCTCACATCAGGAGTCAGGTTGGCAGAGTGGCTTCTCAGTTTCTTCGTCTATCGCCACTGGGCCCGGGTTCATTCTCAGCCCGGGTTCATTCTCAGCCCGGGTTCATTCTCAGCCCGGGTTCATTCTCAGCCCGGGTTCATTCTCAGCCCGGGTTCATTCTCAGCCCTGGTCTACGTGTGGATTTGGTTTACCAGTCCCTGCCTGATTCCACGGGTTCCCCCTAGAATATTCTTCAGATTTTTTTCTCCCATGCCTAAACATGTAATGACCTTTGACCTCAAATGTCTGAAGTCATCAAAAGCCTCCTACCTAATAATTTGTCACCAACATTGGTCGAGATTAAGTCTGACTTTTCATACGACATCACTCAACAGTTAATCAAAATATAACATACACAGGAAGAATACACTATCATAATATTCCCTTGTGGCTTAAAAGACATACTTAAAAGCAGGGGAGATAAAAACAGACAATGAGCATACAAACGCGTGTAAACAGGAAAAAACCAATTGAGACTTACCAAACCATGCTGGCTGATCCCCTTGTAACTCGATAGCAAGACCAAAATCGGCAAGCTTGACCGCAGCACCTTTTAGTTTACTTGCTAGTAATAGGTTCTCAGGCTGGAAGGGTAAAAGTTGAAGGAAACAAAAATCATGAATACAACAAATGTAACGTATAACGCACATTTATTCACGATATCATCTGAAAATATATTATGACTCCATGGGTGTATTCAAAATTATGTTAAAATAAACTCTACGGTATTTCGTATGACCCCAACTAATACGCAAACAGCGTTCGAAAACAGGATTTTTACTCCCGAACTAAATGGAGGGAGAAATGAATGGCATAATACTAAAGGTGGTGTACATGTACATGTAGCTTTAGGGGTGTTCCTCTAAATACAAGGTAAAACATTCAACAAAATTGGTGACAAATTAAACATTTTTACCCGTTTTGCCTTTTTGCAGTACAGTACAGTATTTACATATTTGCCATATTGTCATGACTGGGGCGATGGGGCAGGGTGCGGAGAAAGGGGTTAGCAGTTATGCAAAGAGCCCACGGATACAACTATCACATTATAGGCACCACTCGCAGACTACGGTACCTAATCTCATGTAATGCAATCATGGGTTTAATACACTGACTGCCTCAGTCACACACTGAAGTCAGCACAGGCGTGTCTTTATGATAATCTCCGCATCCACAAACTGTTTAAGATGCATCCCAGCATTTTCGTAAGTAAACAAGCTTCCAATAGGGTGGCAGATAGAGGAAATAGTTGGGAAAATTGTGCCTTTGATGACATAAGCATGAAATATGGCATGAAGTCAGGGTATTTCATGAGAAAGATATATTTGGCTAGATTTGTCCTTTGAAAAACAATATAGACTGTACAATAACCAGCAATTTTGGAATTTGTAAAATAGCTGTCATTGCTTGTTTATATTCTTTCTATATTACTTCAATGGACAAATCTGTGATGGCCCTGTGCAAATATATTTCTCATGACATTGTTATCATTATTATTGTTATTATTATTTATTTGACCCAACAATATAAAATATACAAAGTAAAAAAAAAAGACAAACATACTCAAAATGAAAATAAAACAAATTAACCCCAAAACAAATAGGTATCAAATGTAATAATAAAAACCGAAGACAGAAGACAGAATGGGAGCCAAAAACAAATACAAAATATTACCCAGACAAATTGAATAAAAACAACAAGAAAATACAACAAAATATGTGTGGCCAGGAAAAGCAAAAGTAAAATTAACTACCGGTACTATTACCCGCAGGTATGCCATCCACGCATATTTCAACAGGGACAAACAGTTGTAGCAAAAAACACACAAAAAAACCCAATACAAATTAGCCCCATTAACATACATGTACTATTGACTGTGTCAAATGTCATGTTTTTATACTATAAAGAGTACTACCCCATCACGTGCTATACTACAATGCACAAACTGCAACTGAATATTTCAGGGTTATTCTGTGTACATAGCGTAATGAACAATAACATACCGGGTACGACTACCGTGCACATGTAAATACCACAGCAAAGAAATGTCATTATAGAGGCAGCAATGTAATTGAATGTACACATTCACTTTGTAGAATCGATAATGTTATGCAAGAAATATAACCCAATCCTGTGTACACTCTACCGTAAATATTGTCTGAAGAAATGCTTAACTGAAAACATCGAAGAGTGAACATACTGTCGCCTTTCTGTAAATTTAAAACGTCTGATGATACCGTATTTGATTACTTCCCCGTGCTTACTCAGGTAAGCGCGAGACCGTTCGATCTGACGCTCACATGACTTCTCGCGCTTACTCGGACCTGGCGGTAGTAACCAATACGACGAGACAGTTACATGGGGAAGTATCCCATAAGGCCATGCTAACACATGGCTGCCACGTCCTATGATTTTTTCTAATTCTGTTATTGTTGGTTTATTAAAAAACTGATCTTATAACCAATGGCTAAATTGAGTTAATTTTCACAAACATTTACTCATAAAAAAATTATACAATAAGTCACTAAAACATTCTAAAAAAGGAAAAGAAACATTTTTCATTCAAAAAAGTTCACACATTAAAAACGAATTCAACATTTACACGTTACAACAATGTGCCAGCAATAGGAAATTAGTTTGGACGATGCGGTGACATGAATCCATTTTGAAAGTTTTTTACGGAAGAAAAATACATGTTATCACTCTTGCATGTGGCGGCGAATTTACGTATGAATGCCAAGTGACCCGAGATCGTTCGTTTAATCTCATGTACCGTACATGTACAATGTATTGCACATGTTCAACCATTCCCCAATTTGCATGTAAAGGCACGAGTAAGCGAGAGTGAGTAATCGAACACGTCGTGAATAATGCAAAAACAGCAATTTTCTTTCTTCAAATTCCCACACCCAGGGTACACACAATGTTGTGTTTAGTCTTTGCCACGATTTTGTTAAACATTGGACAAAACTTGCATGTAAATATAGCACACAATTTAGTGCATTTGATCAGTAACAAGCCATTGCATTGTGAAGGGTAAATGGGGAAAAAGGGACAAAACCTCTGCCACCAACAATGGTACACGTGTACATGTACATACATGTATGTAACAAAAGGAGGAAGTGAGAAAGGAAAACGAACTGGCAGAATTGGGTTGTGTAAACTACATAACTACAGTTATGTATGTACATGGATCAAACAGGACATGGATCTAATGTTTAAGCTCGTATATAATGTACATGCACATGTACAGTTTCATATGCAGAACTCATGCAATACACCATGTAATTGTAATCCTATGTGCATTCAGTATTAAATAAACAGGTACTGTACCGGTACATTGTACATACATGTACTGGTACATGATGTACATGTATGCAATGTCAAAGTTCAAACGCGTGTTCTGTATAAATGCAATGCCAAAGTTCAAACGCGTGTTCTGTATAATTATGGGAATGATTTGAAATTCTGTACCCTGTGGATCAACGGGGACAATGAGAGTGATGAACAGGGGTCCACAGGGTAATTTCTATACATGTAGATGAATAAGATAGGTCTCCACAGAGTTTCACAAAATAGAATTTCTGAGTTTTACTAAAAACTAGGCATATTTTACTGTCGCACTCGGTTGCAAAATTATCTTTGAGCTCTAGAAAAGAATGGGTTAGAGTTATAGTCCAGGGAAGTACCGTAAATCTAGGGTAAATATTACCGGTACCACTTAAACCGGTAAAAAATAGCTCTCGACGTTGAGATAATTCCGTACACGAGAACAAAAAAATGTAGGATACAAATTCAAGAATCTGTGTACATGAAAATTTACATATTGGGGTGACATTTATCACTACAATATATTCATTTTTATGAAACATGTGGTTGTGCACCCACTACATTTTAGAATCAAACCAACCAGTGGACCCCAGCTACCGATAGCTCGGTGATTGTGTCGAAAGATGTCTGCACAAGACAGCAGATACCAATTTCAGAAAACATGTACCCGGTACATGTACATGTACATGTAAGCAAAACAATTTGCTTAGCATGAAAATTCTTCCTTCCAGAAAAAACAAGGTTACAAATTAAATATTCAGGTGGTGTTTATGTGACTAATATTCAGCTGGTTTTTGCTTAGCATGAAAAGCATGGTAACTGTTTTTGTGCTTGGCACATTTGTATGCTTACATATTTTATGAAATTGGCCCCAGGTCGTAAGTTTGCGTCTCACCCAAGTAATTTGTTTGCTTATAATCTCTCAGGACAACACTGGGTATATAGTGTTTGTAGAAATATGTCGACGTTTACACCCATCTCATCCAAATTCCATCTCATGAAATGCTATAGTCTTCACCGAGGATAATACACATGTACATGTATCTTTCACTAGTAGTAAAAATGACACAAATAAGATTCAGAGTGTTCGTGCATCATGCTTGTACCGTATGTCCCCCTTTATATGTTTGTTTCTTGTACACAGCCATTTTGTCTCTGAAGAAGATCTTGTTAAGATCAAAATATTAGGCCCTCTTAACTTATTTGATTAGTAAAAATTACATTTAAAATTTATCCACAAACATAACTAGACAATACATTTTTAGGTTGCATACATGTACCTGTACCTGTACCTTTAGGGCACAATTGTAATTTTTTGGGGTGTAATTTCCCACATGGCAAGTTTTTTTCACTCGTTGCTAGCAATAATGAACCTGCCATTCAATAGCGACCCCCTCAAATGACACCGGGTAGGAAAACCGTCTATTTAGGAAACTAATATGGAGGCTCAAGACCTTGCCTGGGTTTCCACGGTAACCATTAGGCTGCCTTGGCAACCTTGCGTAGCTTTTTTTTTCTCCTTTTCTTCAACGAATAGTGTGCGTGCTGGCCGAGCTCATCACTCATTAGAATGCCATACATCATTATATCCACCGTTTTCCCCCCCTCTATTTCTTCTCTCATTTTAAAGGTACAGTATACCATTTGTCAGTTGTGCATTTTTATCGTTTGAAGCAGCACAGTTCTCAAAATCAAAAGGAAGGTTCTTAACAACCATCTTGGCCGAGTTTTTAGCTCTGTGAATGCAGTATTTTCCGTTTAAAAAAATATTCTAAAATTTCGATTTTAAACCAACTATTAATGGACATTCCCAAAAATTTGTGTCCGAGATGCATTTTTGGACTTCTTTCAACAATTTATGGATCGTTGCAAAAGATATACTGCCCTTTTAAAGGTAGGATACACCATTTGCAGATATCCCCCAAAAATTACTATCATTATTAGGAAATATCTTACTTATTAAGTAAATAATGATTGTAGGCATCCAGCAAAATGATTGCGCTTGATATCTTATAATTATTCCCCAAAAAATGAATTTTATTTAAAAAAATACAAGAACGCTCTGCCCGACGCCGGTTGAAAACGAACGCTGATTTTTTGCTTTCCTCGGCATCCATGATTGTAAAACTTTGAACCAGCCCGTTAAACATTATTTACTATAAATGACAACCTTCCAAGGCCACCCATTCATGATCATTCAAGCAATTATCAATGATGTATCCTACCTTTAAGTCAAATCTGATGCTGACTTATTATAATGCAGAATTACAGATAAGCGTGTGAGAACATATTTTCATTCTATCTATGCTCTGTTTCTACCCAATATCACAAAGACATTTACAATCCACTTTTTTTCTTCTTCCTAGGCAGGGCAGGGCAGGGCAAGGGCTACACGAGGTTAGGCTTCGTAGGGAGACAAAAAAGGAGGGGGGTAAATTATGGTGATACACCTGTACATTATCAGTGCAGGGAGTTAAATTGGGGAATCAAATCCCTCAGTGACTACGCGCAATGATGGGAAGCTGATTATGACAGATTCTTAACCTTGTTTTGAAAGTTAAAATGATTTGCCTGTCGAAATGGGAGAGAAGTGCACTTTTATGACGTACTTATGGAGAACAAGTAGCTGTTTATTAAGGGAGAATTACACAAAGAGAGAAACATTGAAAAACTGACTCCAAGGAAAATGACATAGAGGAAAATGACATAGAGGAAAATGACATCGAGAAAAATGGCATCAAGGAATATGGCATCAAGGAATATGACATTAGAAAAAATGGCATCAAAGAAAATGGCATCAAAGAAAATGACATCAAGGAAAATGACATGAAAATAAGGTGAAAATGACACATGACACGAATCATAAGCAAAGAAAAAGTGACATGCATTTTCTGTTTATTTGTACAAGTTATTTTATCAGGGTCGGCCATGGTGGTCTGGGGTGGGGTAGGATTGAGGGGTGCGGTGAGGTTGAGAGGGGCAACTTTGGTCTCATATTTCACCTTCAAGTCTCGGTGTACTACGCTGTTTCTATGGCAATGTTCCACACTCTCTAAGATCTGTTGGATGCAGTGGCTGGCGTCTGCTTCACTGTAGTATTCTCTGGCAACGATGTCTTCGAACAGCTCACCTCCGGTTACTCTGTGGAATGAGGTTAAGAAAGACAACAAACATGACTCAAGTGGGATTTCAGATAATTTAACTGATGAGCATTTGAACCATTAATTGTTAGTACAAAAAAGTATGGTTCAAATGTAGGTCTTAACCCTAACCCCCTTGGCCCTCTGGCCTTTTCTGATATTTCTTTAATTTGTTTAGTGAAGGGTTGTTGACCATTGCCTCAACCCATTGAAATCCTCCAACAATCACTGCAGTGGGTCGAGGCAGTGCTGTTGACATTCAGAAGAGGGTGTGGATTTTTAAGCGTAATAATGTGCATTGCTGGACATGAACAACGCTGGGTACAACCGACAAACTTTGCACAATGCATCCTCCAAAATCCATTCAGCCTCAATCCTCCAAAATCCTTCAAAACGACATGGAGGACTTTAGAACAGGGGTGGTAGATATTGAATTTACGTTAATATTAGAAACTAATTGGAATTTGCCATTTGTCCAGCAATGTAAAAAGAAAAAATCACTTGTATACTATCCCCCTCTTAAATATTCAGTCGCAGATGTGTATCAGCACAAAGCTCCTATTCACTTCGCCTAACAATTGACCAACCCAAAACCTTATCTGCAAGCTACCGGTACATGTACCCTTGGGGTACGATCAGACGGAGGTGTAAGTTAAGCTGAGAGTAATTAGCCTTCAGGCCTTTTAGATAAGACGTCCTTAATCCAAAACATGCTTACTTTCATTGGGGAAAGTTACGCCAGCGTTGCGCCATTTACCAGGTAGAAAAGTTACCCCCTCGTGGTTACGCAACGCAAACACCGCTTTCCCAGCTTTCCGGTTATCAAAGCACGCGCGCGGGAAATAAGGGAAAGCTGTGGCCTTTGGCCCAACTTACACTAATCCATCAGTGCAAGTTACGCCACCAAGGTGGCGTAAATTACGACCGCCGCGGGGTAAACGAGCATTCCAAGGTAGGAATAACTTAGTATTTTGGGATTAGCTTAACTTACGCCTCCGTCTGAACGTACCTTTGGTGACTACACGTCATTTAATCTGTATTACCAGTGATATCTCACAGGCAGACTGGATTAGTTACAAAAACAAAGATGTGAATGACCAGCACGCTACAACGTAAGCTTCCATAGAAGGCCTTTTTGCTCTAGCCGACCTAAAACAGTGTCAATGCCCGCACCGTCATCGATAATTTAAATCCCATCTACGAAATCATCAGGACATCTTGTTTTTCCCACGACAGCTTGAGAGATCTAATGAGGTTAGCGAATGATCCGGGCTGTGGCTTGTCTCAGAGGGTGCTTGCCAGGCCAGATGTAGGGGGGGGGGGGGGGGGGTGGTTATGAGGACATGCTTGCATGAGCAGAGAATGTCATTCAGCTAAAGGACGGAGCATTTCTACTCGTTGTCTGACTGTTAATATTATACATGAAAATTCTGGGAGGAGGAGGAATAATAATAGCATTAGCAGGATCCACTGAAGAGATTATAAAGAAAAGCTGAGGAACATTGCCGGACAGCTTTTCTTGAAATGTCAGAAAGTAATGGCTGCATTACTAATATGAAAATACCGAGAAGAGGGAGAATAATAATAGCAGCGTCTTTGAGGGGAAGCCAAGGACAGCCTTTCTTGAAATATCACAAAGTAACAGATACATTACTACATATAAATGTGACAAATTGGCAGTCACACACATACCGGTACGTACAGTACATTGTGCAGTCAAGTAAGGTATTTCATAATAATTCAATAATTTTGTTGTTTGACGTTTGCAAATGTTAAATATATTACCTTTAAACAATCTACTGAAAAACACGAACTAAATCTTATCAAGTCACATTCAGAAGTTTGTGTACATGTACTGGTACAGCCGACCTACGACTGACCCTAAGTGTACTTTTCCCCTACCGAGAGGCGCCAGCCCCCCATTTGATTGTGGCCAGCGGGTGCCACGTCTGAGTGGGTAAGGATTGGGGTCAAAAGCCTCCGTCATGGGGATGAACAGGCGCCGGGTTGGGGAAGACAAGAGGGGCTGGACACTAGCGAGAAGCTCAAAATGGCAAAGGGGAACAAAATTAAACGGCAGTAATAAAATTATACATTTATGTTTAGAATCTTATTTATTCATTATATCATCACCATCAGCAGACACTCCGTGCGCCACCCGCGCGGATTTCACAGAACCGGGTAATTTCCATTTTCATAAACTGACACCCAAGCACCGAGGGTGCGCGTGCTATGCACATTGTTATTTTTATGAACTGAACTGAAACCCGTCTTAATTTTACAATTTTAAAAGTTTTCAGTTAATTCCTTGGTAATCCCACCAGTATACGGAAGGAATAGATTATTTTCAATGCTTTTAAAGCACTTTTCTCCTCATCATATATCCGCAACATGCTCAGGTGTCAGTTCGTAAACAAAAAAATTCTTCTCTTGCGAACCACTACCCAATGTGTGTGTGCACTTCGGTGTGAGTTTGTGAAACCAAAATTTACCCAGTGCACGATTTAACCACTACCCGATGTGTGTGTGCACACTTCGGTGTGAGTTTATGAAAACAAAATGTACCCAGTGCACGGTTTCACAAACTGACACCCAGGAGCGTGCGAGTGTCAGTTCATGATGACGTTGACGATATTTTTTAAATTTTTGTTTATTATAATTTTTGTTTGGGTCGGAGGTGTTAGGTATAAGGAACTGTAAACATTGGAGTTCTGAATAGCAAAGGGCAGAAAATGTCTTATTAAAATAGTAAAAAATATTTTAAAAAGAAAAAAAAGTTTTTTGTTCAGGCTTTTTTTTTTATCCCAAAGCAATTTTCATATAAAACATAATTAACATGTAATTAACATGTAATTAACATATGGTGGCCATATTGCCTTAAATGATGATGTCACTGATTCTGGGGCCAAAGACGACGGCGTCTGTATTTGTACACAGAAGGAATACATGCGATTCATTCCACTGGACTAAGTGTGTTAATGTAAGATAGGACTAGACTGAGGAAATAAATGTGTTTGATTTTCTAAAACTGGCTCGATCCACCCTAGGCCACAAACTTATCAATCACCCCTAGTATGTTGCAAGTAAGAATTTGTCACTGACATCAACCACAATATCATTGCATAAATTTCATATTAATCACTTCAGCCATAGCGTTGTAAAAATACATACATGTACAGTGTAATATGTTAAATATTAGTTATACTCACAAGTCAAATACTAGGTAATGAAAATTTTCTTCAGGAATGCTGTCGTGCAGGCGAACTGAAAACGAAACAGAGAAATGTTTTTTAGTAAATATATATCAGCTGCTAGACTTCAGGCACAAAAACTGCTAAACACCAATTTCATTAAAAAAAAATGATTTTAACGAGTTGTGATTGCTTGGCACAAGTGCACGAACTGATAGTAAACTATTACGGTCATAAAAATATGTTGGGAAACCAGACAACAAGACAGACAAATAATGTACACATTGTACAGTTCAAGTTATTCATAAAATCACGATATTTAATTAACAACCAAAACAATTTTTTGGAAATTCGTAATAAAGGGCGATAAATTGGTAATATCAACTGCATGTTCTGCATAATACAAAATTTTAAAATAAAAAAAAAATCTATGTAAACTGGTACCAGTACAAACAACAATTTTGAAATCTATCCCTCTGTTTTGATGCAACACTCTAAATCAACTTGCAGGCTCCAAACATCATCACTGTCACTACGCCAACTATTTGTATTCACAACATTAATCAGTATCATTGCTCCCCCCATTGAGATTAATACAATAATTATGCCTGGAATTAAAATGCATCCCGCCAGCTTGCCAAAACACAAACAGTTGTAATCCCTTGTTTTAATAATAACAAAATTCTTGTACATAAGACGGTAGGGCAGGCCACTCCTTCCCCTCCCCACCCCTCTTCCTTTTCCCCCCTGGGGTACCAGCATCCCACGAATTAAACGATTACTCTTTCTGCGATATTTAATAAGAAGATATCCAATTCTTAGCGACACTTCCGTTGAGATGTTAGGGATACCCAGGGATGTTCTATGGCTTTCTACACAGTGTGAAAAGTTCAGGCCAGTTCAGGGATAAGCACGGACAGCGTGAGGTCTAATTTCATGACGGTTCTAAAACGTTTAATATTTGGTAGGCATATTTCTAATCCCCCACCCCCCCCCCCCCCCCCCCCTCCCCTCTAATTTACATCAGGTATGTACATGTACCAACATACATGCTCAATTGTACATGAACATGGATACACTTGTGATACTTGTACTGGTACCTTTGTAATTAGCTGATGTGGCTAAATAATTTAACACTTCAAAATCCTCCAATTTTAAAAATCTGACAATTTTTTTAAAGATAATATTTTCATTATGTGCTTTTTGTGAAACCCAGCAAATTAAATTACAAAGGAATAGTACAATAAAATGACATTAAAATTACCACGAATTATCTTGAAATTAATTTTATCACATTTAATTCAACCCTTCCTCTTGTTTACACTTCAATGCACTTCAAAAGTTGCCTTAAAAAAGGCCTTCTGACCAGTGCCCTCGAACAAAGATACTGACAATTTGAGAGAATCATTTAAGCCACTCCAGGTGGAGTGATTTTGGATGTACGGTACCACTGACTTGCCATAAAAAAGGTCTTATAGAGGAAGGGTTAAATTGTTCGCGCCGGGATTATTTTAACATCCCCGAGCCGAGGGAATATTTTTAACGAAACTCGATTCGAGGCGGGTTCAGGGAAGCACATCCACGCATTTCCTGCCTTGCTCGCTGCTGACAGACATTTTCGGCCTTGCTCGTGACGTGTTTATGCGTCACCCGTTTTGAATATTGGGCAAACTTTGCGTGTACATACACGTCCTCCGGCGCGAACTGGTTAAATGTCAAAATATAAATTAACAAGGATTTACAAAAGATAAAAAGTACACACAAAAACAACCAAATAGTGATCAATTGTACATCGACTGAAGCCTTCAAAACACCTGAAAATTCCCCGTTATGAATAACACCACAAAATACAAGTTTACCTAAAAAGACCCCCCCCCAAAAAAAAAAAAAAAAACCCAGCTCTTAGAATAGCATCCTTTCAAGATAAACAATACACGAAAAGTGCATTAAGTACTAAAGTATTTGTGGGCAGTACGTAAACACAATAAACCATTTGAATATTGTGGCACCATTTGAATATTGTGGCGCCATTCAACTTCAATAATTTTGTGCTGATACTGCATGGAGTAATAATATAAAGTAAACAGTGTGTGTGTGCGTTTGTTTTTGATTGAAATAGGGGACGTAGGACAAAGGGAACAATGGGGTCCCCTATTCCGCTAAGGTCCCCGATTCAGACTCGTGTGCAAATCCTATGGCGATCATCCGAAAACGTTAGAGTACAAACAAAAGAGGGAAGACGGTCGGACAATGCCCCGTCCCCTATTGACGGCATTTACCCACTTGGGTGTGTGTGTGTCGTTCTCCCAAGCAGTGACATTTACAAAGCGTTGACTCGCAGCCGGCCGCTGATGTCTTCTGTTTGGCTGGGCACGGACTTTAAATAGGTTGTGTGTGATTTGGTTTCCCACTTAGCCTCGCTCTGTACGTACACATGCAACTCAGCGGGATTTGAAACCTACCGGTACTGTACATGTACGTTTGAGCCTTCACCTAGTTATGTGGAAAGGCTCTTTTGTTTGGGAAAAATACCTGACTGAGTAGTGGGGACATTTTCAAGTCCCCATAGCGCGTTGGGTCTTCAGTAAAGGTAGAACAAGGTAAAATTGGGTTAGGGTATAATGAAAGAAAATATAGGAGACAAATTAGGGTGATTCTGAAAATTTTAGAATTTTAAAATTGAGTGTTCTGAATATGAGATTAAAGAGATTTCCCTTAGCACACAAACCCTATAAATTGTCCCCATAACGCAATGTACGAAAAGAATTGATGCACCCACTTGCAGGTTAATAAGTGCAGTTGGTGCAGTAAATGGACGCTTGCCTTTTTAATTTGTGGACGAGAAGAATTTATTTGTTATCTTCTGGTTTTATATTCTGTTTTATCTTCTGAGTTTTATTGCTGCTAGTGACTTCAGCGTTAAAACTCATGTGTATACTAGGAGGGCGCTGTTCAAGATGGAAGTTTGCTCTGATTTCCGCTCTGTTACTTTGACTTTTAAATCCAAATTGATCACTTTTCCTGTGTGCCATCCATGAACTGTTTAACTACCGGTACCTTGTACTGCTGTCCTTTTGAGGAGTCATAGATCAAGGTAGAATGTATTTTGACTTTAATCTACGAACCACTATTATTATCATGTAAATCATGTAAATGTGTTTGTATAATATGGTAGCTTATGACTATTTTTTTTTTTAAAGTTAAGAAGGGGGGGGGGGGGGGGGGGGGGGTTGAAAAAAGTACAGCGTAAGAAACCTCTGTAAGACATACAGTACCGGTGCTGTTGAGATTATACATGTAACCTATTTACCGGTAGTTATAATGTTATAACATGCTTAATTCCCAACGTGTCATTTGCATAATGTGTCTGGGCGGATCGATAAAAATTACCACGGTACTTTCCACTGTCAGACCACATGTTTCCAAACACGGCATTACTTCCGTGCTGTACTTCATGACGACAAAAAGTAAACGACGTTATCGATTCAAACAATTAGGGCAACATTTCCCAATCGGCAGGGTTTGTATTGATTTTTTTTTTTTTTTTTTTTGGGGGGGGGGGGACAAGAGTGGTGCAAACTCCAAGGAACATCTGTCTCCAAGTCAATGTTATATTCATGGTGTTTCTTTACCCAGATTTCTGTTGGTGAGTGTTGGGATTTCAAGTCATTAAAATCACCAAGGATAGACGTTTGGTGGTATCAATGACCGCACAATAGCAGATGGTGCATGAATGTTTAGCCACACTATTTCTAGAAGGATCACATCTAGATTTCATGTGCTTCTGCCAAGATCCATCAGAAATGTTTAGCTTTTGATTTGTGGACCTCGTTCTATAATTTGTGGTCCCTGGTAAAGCCTACATGGCCTTGTCGTACACAAGGATTTAGGTATTCATGAAATTACAATCTGCTGTAAATTAATTAACTTAACTCAACGTTTCGCTAGGATTTTTTGCAAAGCCCATGTGCGTACATGTCTCGTTTATCTTACCTATGTTAGGATGCTTCAGTTTGCGACATATACGAGCCTCTCGTTCTAATTTCTGCAAATCTGCATCAGAAAAAGAAAAGTGGGAAAAATAAAATTATTATTTAGAACGTACAAAATGAAGAGCCTTTTAACAGATTTGGTTGCAAATATTGCCAATGAGTAATCAGGTGATTTCAAATCGACCATACAAAAATATTTAAAAAAAAATAGTTTGAAGTTAAAAATGCAGCACAACACAGCATAACGTACATGTATGCAACAACCATTGGATGGTTGGGCACCTTGTGGATCTACGCGTACATGTAATAGGCATCCCAAGCCTCTTTAACCCTGAGCACCTTGTCAAAATGTTGTCTTATTTCCAGCAAAGGGACAGAAACCCAGTGGTCACCTTATTATTGACCATGAACAAATTCTCCCTCAGACAATTGTTTTTTTTCTAAGAGAGATGTGACCTTGACAGAGGGATATGTACTGGTAGAAAATGCTATTGTTCTAAACTGAAAACTTGTAATATTATAAGCAGATGCCTATACTACTCGTTTCACAATTTTGCTAAATATGTAATTTACGTTTGATTGGGTTCTCTTCTAGCTAAATTCTTTCCCAGTCAATTTTTTCCCAGCTATGTGTTTCAGTGTCATTCTCAACCAAATACATGTAGCACTTAGAGCAACTCATTAGGGAACAGAAAATAAATATTGGTTTCATACAAGCATGGATAAAGCTACAGGTACTGGTACCTTTACAATGTACATAATTGGTTTGGAATCAGATGTCCTATTGAGTCAGCTATAAAGTCATACAACACCTCTGCTCCAATCCATCTTTCACCTCAATTGTTCCATACCATGAACCTTTCTCGAACTTAATTCAGTTCTTGGGAATAATTTGTTTCAGCGGTGACTCTGTAATGCCAGACTAAAACAGGTGTAAGCCTGCAGTGAGACTTCTCTGAATCTATTAAATGTCTGCCCCCAATTCATACTGGCCCCTTAAGACTGTATGGGACCAGCCACGGTGTCAATTGACAGCACAGGGGTCTTTGTGCCCCAATGTCTTTGGCAAAGTTATATTAAGAATTTGCCTTTGGGTTACTCCACAATGTCAAGCCAGATTATGCAATTGTGCCACAACTTAACATTCGGTATATTTACAGTGAATGCGCCACGCTTCTGTAGTGAAGAATAGACGATCCGTATTCACCTTATAAAAGAAAGTCTAGATTTAGTCAATATTGCGGGAAAAAATGGCTTTCACTACGTACTAGATAATAAACAGCAAATTCAGATTCTATCTTTGAAATTCAAGCAAGAATTGCCCTCTTCTTGCATCCTTTCCTTTCCCCTCCTCTTCTATCCACTCTCTCATCTTTCCTTTCCTTTCCCCTCTCCTCCTCTTTCCTTTCCTGTTCATGATCATGATAAATAGCCTCGGCTATTCTCCCCATTGTCTGCCAGAGCAACCAGCCTTGTTTGCCTAAACCCTCCCCGACGAACGAACCCCAAGAATGAAAATATGATATGGGAGAACTGGGCGACAAGCGGCCCAACGAATTAATAGCATAGGGAAATGGAAAGTGACACCCACCCCCTTTTTTCTCTTCTTTCTCTCTACACGAGGAACACCGCGCTATGAATTGAGAGGTCGCATTCAAGCTTTGCACTAGCCCAGATAAGAGCATCTGCGTTCTTTTGTTTTCTACTGGTAACGAGATATGACATATCTTTTAAAAATAAGTACAAGAGTGAATCACCGAGATCGCAGCATCAGATATTATTGGCATGTTGAAGTTATTTATAACCCAAGTATTTGTTATGAAACGTTCAAATATGACAGTTAAACTCTTGCTACTATACGTTGTACACGTGTCCCTCAATATGCCGCTAGGTTGCTCGGGCACGTGAGGCGTTCTGGCAAAATGAGACGGAACTGGGCACTAGACATAGTGGAGAAAACTGCAAAATAATTAAAAATTGATTTTAATTAATTATTGATATTTGTAATTTTGTATACATGTATACTTTGTATACTATGCATGTCTACTAAACATATATTTTAAGAAATAGTATAGAAGTAGTGGAATAAAAGTATTTTTTAAGGAAAAACATCAGATATTTTTCAATATCACATACATGTACGTACAAAACTCAAAACTGCGTAATGCGTAACAGCATTATAAGAAGCCAGGGGGTTTATCGGGCATAACCATGTACTAGTACTACAGTAAATTCAACAAACTCAAAGAGCCTTTTCAAATCCCTGGTTTCGTCTCTTTCTTTGTCATAAGGCGATTTTAGATTCCTAGTTGCGATATCTCCAGCCACATTATGATGCCTGATATGCTTCAGAAACATTCAATCGATTGATGTGAAACCAAAAGTGAAACTATTATTTGCCTTTATACATGTACATGTATCTATTTGCTTCTCAGTGATTTGGAATTCGGAGGCGAAGGCGAAGCTGAAGGTGAACCGAATCAAAGGTTTCGAAAAAGGCCCATTGTCTCCACGGACTGCATGAGATGGGCCAGATAAAAACTAAATGTCATCGCGATAAAATTAAACCCAATAATACAAGCCAAAGTCATATTTGTATAATGTACAGTATGCAGGTACATGTACATGTATGCAGTCCTGCAGTTTACATAAAGGGTGTTCGTTGTTTGCTGTCAACATTATATGGGTGTTTAGCTAGTGGTACATAGCATGCTTATCTCGGCTTGCACAAAACGGGATACCATAGTCCCTGATTTCTGACAGTGCTATGACTATTAAAGTTTTCCGATGATATGAATCGCATACGTGATGTAAGGCAACGTTCATTTATCGCCCTTACCCACGACCACACAAGAAACACCTGCTAAAGGACACCTGCCATTATGGGCTGCCCTTTTCCTATTGGAAATTCGTTGCAAACTTAAAAACTATGAAAACACCAATCTGCTGAGCAGAAAAAAAATTCTGCTGAGCAGAAAGGAAATTCTGCTAAACAGAAAAGAAATTCTGCTGAGCAGAAAGAAAATCCACCAGATTGTTTATGACTTTCGACTGTAGATCTTGGTAGGGAAACTGCAACTGCGTATTCCATGCAATCAAGCACGCTTGTTGCTCCAAATGTGTTTAAAATACACCGCAGACTCTGCGCGTTATGCAAGTTGACACTAAAAATGCCGATGCACGTCGCTGATCTATAGGAAATGACTTCATTTGAGAGAGACCTACGGTATTACATGTAATTGTGACATGTAAACGTACTTGGCACCTGACCACTGGATCCCCATCCTTTCATTTTATGCTAATCACCTTGCCCGAGTCCGGTTGCCTGATCAAGGATCAAGTTTGTAACGGGACGGCCATGAATTTGAACAAATGCATTTTAAACCTCTGCATCTGAATATCAGGTACGGAACTGTGGCAGGTGTTGTGCATGCACGGAGAAATTTAGATTTCAGTTGTATAAAGTTCCTTATCTTGTAGGAATGGCAGAAATACGAAAAATTGCCGGCAAGCTTTTGGTGCACCACACTTTCTTTAGGGCAATGTTGTTATGTACATGTATGTAGGTTGTATTTTAGACAATTCTATGTTCATCCAATCAGGGGAGCATCACACGCATGACCAAAATACGCAGTCTGCCTCAAGTGCCGGTACACGTACCGGTACATGTTGTACGTAATGCCTACATTACATACTGTACATGTACTCTTACAAAACAATTTTGATAAATTTTTTGAAATCTATTATGGCACAATGAAGTGTATACTTTCTTAGTGGTAATACCGTAGAATCTTGAGAACTACATGTACACGTGTAAGGCCAGAGGTCCATATTTTATTAAAATTGATCTATAAATACTACAGTACAATGCGTGCAGATGTCCTGTTTTGTTCACTCGATCTCAGGAAAAGGAATAACAATTTGTTTTTAGATTATAGCTGATGTCTTGAATAATGGCATCTAGTGTCAACACAGGGTACATGTACATGTATACCTGAAGGTACATTTACAGTAGGCCTAATTTTAGAATGTACAAAAATGTAGAACTGCTGGATTCCAGACAACCTACCGTAGCCAACAAATTGTTGGCATAAAATATTTTCACCTAAACTGTTTTGCCCTTGCTAAAAAAAACACCAATAATTTCCATGTCTTCACGAGAAGTTTATTCATTCTTCAACCAAACACGATAAATTCTTGAACCCTTACATGTACATGTATACACAATGTACATGTGTACAAGTGTGTGAATATTTGTATTGAAAATGATGGCTTGCACTATAGGATTAAACAGAAAATACCCCTCTTATATTACTTAATATAAAAGTGTCGCTACTTGATTCCTATAAAAAGCTACACGTAAGTACCCTGTATCTACTGGTATACCAAGCAAAATATAGCTTTCTATTCAAACTGATTTTGGCTGGATTCTGACTGAGCATTAAATACTTTCTGTTCAAATAGAATGTTTGCTGTACTGTACAAAAAAGGAGAGGCTGCTTTTGGGGGCAAAACAACTTCAGTTTTACTCTATCTCCAACACACCTGTACTGTAGTACCACTACTCCGATTATCTAGCATTATAAGAAGATAAGGCCAACATGTAATAATGTATGCTTGCTTGCAATGCAGGTAATAAGCATAAATTATTACAAAAAAGCTCAGCCCAGCTGCATTAGCAATTACACATTTTTGCCTTATAAACCAGCAAAAAATGTACACATGCAATCGAACATACTGTACGTATGCAGTCTGTTGACAGATGTATGTACTGTTACATATTACTTTCCTCTGTACTCTGCTTATACTATAGTGGGGCAGATACATGTAGGAATTGTGCCTTCGATTGTTACAAGCATGACATTTGGCAAACGGTCAAAGTATGTGACGAGACGAGAACATATTTGGTTTTAGGGCCATCACAGATTTGTCTATCGGGAAAAAAAAAATTAGGTAGAATAATATGCTTTAATTTTTTTTTTACAACAAAAGTAATCAAATTGGCTGCCTTTTCCTGTTATTCTAACTATATTTCTTTAACCCTAACTCCTTACACAACAAAGGAAGTTGGAGGATTTTGAAGGAATTGTATTGTTCAATAACAATGGTGAGGGAGTTAGGGTTAAAGGACAATTCTGCGTAGGACCTAACCTACCGGTATGTACCGGTACATGTATCCAAATATATTTCTCATGACATGTATACACGTACATTTGTACGTGAGACTGTGTGCTAAATTCATTGCTTTTGATCATCAAAGACACAATCCCATCACAATCCGGTACATGTACTGTATTCAGTTGGAAAAATTATGCTTTGATGCACACGACAATACATCACTAAACTGCCCTGTACTGGTTTATGTACATAAATCATCCTTGATCGATTACAAGTACGGATTGCTAGCCGAGACCGTTCCGGCACATGTCAAATATAACGCTCGGTTCCAATTCCGCAAACAAAATGTGTGCGGGCGGCGTGCAAATCAAGCGAAATGATGTATAAATGAAGAGATGGCTGACCTTTTGATGAAATCAGGCACAAAAAAGTGCGGGATTGGAAATGAACCGGGGAAATAATGAACAATTTAGCCTTGTACATGTAGCATAAACCGGTACCTTACGATTTGTGCCAAATTTGAATATTTGAATTGTTTGAAATCAAAATTACTTATTCGAATACATGCAACAGAAAAAAACAGCACAAATACGAAATAGTCTTAACCAGTTCGCGCCGGATGACGTATATAAACGCAAAAATTGTCCCAGATTCAAAACGGATGACGGATAAACACGCCAAGTTCAAGTTCGGAAATGTATGTTAGCAGCGGGCAAGGCCGGAAATGCGTGGGCGTGCTTCCCGGCACTATCAGCCTGAACACGCTTCAGATTGAGTTTCGTTAAAAATAATCCCGCCCGTGGGCTCGGCGATGTTAAAATAATCCCGGCGCGAACTGGTTAAGGAACGGCAGCTATTTTAGGTTTAATAGCTTTGAAATAATTGATTTACATGTATCAATATTCTATTTGATCTATAAATTTGATCTACGTATATCAATATTCATCAACGTTCATTATTATAAACAAAATTCTGATTATTTTATAACCCAAATTAGATATTTAGATTACTATATAAAACATGGGCATGGCTTAAGATATTAACAGATTTTCTCTAAAAGGATCTCTTGAAGGTTAAAGTTCAATGCTATTAACTCTTACAATGTACAAACAGAAATTTGTTTATTGAAAAGTGAAGTTCAAGGAACCATTGGGCCAATTATTATATTAAATTGAAGCGGTTTAAATGGTCCACTGAAGTTAAGCGCTCCATCCCGCTGTACAAATGTATATGAATTTATGTCAAGCCCTCTTCTGTAGATTATGCAGTATTATTAATAAGAACCCAATCCATTTTTTATCTTGCTGCGGACCTACGAACATAGCTAGCGATGCACATCTGCCCCGGGGCCGATCTCCGCGAATCATCCTTCGTGGCGGCCGCTGGCAACCGAACAAGAGAATAAATAAAACATGTCAGTTGAAAATAGGTCGCTTTACACGGGCTGAGCCAAATATAAGCCGCTCCTAATTCCAACAGACCGTTTTTGGGGGACGGAGCACGCATAAAGTGGAGCACAAGAAAGAGGGCAAGGGGGGGGGGCATAAATGTGTCATCACCGCATGCTCGTAGGGTTTGATACGTTTACAATCTGCACGCATGATTTAATTTTTTAATGACACTTCTCCGTACCTGTCAACTCATACACAGTCACTGCACACAATAGTTCATAGAACATGCCGGTATGCATGCACTTTGCAAAACAAATTAAGGTATTACGGAGAACTTTGGGTACATGAGACTTACTTAATCATCATGTTGTTGATATCCGAAATGTGTTCAGGTCAGGAGAAGAGAACAATTCATGGCTCGGACCCTAATAGTTACACTGTCAGAACAAGATTCATTAACCTAATTCACATAAATTAGTAAAGTGTACTGTCAGTACATGTCAAGCTTGCATACATTGTACGGTACACTGTATTCCCTCATTAGAACGCACCGGTACATTGTCTATAATGCACTGTGTGGCTCCAAGATGTGAAAACCTTTTGTTCGAACAAAAAACGTACACATTAAACAATAGGCCCATTATAACTTTGTAACGGGCACCTATAAATTATGTTTTTCGTTCCATCTTCCGTTTCGTCTTCCGGCCTCTCAGTGATGCCTTATGTACCGTACAAATATAAATGCTCAGTTTGTACTAAGCAACCATCATGGACCACTCAACAAGATGGGAAATAATGGATTCAGGAAGGGGCTAATGCCCCCTTTCCAAATTTTGATTAATAAGCCGCACTTACTCTTCTTAGACCACCTCCTACTGTATGTATCTGTGAATCTATGATTGATAACTGCCATCTTGTTTCCTTCATACTTGAAGCCTCACTTAATTAAGCTGAAGTCTTTATAAATCAGCCCCCTCCCCATCTCCCATAAATCAAATGTTATATTCATCATTCATTAAGCTACTTGTAAACATGTTGTCCTTACACTAAACCCAGCAATATTGTCTTGTCAATGTGATGAGCACTTTGGTCTTGTAATCTGTTGAAGGTACATGTATTTAGTCAATGACACTGGACTACCGGTACAGTGTGTACCTGTAGTCCTTCATTCAAGCTTAAAGGTACCGGTAGGATACACCATTGGCAATTGCTTGAATTACGGCATCATGAATGGGTGGATTTGGGGGGTTGTATTTTATAGTAAATATCGTTTAACTGACCTTGGATGCTGAGAAACTTGCAAGAAAAATGGTGTTCGTTTTCAACCGACGTCGGGAAGTTATTCTTATGTTGTTCTTGATTTTTCATGATTGCCGTCTGGCGATCGTGAATATTTAAAAAAATAAATCAATGTTTGGGAACAATTATTATTATTATTAGAATCATTATTTACTTTCAGTAAAATATTTTTTGGCAAAATGGTCCTGCACGTGCTAGAGGTATACATGTAATTATTTTCCATGTTAAAATTTTATAATTTTTGTATTGCCAATAATTCTGCATTATATTTTTTCATATGAACATTGCAAAAAACGACAAAATTAAAAAATCGGTTTCATTATATTGAATATTATTTGGCGCATAGGCAGTGGATTGATGGAACTACATGTAGGTGTACAGGTACCGTACATGTACCGGTACCACACCATACCGTACATGTAAAGTTGCATATAAAGCAAGTGTTACTGTAACGTAATACCTGTGAATCAGTAATGGACCTCGTTTCGTACACAGTAGGTGTCAGTAGGCGCGATGAAGACCCCGGTAATATTAGTCATATCATTTTAAAGAATTTATCCCGGGCATATCACTGGACGCAAGAATGTGAAATGTCAGGTCGTGCCCCGGCACCCACACATGTATGCCGTATACCGGTCGCTGTCAGTCACATTCACACATTCACCTACAGGGGACCGACTCATCAAAATCGATTGCAACTCAGTGGGACCGGGGAAAACAGATATTTGTCATTATGGGTCATCGTTGAGACAATTGTATTTTTATTGGACAATTAACTACAATGTAGTTCAGGGGTTATAATACACTAAGTAATTTTTGTGTATTTACTATTTTATAATGACATGGAAATATCCAGTAGCATTTTTCAAAATAGTTTACCCTCAATTATTCTGTGATACAATGCTGGCTTGAATAATATTTATAGTCATTCCAGACTGGATTATGGTTGAGAATATTGTCTGTTTTTAAATTTTGTTTTAATATTCATGATAAAATTGTGTTTACGAGAAAAACCTGTGGAGCCAATATAAAAATAGCCTTTTGGAGCGATTGATGATTCTCAAGGACCCTAGAGAAATACCGTGCGAAGAACACGCAAAAAAAATAGAAATAAATAAAAAATCCCCTGTATTTCCCAACGGAACAGCAACCACTTTAACATGAAGGCAGCGAGTCTGCTCTGATCTGCTCAATCTCCTTTGTACTTGTCATCGTTAAGATCAATAGAATGCAAGGCGACATCAACTCTGGTGTTGACTTGAATAATTAAAAACCTCTTCCAAATGGTTTCAGAGGCATTAGCAAATGCTAATTGCAACGGGGCATGTCTCGTTTTGTGCTCGACGCAAATGGCAAACAGAAGGAAGCACAAAAGCAGGGTTTGTTGGGGTACTTTTTAATGACACTCCGTGTTCGCGTGAAAGGACGTAAAGGTTTCGGTCCTAAAGCGATGCTTTTCATACATGTACCAGTATTGGGGGGGGGGGGGGGGGGGGGGGGATAATGGGCCAATTAGTGGCTACAAACCTCATAGTTTTATGTTAATTCTACATTTACATGATGTAACAACGCCCCATAAAACAATATAGAAACTCTTTCAGTGACAAGGTACGGTACTAAAAAAAAAGCCATTATTCGTACATTATACGACCCGTATTATTCAGGTTATCATGGGAGGGCACCATCACTCGAACATACATGTACATGTATTCTACCATTTCGTACATGTACAACTTGTTTGTTTTAGTTATTACTCTAAAAAGGCACATGCACTGAAAGAGTTAAAGGTACGGTAGATCCAAAATGGAACCAATCATATGACTTCTGATAAAAAGCTTACTAGTTTTATAGATGTTAATCACATGTAAACTAAACCTCTCCCCCTGGCCGACTGTTCAGTCACACCATCACAGAGGTAAAAATGAATAAAAGTGACAATTATATATTTCCTTGTCGGATACACACTTTAGCCATGCTTTTAATGGAGGTGATTGATTTTCCAGCTGTTCCCACCACCAGTAACCTCTTTTGTCTGTCCATGTCATCTGATCGTTTTCTTTTTAACGAGTCTGTCCATGTACAAATGCAAAGCAGGGGAAGTGAAAGAAAGGTTTTGACTTCCTATGTTTTGACTTCCTAATACATGTAGGAGGGTGCTGGCCGGACGTGAAGCTAATATTTTACAAGAAGTGGATCGATGGAGCAACATATGTATGTACTTGACTTTATCTCACAAACCCAAAATTCATAATTGCATGAATACCCCCTAATGACAACACTAAACCTGCTGAATCCAACAGGATACAACCTCAGAATTCAAGTCATTTCATATATTCTGGAACGCAATCAGAATCACATTATGTTGGGTTACCATAGTTACTCGTATAACACCAAGTTGGACTCTGTTTGACCCAACAGCAAATAATAATAATAAAACAGTTGGACTCTGATCCAACAGCAAAAAATAATAAGACAGTTGGACTCTGTTGGATCCAACAGCAAAAAATAATAATAAGACAGTTGGACTCTGTTGGATTTGGCAGGCAAGTCCTGGGGAACCATTAGGGGGTTAGGGGTTAAGTCATAACTTGATTTAATTTAATATTTATACTATTAGAGGGTTAGGGGTTAAGTCATAACTTGATTTCAATTATTATTCATACTTTATGTGCTACAATGGTTTCATGCAGGCTCTATTTTTTATTGGTTGGCCCGATAACCGACAAATATTTGTAATAGTCTTCATGAACACAAACATGACCAATATTTTCTGCTCTTTTTTAATAGTTTAAGTGCATTTTTTTTAAGGAAGCTGTCGCACCAGTTTACACCGATTACCACTTCATCATTTAAATCCAATATTCTTCCAAAATATTTCTTTGCAGTAATCAAAGTTTGAAATTTAACCTGCAAAAACTCCTCTAATACATCTTAAAAACTCCTTTAATATGCTAAGACTTCATACCACTTTATCATTTAAATCCAATATTCTTTCAAAATAATTCTTTGCAGAAACCAAAGTTGGAAATTTAACCTACAAAGACTCCTCCTTTAATATGCTAAGACTGCACCCGTAATAAGCAGAAACCAATTCACCCGGGCCAGCCGGCCGGCCGGCCGAGTGCAGCATGACAGCCTATCATCATAACGCCGCTATCCCCACCATTAAACATGCAGGAAATGTACACAAAGATTGGTTGGCCTCCCATAAATGCCGTATACCAGTGAACAAAATATATATATTAATGGGCCCACGCCATGCGGCCTCCTCTGTACATGACAGATCAATATTGCTAGAGATAGAGACAATCGTCACTCTGTGAATTAACGGTGAGGTCTACTGGGTGCTACATTTTGGGGAGTGTACATGTAGTTATTATTTCATGAGAGGGTTATGGAGACATTAATATATTAACCTTAGACATCAGGGACGGTACGGTATCAGTTGCATGGCAAATTGAATGTATATCTTTCCGTGTAATATTATCCGGGGCTCAATTTTATGGCCCTGCTAAGCTCTTTATTTGCTTATAAATATATTCACTTCCCTTGGCATTCTTCTGAGAACCGCCTTGAATACTCAGGAAATTGCCACTGCTTAGGAACTAAACGATACATCTTATACCGGTACGTTATAAACCTTCAAACAGTATTATCTTTCAGGTAAAAATGTTGACCCAAATTTTGCAGAACCTCAAAGAATTTGGTTTTATAAAAACAAATTTAAACTTGTATTTCTTGAATTTAAAGTTCATGGTTCTAAAAGGTACTGGAGTGTACCGTAGATGGAGGGGAGGAGGGAATTATGAAGCTGGTGCAGAAGAGAGAACAGTAGTTTGGAAAAATCTCTTTAGTGTACAGTGTACATGTCCAGCAGTACAGATTGTGATTCATGTCAATTCCAATGTACATGTATGCTATTGATACAGTATGTGCACTATTCTCATGGCTACATTTATCATACATTGTAAATGTATGCATGTCTGGTATCCATGTAGAACCTACCGTACAACATTAGACAGAGTCTCTAGCACCCAAAATAAACTTCTTTCCAATTCTAGTGAATGAAGTGAGCACCAGTCTACACATAATTAACAGGGCTCATGATCTCCCTACACCGTCGTGATTGAGCACCTACATGTACTATACACTACACACAAGGACATATTTTGTTTAAAGAGAGGCCATGCTGCGTTTTCAGCACTCGGCTGCAGTATCCCATTGCCATGGTAACGGGAGGCTAGAAATCCAGAGCAGGCAAAATGCAGAATAATGAAAATGTCAAGAATGCTTAGGCGCTGGGGTGATCCGTCTCGTAGGGGGATTGCTTTGTGCGTGGACTCAAATCCAGGGTCGACAAATGGACGAGCAGTGGCGTAGAAAATAAGTGGAGAACCGTACAATTTGTACTATGGCACATGCATAATGCATTGCATGAATATCATCTGCAAAATAATCGTTCAACTGAATTTAAAATTAAATCGCACTTTTGGGGCTGAAAAAGAACTACATACAAATAGATAAAAGAATTGTGGGCGTTACTTGATGTAGTAGTACTATCCGAAAAATCATGGCTAAATTTCATTTCGTTTCCCATTCCCCCCCACCCCCGCCCCACCAGCTTCCCCCAAAAAGTTATTCTTAAATGCAATACAAATGTTATCGGCCCAAAAATATCGGTCCATGTTTAGTTACTGAATTATAACTTGATGTATTTTAGGGCTTACATGTAAAACTATTTTTGTAAATAAAACTAGAAGACGGCAAAGAAAATTCACGTTTGGAAAAGAGATCTGATTTCCTTGTTTATGAAAAGATATTGCCTTTTTGTAAACAGTCTCTATTGTAAGATTTCCATTTCTGTCTGCATTCTTCACGTTATTGTATTTATTTTATTCACTGGTTTTCTCTTCCTAGCCACTGAATTATGATAAGGGTTGGGTATAAGATTACAATCTCCTTTGCAAAGGTGTTCATGGAAATGCATAACATAACAGCGTGGGCATAGGGAGTGGGTGGGTATTGTAATGCAGCATGAAGCATTGCACTGCAGTCATGACGTTCATACACTTATAATTGGACCATGTAAGCCCACAGGTAGACATGCAGACATGTATGCATACTTGTACCTCCCCCTCATTTCTGATCAAACAGAGCCTATCAAGTATCAACAATGGTCTTCACAAAGTGCAAAAGTCTGTAGACAACTTTTACAGTCAACTATATTCCAAGTATAGAATTCCTGAGAATTCTTGAGAAAGAATCCGGCATAAATTCCCCAAATTGGCTGAAATTCTTAAAAGAAACTCCCAAGGGTTAAGTTCCCAAGTGTTTTCAGTCTGGAAGTATTATACTGAACAATGTATGTTTTTACAATTTAAATACTGCTTTTGGTTTGGTTTTTGTAAATCAATTCTTACAACCATAAGCACAGAATTTTCTGCTATTAAAAGCACGGATTATTTGCTAACAGTAAGCAGAGCCATGAAATTGGGCCCAGGTCTAGATACAAATATGCTTACCATATATCCAGGCACGTAAGCATTGACAACAAAAAGCAGAAAAGAAAGCAGAAAAGAAAGTGGGGGCGGGGCACGCACCGTGACGGGGCACGGCACGGCACCGCACATGCATGGATGGATCCCTGGTTCTGTTGGTCAAATTATTTTTGCATTGTGTCTGAAAACTGGGCAATAATTCATTCCTCAACAATGCAGAAACTTAAAAAATAATCACAAAAGTCCAGCAGTCACTTTTGGTAATGTTCGTAGGAAACTTACTCTGAAGAAATAAAACATTGTAAGCCAATGTCAGTCAGTATGAATTTCGTCTTTACCGAGGCTATAACACAATATCAAAAAAGTGGAGCCAGACTCTCAGTGCCACCTTGTTACCGTTCGTCGCTTGCTTTACTACTGCATAAGATCATTTCGGGTACGAGGTTGCTGCACCGCGTCGCGGTTAAAACAAAATTCAAACTTGACAAAACTGCATGTCAAAGGCGGCATTAAGATAACTATTGGGAAAAACAAAAAAAGCAGAGTCACGTAAAAAAGAGCAGAGTTGGAAAATAAAAAACCGCAAAAAACTGCAAAAAACGCGAGTCTCACATGCCTGTATATCTAAGCACAGCATCTACTGCAACTAGTGCTGGGACAAATCGGAGGTTTTCAAAACCGAATAACCGAATTTGAAAATATCGAATAATCGATCCTCCGAATTCGTTAATCGGTTTACAAAATCCAAAAATGTAT